>VYXC01010128.1:0-100097 GCA_013397175.1 Platysteira castanea | reverse complement strand
CTATCTCCCAGGAGCAATTCAATATTCTGTCTGCTCTTCAGAGCATGACGCTGCCCATCCGGCAGCACTCTCTAAACAAAAACTGAAAACTCTCTTACAATGGATTCCCTGCTCATGTCCTCATTGCAAGACCCTAAAACCATCCCGCAGAATGCCACGGAGGCTTCCCTGTTTCCTGCAGCACCAGCCCATGGGGGAGGAGAAAACCACCCCTCTCTCTTCCAGCCCTCAGCCAGCCCGCATGACACCCACGGAGGGAAATCCCACAGCGACCGATGCCTCTGACTGGGGAAGGGACGCCACTCATGTGGGAGTTGTTACTCCTCACACAGTTGTACGCTGGATGGCCAACTGTGGGGTATGTCAAACTATGCTTCAAGAAACTGAATGTCCATAATGCCCCAAATTAAAAGATATGAAAACAGTTGTTTGGACCATTTTAAAATTCACATTATATCTCCACATGGACATGACACACACATATATATAGTCATTAGCCTTAAGGGTGACTGACTGAGATTCTGATAGTAATTTATGAAGAAATGCTGCTGCTGATAAAAGAAGTGTCATCTAATGTCAGTGCTAAACAGAAACACCTTCATATGCAAAGCCCTGGGGAAAAAAGATCTGAAAGAGCCTAGTCTGAAATATTTTTTTTCCCCCAAAATCATGGCATATAGAATTTTAATGTCTTACCATTCAGGTCATATTCCAGGAACTGTAATGTTGAGCTGCAGGTAGAGTCAATGGAATGTTCAAAAGAGTCCTTCTTATTTGTCAAGTCTGTTCTCCAGGTGACATTGTACAAAGGAGAAGACACTTTGAAAGATCCAGTCAAGGCACCAAATGATGGGATGTAAATTCCAGCAGGCAAGGATATTTTCAGAGAGGGGATCTCAATTTTCTGTTCAGGAATGGTAATTGTAGGCAGTTCAAAATCTGCAATTTTATTAGCTACTTCATCTAGATCTACAGAGAAACTGCCAAACGAAACACTCTTTGGTAAAGTGAATTGAGACATAGTTATTTGGTATTCAGGTATTGTCACCTCAAAAAATGGCATTTTATATTCTTCTAAAGTAATATAATTTGCTCCTACATCCACTTTGGGGAATCTTAGTTTTGGCAGTGTGGGTAAATGGACATCAAATGGCATTGTGCTTAGTGTCTGTGGAATTTTTATGTTGCGCATGTCAATGGTGTATGCTGGGACCTGGAGAGTGGTGAAAGGAAGGCTGAACTCTGGAGTGCTGAGAACAGGGCTTGGGGCCTTTATGTGTAACTCAGGAATAGTGACAGTGAAGCCATCGGTCAGCTTATTCACAGGTATGGGGAAAAAGTAACCATCCTCACTCTTTGTGTACACGAGGGATGCCGAGCCATTCAAGTACTGTTTCCTGTCAGCACTGGTAGTGACATCCAGCTTCAAAATATCCCATAAGCTCTTCTCAGAAATGGGACACTTGACGTCTTTGAGGAAGTCCATGTATCCTTCCAAAGATCCAGAAATAACAAATTTTGCCTTTGATTTTTCATTTGATAATTGCATATCGTGACTGAGAGATAATGAGTGAATTTGGCCTTCACCCTTCCAGCCAGCTTTCTGGTTTGCAGGACTGATTTTCACTACAACAAACTCATTAACTGATGCCATGCCCAGGTAGGGATTTGGCTGAATGGCTTGAATCTGAAGATCTGCTGATATATCCCAAGGAGCCAGCTCTAAGGTTGCTTTGCATCTCTGAGACCCCGTTGTTGTGAAAAAAGATGTACATCGTGCATAGTTCTTCCCATTGTGCTCCCAGACTGCATAAATACGACGGGTAGATGCTTCAACTGCAAGTAATTCTTTGATTTCAATGAGCCAGAGTCCATCTGCTTTAGAGTGGGCCTCAAACTTGAGGGATGACCGAGCTCCATTAGCATTCAGATAGGCGTTTGCCTCATGGTCTAAACTTCCAGAAAATGCATTTCCAGTGTAAAATACTCCATCAATATCCCCAGTTGTAGAAGATTCTACTGATATGTAATATGTAAGGCTCTCTAAAGCAAATTTGTGAGCAATTTCTCCCTTAGCACTTGTACCATATTTGGGAGTATTAAAATCATACATTAATTTTATTCCTGAGGAAAGAGTGGGTTTAGATTTCGTATTTCCAGAAAGTTCTTGGCTGAAATTAATTTTTAAAACTGGTGTATCGACTTCTACATTTGTTGCCACTGAAGCTTCCATGATTCTCTTTAAGAGAGTGATAGTGCTATCATGGTTTCCTCCTAGATATTTGTTATTACTCAGGGACAATGCTGTGGCCAGCTTCAACCCTCTTTTTCTTGTCAAACTTGTTGAACCATCCAGCTTAAACTGCAGAGCATCAATGACAGAAGAGGATGAGACACTGAGATGTCCAACAATATCTGACTGATTGAACAGCCCAGCATTTGCAGTTAAAGTGATCAAACTGGATTTAAATGAGAAGTCATAGGTAATGTTACCCATGGCAGGAACTAAGATATGGTTTGCTGAGCTGTTGATTCTGAATCTGGGAAGCTTCAGAGTGCGTAGATCCTGGGGGATATGAAGGACTGGAAGCTCAACAGAAGGTACGACTAGTGTGTAAGATGGAACTGAAAAGCCAATAATTGGGACTGTGAATCCTCTTGTGCTTATTTCTTTTGGAAGTGTGAAACCAAAGGCTGGCATCTCAGCAGTGAAAGGAGAGACTTCAATATTCACAATTGGAATGGTGTATCCCGGAATCCTGAGGGTCCGTGGTAGTTTGTTCAGAGATGTTTGTATTTTGTATTTGTCAAGTTTTGTTTTGGCTTCATTATAGGACTTTGTAAGAAAATCTAAAGCTGCATTTCTCCCTTTCTCAAAGTGCTTGTTGAACAAAAGGATGTTCTTATTAAGTACTTCATGCACTTTTGCTAAAGGAAGTGGGATTACATGCAAGTCTTTGTTTTTCTCATACTGAGCGTTCAAATTTAAATCAAAGGATTGTCTTGTTGTCTTCAGTAATTCCTTCAGGCCTACCTGTTCCCACAGTGAATAATCTTTCAGCTGAGGAGTTTTGATTCCAGTGTAGGGAATCTGAATCTGAGGAATGGTTAGAGGAGTATTTAGGAAGTCCAGGTTGGCATCTCCATTCATTTCGATATGAGCTTCAATTCTGTCATCATTGCTGCCAGCAGACATGTTATGGGAATATCTGTACTGATTGAATCTGCCAGTAGCTTGCCAGTTGACCTGCTGAACAGAAGAACTGAGGGCAAAACCATAGTTATTCAGGAAGTCAATTTTGCCAGTCAGTTTCATTGGGAAGCTGATTTTCACATTTCCATCATTGTTTGTTGAAAGACGAATTTCAGAAGGGTTTGCCAAGAAGGAAAGCTCATTATTTACAGTTCCAGTAATTCGTCCATGGAGCCGAGCATTGTGAGAGCCTGTTAATTTTACTTCCAGTCCTAGAAGCTCTCCTGTGCCTTTCACATTCAGAAGGCTACGTCCCACACGCTGTGATTCTATTTCAGACTGAATCTCAAGTGCTGCAGACACTAAGGAATGACATTCACATCTCATAGCTTGGTTGACTTTCAGGTACTTATTATTTATCCTGTTGTTGGCAGAAAATGTAATACTGGGGCCCTCAACCTTGAAAGTGGCGTGTGAATCATGAGTGCCTTCATCGGAGAAATTAGGTGAAGTCCATTTCCAGTTTCCTTTACCAGCAGAGGTAAATGATATGTATCCTGCTTCTACCTCTGTTGTCATGTTATTGACCAGATCAGCTTGGCTGGAGAAATCAGCTTGTGGAATATTCAGTCTGTGGGAATATGCCGTTCCACTCTGCATCCAAATTTTTCTTTGCAGCTTGACCATTAAATTATTCTGTAGTTCTACTGAATTTTTCTTTGTATGTAAGTTTGCTCTAGTTTCAGCTTCACCTTCTACTGAGGTCCCTAAAAATACCACTTCATTGGTATGATCAACTTTAAGGAACCTATGGTTGACTTTCATGGCATTTTTAAAGTTCAGCTGCTTCATGTCAGGGGCCAGGAGACGTGAATCTGCAATCACACTAAAAACTAAGAAGTCTAATTTGGATGTTGTTTGAGCTGAAATGGAGGTCACAAATTCTGGACTGTTTGCAGATGTTGTAGTATTACGAAGCTCAGCTTGTGTAGACAGTGTGAAGAATGGAGAGGTGACTCTGAAAGCACCAGACAATTTGCCAAACATAGGGACAGTCACAGTATGTGGGATACGTGGGAGCTGGAACTCTGGTATCTTCATGTTAGGAATCTGGAGCTCATTCAGGTTTAGCTTTGGAATCAATAATTCTGGTATTTGAAACTGAGGCATTTGTATCTCTGGGAAAGAAATGTCAGAAAAAGGCATATCTCTCATCTTCAGATCTTTCAAATAGACATCGATAGATGGTAACTGAAATTCAGCAGACATGAATTTGTCTATTGTTCTCACAATCATAAGCTTAATCTCAATCAAGTCAATTGTAAAGGAAGGAACTTGAAAGGTATTTAGAATTTTAAATTCTGGGGTAGAAAATTTCATTGGGATTTTCATGTCTTTTAGTCTCCTAAAATTGATCTCATAGGAGGGGATACGGAGATCAGTCAGTGGGACAACGAATTCTGGTGTTCGAAATGTTGCTTCCCGAAGACTTCGGAGGCTAACCTCAAAGGCAGGTATAGTGACTATAACTGTCTTGATTTCAGGGACTTTAAATCCAGTTTCAACAAACTGTTTTAGATTTTCAGCCCAATTTTTTAGATCATACTCTTCAGCCAATGCAGTGATTTTTTTAAAAGCTGTGATCCATTGGTCAGAAATGTATACAACAACAGAATTGTAGAACTGGCTTATCTTCTGAAGACACCACTCGAATTCCTGGGAAATATCCATTTCAGAAATCCTCTCTCGCAGGTCTTCCAGATGTTCATTTACCTTGGCTTTGAGATTAGCAAATGCTATTGAGTCAGTGAGCTCCCTGAGCCAGTTAATTATTGCAGCAAGCTTCGTGTCCTTTAGTTGTTCCATGTATTTTGAAACCACAGATCTAAAATCTCTTATATACTGTTTCAGTGCTTCTGCTTTCTGTGGAAGTTCTAGATTTCTGAGTTCCTCATTTATTTTCTGTGTCACTTCTCGAATTTTGTTATTTGTGTCATCAACAAATTGGTTATAGTCAAAAGCCTTGAGCTTTTTAATAACCATATCAAGGAACTTGTTGACTTCCTTTATCATCTTTTCATAATCAAAGGTTTGCAATTTCTTGACAGCATCATCAACAAAAGCAACAACTTTATGAAAGCATGACTTCACATCCATATTTTGCAAGTAGGTGGTCAGTTTCTGGACAGTTTCTTTTATTCTGTACTTGTTAAGCAGTTCTATCATTCTGTCAATTAGAAAATATATCTGCTTATCAATTTCATATTTTGCAATCAGTTTGTGCATATGACCACGGAAGGTGTTGATCTTCTCAGATACTTCATATTCCTCTATCCAATTTAGAATAAAGTCTTTGATTTGTTCAAGAATTTCATTAATTTTATTGATTGGTAAAGATCGCTTAAATTTTTCTAAACATTCTTTAGCATCAAACGCTTTAATCTGTCGTTTCAAATTTTCTGCAATGCTTCTGAGATCAATATTCTGAATCTGAATCTTGATTTGTTCTAGGTTTTCCTGTATCCTAGCTGTAATCCCGTACTCATCATCTACATTTTTAATCCAAGTCAAAGTGCTGCTTCCGATTTTGTTAAGATCATATTGTCGGAAAAAAACCCGCAATTTTTCAATGATGTTGATTACAGTTGTTCTTACCTGGTATTTGTTATCTAGAGCTGTCATTGTTTCAACTATTTGATCAAGAAGCTGTCCAATAAGTGCTTTAATGTCATACTGCTCATAAGAGTCTTTGATGTATTGCTCTATTTCTATGAGATAGATCTGCAGCTGAGACAGTATTTCTTGAAGATTGTCCATGGCTTTTTCCAGCATAATTTGGAGATCATCAGATGTTATTCTGTAATCCTTTATGAAAGCAACAAAATTATTCTTCACGCTGCTAACTTTGCCTTTGATATCTAATTTGTCCATGTAATCGTTAATGTCCTGTGGCAGTTTGTCCAAAGTTGCCTTGTATTTTTTCATGTGTTGTTCTATGTCTATGTTCTTCAGGTAACTTTGTATGGCCTGCAGCGTGGATAGAATGGTGCCTCTGAGTTTTTCAAAGTAAACTGGCAAATTTTCCAAGAAGGGTAGGCTAATAACATGCATATCTTTATTTTTGTCATACTTCACAAAGCCAGAGATGCTGAATTCTTGAGGCTCCGATATGCTGTCCCTGAGACCCAATACATCAATTAAATTAACTTCTTCAGATGTTAATGGCAGTATGACTGACATGTCCATTACAGAGAGATATGCTAAAGCTCTTCCATTAAGTTCCACACCGATCTTTTCTGGATTATTGTAAGCACTGAAATCTTGTGAATATACATTATTGTTTAGCTGACTTTTCAATTTCCAAGCACTTGACTGCTCTGTTGGAGTAAAAAGCATATGAACTTTGTTGTCAAGTAGCGTAGTGTACCTTCCTCTAGACTTCAAGCTATGGCTGGTAGAGCCTCGATAATCATGGGAGAAAGTGAAAGCAAGAGGCTCTGCTTTAAACAGCAATTTGCTGTAAAGGTCTCCTGTGTGTTCACCCACAGCAATCAGCTTTCCATTAGCATTGGTGTGTACGTCAGCAGTGATGACAAAGGGAGCCATAGTGGAACGCACAGCATTGCTGAAACGGAGAGATTTAGAATCACAGTTTGTGTTCATGGTAACTGAGGAGGAAAGTCCTGCCACATCCAGATGAATTCTGTGACTCACTGCTGTGCCTTGAACATTTGCCACGGTGTCTGTTTTCAAGTCTGCAGTTAGACCAGCACATGTGAGGGTGTAGGTGTGCCTTATCTCATCTGCTCCATGGGCTCCCCTGACATTGCCACCCAAGTTCATATTCAGAGGCTCGAGAAGGAGTTCTGCTTTGTTGGAAACTTCTGTTTTACTGTATTTAAGATTATTGCTCAGTTTAGCTGTTAGTGAGCTAGGCTCCAGTTGAAGATCAAAAACATGCTTGTGGTACTTGTCAAAGCTGAAACTGTTGTCTAATTTTGAAGCAAATGTTAAGGATAAGCCTGGAATATTCAAATCATTTGTGTATTCCAGCTTAATCTCTTTGAATGATCCTTGCAAATTATTTGAAAACTTGAGTCCTTCTCTATTAACTCTGAAGTTTAAAACATGTTTGTTGTCCATACCCAGAACCGTACTCTGATATTCACTTCCCAGTGTTATTTCTGCTAGGCTCACTCTTCCACCTACATTGAATTTTGCATTGTTTTTCCCATAGCGCCCGGAAGAGGACAGTGACATGGAGCCTCCAGCAGTGTCAAGCTTGGCATTCATTTCGCTCTGCATTGCCAAGGGACTCAACTGCACGTTGGTGGTTGCACTGCTGGCTAGACCATATCGATTGACATTGAGTGATGACTTATGTGCAGCTCGATTCTTCTGATCAGTCAGGGAGATATCAGTGTTGAAAACAAGATCCTGGGAATTGAGAGAACCTGCAAACAAGGCAAAATACTGGATGTGCTTGTAAGTGGCTTGGTACTCAGATCGAAGTGCTGCCATCTTCTTTGACAAAATTATTTCAAGCTTATTGACACCTGCAGTATTTTGATAGTTTCCGTTGGTTACAGATGACATTTTCAGCTGGCTGTTTTCACACTTCAGTGAAGCTGTGTTCTTCAATAGTCCATTTTGTACATCAGAAACCGAAGTAATGGAAAATGAACCATCACTGTATCTGCCAGATATCTGATTGGTAGCCTGAAGGTAAGAAGAGTCCAGTTTCAGATTTGACTTTCCTTCTAAAACCCGTCTCTTTTCATTGTATGTGGTAGACAGAGTGTAAATGCTTCTTGCAAACACAGAACCTGCTTCCAGTTGCCCTTCCATTTTGACATTGGTATTCATGTTGTTTATCTTGATAGAAACGATATCACTGGAAAATGAAAGCTGAGGACCCAGAGTACTTGATGCTGTAAGTGATAAGCTGTAGTTTGTAATTGGAGTAGGTTCGTAACTCTTTCTGCCAGACAGCTTAAAAACTGACGTTAAGATTCTGTGCTTCAGGTGATTTTCATATGCACCGATGAATCCATTTCTGTTATATGATGCTTCTCCAGAACCTGAAATAGGAAAAAGGAGACAAAAGGTAAGTGTCTCTATACCTTTTTGTCTTTAAGAACTTGTCTGATGCTACTGAACTTCTATGCCACTGCTTGAATTGCAATTACTGTTACACCATTTTGTTTTACAGGCCTAAGTGTTTTGGTAAACACTAAATATATCTGTAAAAATGGCTACTATTTTGATATTTGAAGCTAAAGTTTTGAACTACAAATAAATTTTTTCTCTATGCAACTAAATATAATAATGTGAAATGATACAAAGTTATGTCATTATTTAAACTTAAATTAAGAAGATGAACTCAAGAATAGCCCATATTTAACATTTCTGGATTTTAGTGTTTTCTTTATCATGCCTCAGTCACAGTGAGGAGTTTAGAAGAAAATGAAGTCAGTTTGTCTTTTTGCAGTTTGAGAACTCAAACTGCAATTTTAGGGGAACCAACTTAAAAATACCATTTATGGCAATACATGGGAACAGATAAACGATAAGGCAATTATATATATACACATATAAACAGACTGAGAAATAAATTGTGGGCATACCTGCACATACACCTACACTTGACTTATCAGCTACACAAGTGTTTGTAGAATCATGCCTTCAGTTTTGAAGGACATTTTCTTCAGTAAGGGATATCCAGGAAAATATGGACTCTAAAAGTCATTACTGAATTAAACTGACTTCACCTGCAGTGCCTGAATAAACAGACACACATATTTAAAAACAAACGGAAAGTGATTTGAGATTGTGCAACACCTGTCTTTAAATGAGCGCAGGCAAATGAATTTACTGTACCTGATATAAGGGAACTAAAATAATGAAAGTAGGTTTGCAGACATTGCAGTATTAGCAAAAATTCTTACCCTTCACACTGTAGGAAAGCAGCTCAAAAACTGAATCTGCGTTTGTGTTATAAGTAGCTTTTACACTGGTCTCTCTCTCTGTGGTGCTGTTAATCACTGTGTACGTGGCTGTCCAGTTGTAATAGTTGCTGTACACTTTAGCAGAGACCTCTAACTCGCGCAGCAAAGGCACACGGAAAGGATAGGATTTTGGAACAGTAAATCTTGGGATTCTGTATTCCTGAGATGGCACACTTATTCCCATGGACTCCATTACCAGGGGAGGTGTTTTAACAGTCTGTGGCATCCATATCTCATCGGATGATCTTCCCGCAAATGGCAATGGAATATCAATTACAAAACTGTTTTCATTGAAGTTGTATCTGATCTGGCCTTCACTGGAAAATAAAGATAACTCCGTAAGTTCATAAAGCATATACAGGAATTTCCATATACAGGATTTCCTACTCTGCCCATGATACTGAGCTTACTTACATGCTTCTATCAATGCCCCAACTTTAGTTTTAGAGAGAAATGTAACGATCAAATATTAATATCAACATTTTTAAGCACTCATTCATCAGAATTTACTGAAAATACTTTTAATATCAGGGAATTTTCTCAACGTTTTTTCCTCCTATTTCATAACTTGAGAGACTTATAGGTCAAGTAAAAAAAAATCCTTCAAAAACACTGGCATACTTGCAGGATGCTGAATACTAGAAAAAGGTAATTATGTTTTTTTAAAAAGTGATGTATTCTTATAGAAATGCATGCAATCATATTAACATTATACATGGTAAGAATCTAAATTATTAAGAATTTATCTCTCTCATCACAAGCATTTCAAAAGTTTCATGCAAATATGTAGCATTTTTTTTATTCTGAATAAAAAGAAATAAAAATCTAAGCATGTGGCCAGGAGCTAGGACTGGAAAATGGATCATTGGCTAAAAAAGCATAATTATGAAAAGGCAAAACAGAAGAAAACTTGGCCTTAACTTGTGAATGAACAATAAGCTGGCAAAGATACTTTTCTTGTTTGCCTAACTGGTCTTTTATATTGCAAAATCTTCAATTTTTAGACTTAGAGCTACATCCTAAGATGAAAATTAGGCCAAAACTTCTGAAATTTGTTCCTTTTCATCAAAAGATTTAAAAAACAACATAAAAGATCAGTAAAAAATCCTATTATTATTATTAGCACAGATGATAACAACCTATGAGAAAAAACAGTTTCTTCCCTGCTTATACTTAGCTCAGGAACAAAATGGCAGCAATAGAGATATGTGTCATTAACATAAAATATCCTACTAGCACAATGAAAGATAATACATGGAAAAACAGATCTAAGAGATATAGAATTTAAGACTGTCCTCTATTTGTTTTTGGAATCCAATCTTACACTAGCCTCTGTTGTCTTTTACATTCATTTCAGCATTTCATTTCTATGAAATTTCACAGAAGGTAATTAAATTCATGCAAGTCTTGTGAAACTCTCTATTAGGTAGAAGAGATGGGACCAAACTAGTGCAAGCATCCAGTCCATATGTGTACAGCTTCCCTCTGAGCAAGTCAGGCATGGGAAGAGGTCAGGTTGCTCTCCTGGTGGAGGTTAACCAGTATGTGTAGGGGAGTGGGAAGAACTGTCCCACAGGGCTGCACAGGAAAATGTAGAGCTATGAGGGTTATGGGCGAAGTGTCTGCAGGGATGTAGGATACAAATCTATGAGAAACATGGCTTCAGTAGTTCTGTGGCTCAAAGACTGTTGAATGCTGTATTTTTATTCAGTATGCCTTATAATATAATACAATACTTTGGGATCTATTCACTTATTGCATAAGACAAATCTGTGTTAAACACATGCATCAATTCCTTTGTATAGTTTCATTTGTCTGACCTTAAAGTTCTTTGTTATGATTCCAATTTTATGCCAATGTCTACAGCAATTCCATGCTGTTTCATAAAACCAAAGTAAAATAAAATAACACAAAAATACGAACAAATATCTATTTTCAGTTTCCTGTACTGCTATCCAAATTTCACTCCCTACCTTTTCAGGAAAAGTTCTTCAGGAATGGTGATAACAGGCAGGTTAAGTTTCTGAATGTTCAGTTCCTGCAGTGCACTTAGTTTGTCTTGCAGAGTCTGGGCATAGGGGACATCTTTTGATGTTTTTTGCAGCCAGGTGTTGGTTGCCTGCAATGTGGAGAAAAGTTTTTCAAAGTAAATAACAAGTTTTAGGACTTCCCAGTGAAAGTTGAAAGTTCTGAAAGTTATTTGGACTAGCCAAATACTGAGCTCTAGGTATCTGCTAAAGTGACAGGTTCTATCAAAGTTGAAAACACACAGCTTATTCAATCTGATGAGAGATTTTTCAAGTAGTTCTTATTTTGGCTTTCATAGGGGAGACAAGAATTCTTCAGGGCTCAGTGGGGGAGCTGTAATATCTACTGCAGGGTGAAAACCATACCACGATAAATTGTGACACGATATGTCGCAGTGTCATATCTGTATGAGCCACTTTCCGATCCAGCAGTTCGTTGGCGTGCTTCTCTAGGGTTTTTGGGTAGTCTGAAAAGTCAACTGGGAAGGCAGAAGACAGTTTTTTCACAGCAGCAGTGGCACCTGCATTCCACTCTAGCTCAACTTTCTCAGTATCTAAAAATCACGAATTTAAAAGAAATGGGCAAAATTAGTAATATTCTTATCTTGAGAGATACTATAAACTAATGTAAAAAGATGCTTAAATTTATAGGTTGTGTATGTGGATCATGTTTTTGCCCCTACCATATCTGAGAAGAACTCTTTTTGAAATTGAGTTTCCATGAATTGTTGCAGCTGAGCTGATCTGAAGGTGTACCGTGTTTTCTGAGTAATTAACCAATGCTTCACTTCTAAGTTTGGTTTGCAGGCGAGGAAAAGAAATGGTGCCTAATAACATCGCCCCTTCCACTCCAGCATATCTGTGAAAGAAAAAATAAATGTGAATAAAAATATTTAAGTGTACTTTTTCAGGAGCAATTTTAGCATTTAAATCTATAGCAAAGGCATAACACGTGTTCTAAAAAACTAGATTGAATCAAACTATTAAACATTTTTCTAATTCAGTGAATGCTTTCAGCTTCTGGTAGTTACTTTGGAAAATCTGTAGACTTATAATGCTAATGTGCAGATACACAATGAGTAGGTGCAGGTACAGTAATGAGTCTGTGTTAATTTCATAAGAGTGAAAAGGATGGAAATATGTACCTGTCCTGGTAAAGTTGTAACTGAACTAAATTCTGAATGCCTTACTCAAGCTGAATTCTCTGCTCAGGATATAGACTGTGGCCATGAATCACATAGAAACAAAACACTTGACAAAATATATTATGCCACTGGGCTTCATTTTCCTTTATTCACATTTATTTTATATCTCTGTAACTTTGTTGACTCGAGCAAACTTCTAATATTATGTTAGTGCAAATGAAAGGGAATTGAGGTCCCTGACTTCTGTCCAAAGCTCCCACTGATATCAGAGGCAATTCTACATGAACAGCAAAGACAAAGACTCCCCAGGGCACCATCAAGATCACAGAATTCCATGGAAGATTGAGGTTTATTAAAGAATGTGATCAGCCCATTTCACTGTGGGCTTGTGAGGCAGACAATTTTAGAAACCCCGGCAGGCTGAACATTTTTGTTAGCTCCCCTGTAGATGTTCCCGGAAATATTCTCATCATGAAGCGTGGGAATTTTTACAGGAAGCTCTTAGTTATTTTTGGTTTTGTTTCCTTACTGAGAGCCATTAGATTTCTTCATGGGGAGATGTAATAACTCTTTTTAGAGCCAAGCATATCCACTAAAAGATAATACCTCTCTGAACAAACCTTGCCTTGTTTATATCCTTGCATTATCACACCTGCAATAACAGTAGTTCAATGCATTCTTGTAGTCATGTGTGTGCAAACATGGAAGAACTACCTCAAGGAAATTGTAATACAAATTACATATATACATATAGTAGGAAAGATCAATCAATGTATTATATGCATGCATTTGATGTATTACAAATAAAATACTTTGGTTTTTTAAATGGGGTTTCAATGGCAAGTTTATCTGTCTCTGTATTTAAGAAATTTCTCAAAATGAGATAAAATTTCCCCTCATTTTTACATCCACTAAAACCTTTAGGTTTCTTATTCAAAGGTAGCTGTTAAATTCTAAATGTGTTCCTGAGTTACCTTATCTGGCCAGTAAGAGTAACTTCAGGAATCTTCTTGTTGTTGAAGTCTAAGACAACGGTGTATGCTTTCTTCCCAGAAATGGATTCATCAGTAATTCTCAAGTTTGTACCGAAATCAACATCAACATCTGGAATCTGGACATCACTGGTCAAAATCTTTTTGCCTCTGTTGTACCTGAAAGTCAGTGTGGCCTCATGCTGGTTTACACCTAGAAAACATAATGTACTTTCGTTATTCACAACTATGGAATCTGTTTGGACTTTTCTTAAAGGAGAATAAAAAAGGATCATCTGGAAATGATATCATGCTAAAGATCTAACACAACTTTTGATGAGTCTGATTAGAAACTGGGTCATCTTTTTCTGCTCATCCTCTAAACACACCGTGGGCTGATCCACCAACCCATCAATATTTTTGTTATTTAAATGATCCCACAGATGGTTTGTATGCTTTCATTCCATATTTCATCAGAAACGTATTTTTCTCTTGCTTATATAGAACCCCTGAACATCTCATCCTCGCTTCCATTCACTAACATCACACTGTTATTAAGATCATGCAAAATACAAAATCAGCTTCTCATCACGAAAATCTTGCACTGGGATTGTATACATGAAAGGAAATGTAGTTAAAGTGTTGGCCTTTTTGGGTGTGAAAATGGTATTCTATCTAATATTGTAAAGAATACTATTAAGATTTACTAATAAAAATCTCTTTTCTGGTAAATGACACAGTTCAAAACCAAGCAAAACCACACAGGTTTTTTGGACACTTACCTTCTGCCTGGACAGCAAACTTTAAGGTGTCTATCTGGTCATTTCCCTCTCTCTGCAGTTCGTATTTTGCACTTGCAGAGTATTCCTTTACTTTGCCAGTGGACACTAATTCAACGTCAAATCTACAGAAAGAGTAAACAAATGTCTTGTGAATAACTTTTTTGTCCATGACCACAAATAGAAGAAATCATACTGTTCTTATCAGATCTCTTTCTGAGCTGCTGCTGCCAGTCTATTTTGAAAGATTTTTAAAGGCAAACTTTATGTGAGAGACTACTGGAGACTAAGAGGGAAGGTAGTTAGCACAAAATAAACATAGTTTAAGTTGACATGACCTACCTGGATTCTCCAGTCAAGGGAAAATATGGCGCTGCCTCTGTGTCAGTGGAATTAGTGTACAATAACTTGGTGCAGAAATTTAGACCAGGAATGAAAGGCTTGCAAGAAGTTGTGGTTACTTGGTTGTCTATCAGAGTTGGAATCTCTTCAGTTTTGACTGAAGATACCAAATGCAGCGTATTGCTGGAACAGAAAAGTCAGTCACTTACTCCCAGGACAGGTGTTCAGACATTGTCCTATTAACAAGGTTATTTCTGACTAAAACTTGCTGATTAATGTAGGGGCTAACTGAAATAACATCTGGTGTTAAATGATGTAGGTATTATTATTGATAATTATAATTTAGTGCATTGAGCCATGTGCTCTCTGTAAAATTAATATAAGTCGTTCATATAAATTCAATTTAAAATAGGTATTGCTATTATGATAATTTTATGTGAAAGAAAACAAAATAATGGAAATGGTAAGAGTCTTGTATAAAATTTCAAAAATTGCAACAAATAATCTCTAAGCCATGAATTCAAGCTGTCACTTCTCTGGCATATTTGCTTAGACAAGTCTCACAAAAGAAGTTATCCCAGTTTTATAATGTCTGGGATTTTTCTGAACTGAAAATTTCTCCATGGCTGCCCTAGCCTTTCAATTTCACCACAATAAAAAGCAAGAAGGGAAGGAAGAGCATAGCCTTGAAAGTTCGCATTCAGTTCTCATTACCTGACACTGAGGAGCTTTACTGGAATCTTCGGAGCAGGAATGCTGAATTTCAGTTGTCCAGCTTTCACACTCACGTGTGCTTCAATTCCAGATTCATGGAATATATTGGAACTCATCTCCACACCACTTTCAGCAAATTCAGGAATGTTTATTCCCAGATGTGTCACAAACTCAACTGCTACCGAAGGTTTAGCAATGAGATCTGCTTGCATCTATTTAATAAAAATAAAATGGGGCATTTATTTGCCCAACATAACTTGCTGGTTATACCAAAAAACCATAACACTCCTGATAATACAGAGGTAAGTTTTATAGGATTGATTTTGCTATTCAAAAAATCTGGTTCCCAAATCACATAATCAAAGGGCCCATATAAGTGGTAACTGTAATATAACAAATTTAGCAAGATGATAACGCCAAGGATTCCTACCTACTTTAATGTAAAAATATTCATGCTTCAGAAAAATTGTATACATGGAGCTACTTGCATGTATTTTTAATTCTGAAGACAAGAGTCAGATTTCCATTGTAAGAAAAAACTAGCAATTTTCAAAAACAGTGAGCAAACTGACAAAAAAGAAATGGATTCAAGATTTGAATTTCTCTAAACACAAATCAGCTTATTTTCAAGCTTTTGCTTTAGCCATCAAGAAAGAGGGGACAAAATGCAAATTTGGAAAAGATTCCAAAGGTTACTAAAGGGCAACAAGTACTAAATTTGAGGACTTATTTTTTATTTTTATTTAAATCGTCTATATGGTAAAAAATTAAGAGTTTAGATGAACTGAAACTAGTAAGAAATTTTTATGAAATATTGACTAGATTAGTGCAAGATAGTTTTACAGTTAGAACTGTAAAAAGGAAGAGAAATATTTAGTTTTTAAAAATTTTAAGTAGATAATTAATTTTGTGTCCCAATGCTTTTTCATTATTACAGTTTTAAAATGTTTCCTTTCAGGTGAAAAAATGTTTTACTTGGCTCAATTTTCAATATTTCTTTTAACTGCTAATCAAATTTTTTCACTTTGAATTGGCCACAACAAAATGTTTTGTTAACTTTTTGGCTTGAACAGCAAATTGACATACTGTAGCTTTTCTACCACTGTAATTTGAGTGCAGGGAGAGAGAAAGAAACAGATTAAAAGGGTTATTTTTTAAATAGTGATAGAAATACCTTTAATTCATAAATTTTATTATGTCTCATTCGTAATTTATGTGCATTACTTCTTAATCTAATCTAAATGTCATCCACAAATTAACCAAATATCTCTGATTAGTTGGGGATTTTAATATCAAGAACATCTTGCAATCTTTAAAATATTTCTGGTGTTACAGTTTTATCCATAAATGAAAATGTAGATTATTGGGAGGAGAAAAAATATAGACAGCTACTGGGACTCACACTTTTTTGATGAAGCTTCGCAGCTACTCTGGCCCCAGGTGTTGCTATTCCAGACAAGGCAAACTTCAGTTGCAAACCTGCTCCAGTTGGAAGCTCAAACTCATTGTCCATGAATATGTAGTGGACAAATAGATCCTTATCAATACCTTTTGCGATGGCTTGTGCAATCTGTCAATCAAAGAAATGAACATGAAAAAATACACACTTTGGAACATGCACATTTTGAACTTCAAAAGTGGAATGATTGCAACTCTAGAATCCAAAACTTAACTTCATATGGAGTAGAGAGTATTATACAGTTTCCTTGCTTCAAAAAATGTACTTAAGACTGCTTGGAAAAATCTGGACTTTAAATGAATACCAGATTTTTTACCAGCCTTGATATACACAGGTTGTGTATCAACCTAAATCTTTATCATGCTAAACCTTAACATACACATTGCAAAGGTGAATTGGTTTAGATAGCACGTAAAATTCTGGCTTCCCCAAAGTCAATGGCAAAGCATTTTTTTACTTCAATGAAAGGAGAGTATCACTAAAAATTTCTAAAATGTACTACATCTTCTTTTATTTTTAAGATGACAAGGATGAAATTTTTCATATTAACATATATTTTCATCTGTTAATGAAATTTAGTACTATAACATATGAACCAGTACTAAGATTTTGGGCATTGTTCCAGTAGGTATCTCAATAATACAATATGATCCGAACTTTCCCTTTTTTCTTTCCCACAACAATCCTCCAGGAGGACTTCACGTGGTTATTTTGGTGTCTTCATGCATTTCTCAGAGTCCTTCAACCTAAGCCTGGATATTTTATTTTAAATAATTTTGTTTTCATGCTGGTATCAAATATCTTTAAATAATAGTTAAATACTACCTACATTTAAAAAAAATCTGGAAGAAAAAAATATTGATAATGCACATTGTGCATCAGAAACGTACCATTTCCGGAACAGTCTGAAGAGTTTTAACACTCTTTAAAATCAAGCTTCCCAGCAGTTTAAAATCATTGAGTTTCATGTACCCAAGTTCTTCTCCCAGGATTCTAAGATATGCTCTTCCTTCAGGAGCTTCTTTGCTGCCCAGTTCTTTTATCAGTTTTTCAAGGTTAAGTAATATTCCTCTCATGATATCCTGAAAATTCAGTCAGAAAGCAATAAAACACATTTATAGGAAATACGTAAGATCATATGTCTAGAACAGGTACTTAGTCAATATCAGCTATCCTGCACATGCTCTTACAGATTTCTCTCTGGACAAAGACCCCTCCAAGCACAATTAAGAAAACATGTTCTTAACATAGCACTACGGATTTCTGTTTATCTCACCAGAAGAGGAGCAGGAACGTATTGAGTAAAGCAGTAAGTGCTGTAATTACTGTGTAAAAATAGGAATGCTATGCTGCACAGAGAATGTTTTTAAGCTGTACCTGATCCTGCTTGCCATCCCGTGAGTAACCAAAATAGTCAAAAAGTGCCTTGGAAACCTGCTCTGGCACTTTGCCATCAACCCAGTACAAGGCCTTGCTTGCAGTGTCTGGGAAAAATCCCTTCTCTCCAAACAACGCTTCCAGTGTTGGTTCAAACCCATTTCCATCCAAGCCAAGCTGAAACGAACAGAAAGGATAGTGAATAACTGAGACAGTTGCCCCCTTTTCTTTGGAACTTTACAAGAAACAGACTTTCTGGGGAGCAAACAATGCATTTAAAGTGTATCCTAGAAGCCCATGACTCTTAAGGGAAGATATGGAGATATGAAGATATGTTTTTTTAATTCATTTTTTCTCTGTGGTGAGTTTCAACAAAAAACCTATGCATAGGTTGTATCTCACTTAAAATCTACCATGAGTACTTCAGTGTGCCAGTAATGCTTCATTAGCACGAAGTCAGTTTGTTACAGATGGGTTCATTTTACCCTGAGCCCTTTAATAACTTCAACAGGGTCGTCCATCCAGTCAGTGGCAAGTGACATCACATAACGGATGGCTTGCTGTAAAGCCCACTGAGACCAAATCAAAGTCCCCTTGTAGTCACAATGATTGTAGTCTTTAGATTTCTCCCAAGGCTTGTAAAAACAGTACATTATACACAGAAAGTTGTTACAATAAAACAGAAATGAGAAAGAAAGCAGCTGAATACTAGCAAGTGTTTTTGATAATTGTTGTACCTCAAAGACATCACTTGGGTCAAATCCATAAGCATGCAGGGTGGTTTTCAGCATGGTCTCTTTAGGAATATAGCTGTTTGGTTCAAATAGCACATTTCCTTCTACTTTGGCAGATATGGGGTCAATTCCAGGTACAGAAACTCTTTTTGAAATCTGATAATTTTGTGAGAATTTTCTGAAATCTTTGGCTGTTGGAAGCTGATTTCCTCTAAGAGCTTCTTCAACTCGGCTTTTTAGACTAGGGAAGAGGATAGCAATTAAAATATGATTAGTATATATTCCAAACATTCATTTAGTCTTAGTTAAGGGATTTTTTATGCCGCTTGCAGACATTCATACAGCTGTGCTGATTGTAAATGGATAGCTCTCTGCACATAATTAACAGTAAACATAAGATTTAAGGGAAAGATTATAATCTTTCCTGCTTTGACAAAGCCAGTTCACTCAGCTAATGTGCTTGCTCAAATAAGCAGAAAAACCAATCAAAAATTCCACTGCTAGATAACTACTACTGCAACTGTGGTCAAAATTTTGTTCTTCCAGTGAGACCAATAAACACCTAAATTTCACTTACTCTTCAATGCCCAGTTCTTCAGAGTCCAGGATGTTGGCAATGTGTGAGGCAACAAAGCTTTCCACTTGCTCATTCTTCTCCTTTGTGAGGACTCTCAAAATCTTTGCGAGATCACTTGGGGAAGGATTTTTCATCACTAGGAGATAGGATGCTAGACGTTTGTCTGTGGGTGCACCTGATTCTTGGAATGCTTTGAGAAGAGCTGAACGGTCCTATATGAATAGAGAAAGGTTTGCGTTGATGAACAGGCTCATGGATGATACTGCTAAACCCTTTTGGGAATATATAGGGTGAAATAATTACAGAATAACAGAATATTCTGAATTGGAAGGGACCAGTAAGTATCACTGAGCCAAAGCATATAGCGACTGTACACCTATTTTTTGTGCCTTATTTCTAAAACCTATCACAACAGCTTCTTTGAAGTTATTTTGCTAAATTTTCTTTTGCTAGAAAACATTGTAGAAGTAATGGCCTTATTAAAACTGATTTTCATAGAATCAGAAGATCATAGAATCGTTTGGTTTGGAAGGGACCTTAAATACCATCTAGTTCCAATTCCTCTGCCATGGGCAAGGACACCTTCCACTAGACCAGGCTGCTCAAAGCCCCCTCTAACCTGGCCTTGAACACTTCCAGAGATGGGGCATCCACAGCTTCTCTGGGCAACCTGTCCCAGTGCTTCACCACCCTCATAGGAAAGAATTTCTTCCTAATGTCTACTCTAAACATGCTCTTCCAGTTTGAAGCCATTCTCCCTTGTCCTGTCACTAAATGGTCTTTTAAATAGTTCTCTTATCCTTTATTTTCTTATACTTCTTTTTATTTATTTTATCCCTCTTTTTTTACCCTTTATTTTCTTATTTTATACACACAGGTTACATTTTCACTTTAGAATTTTGATTTTCTGTTATAGGGAATCATAAATGCAGACAAATTGTCAAAATGTAAAAAAACAAAAACAAAACAAAACATTCAGTTTAGGAAAAGAAGGCGATCAAAATCTACTGCTGCAGGAAAATTAAAACCATAGTTTATTACTAAGTAATCATTAAAAAAATTAAATTTAATAAACTGAAACTGAGGATATGAATTTCAGGTGTTTCCAGTCTCCCACACTTTTTAAGCCTTGTCTGGAAACGAGAGCGTATCTTTTAGATATTGAAACTACCTCACCATACTGAGCAGAAATGCTCTGTATAATGACACCCATTCTGTAAGGGATGCTGCAATGTCACTGCATTGTAAACACACATCTACCCAGTACTGTTAACAATGACAATAAAATGCCAGCATAAAATAGGGACATGACTTTTTTCTTAGTTAAATACATTTAAGTCTGGGGTAATTAATTAGTTAATACCGCCTTTAAATAAGCAGAGCTCTGTTTAAGACACTAAATGGAACAGATCCAAATTTCCCATTTAAACCAAGACTATCTATACAAAGAAATTGTATCTCAAAAGAGCAACACCCACTAAGTCAGGAGGCTTCTCAGATATGTGTATGGAAATTTACTAAAGGGGTTCTGAAAAAGCTGGAGACAGCTAAAAGGGAGATGGCAGAGTTGGAATACTGGGAATAGCTTTGCGTATTCAATAACTCCTGTGAAGAGTCAAGGTGAACTGAGAACAGTTTATCCTGGTTCTTGTGACCAATTTACCTCTTCAGTAATTGTCATTTTCCTGAATGCCTGGATGGCTGCTTTCTGAACTGAAAGTGATGCAGCTTCATTTCTGATACATGTCTTCAGAGAAGTTTTCACACTGGACTTAGCTTTCTCCATTACTGCACCCATGTTTCCAATAGCCTGTTAGTGATGAAAACACAGAAGGATGATAAACACTTCTTCTCCATCAAGAGAAGCAGAGTAATATATGTGATAATATAATATAATATAATACAGTAATATAATAATAGCCTGCATAAGGAAAGAAGAAAATAAAAATACCCGAAGTGTGAGGTATGTGAGTTCATCTTCCCCAGAACAATCAGTGCCAAGCAGGGACACCATGAAGTCTGCAACATCTGCTATTTCCTCTGTCACAATCTTTTTCTCATTGTAGAACCTAAAGAAATATATAAACACATCAGAAACAGAAGAGAAAAACGGGAAATGTCTACATTTTATTCCTAAAGAGCAAATTCATGAAAATAAAAATATCCTGTAAAAGTGAACACTCTTATGGTATACTGTAATGCTTCTTTGAGGTTATTTTGTACAGTTGCATGCTATCATTACTTACTTGGTAACAGAATGACTCAAGCCATAAAATGAAGCTCTACTTGGCTGATACTGGGCCATGTTAAGAATTTCCCTTATTCTTTGTGGAGTTGGAGAAGGCAACAGCCCCAGGGTGTATGTGACCAGGTCTGCCACGAGTGGATTCACGTTTCCAGTTCTCAGGATTTGAAGGATTGCACTGTAGCACTCTGGAGTCCCACACTGGGTCAGGGCCTGGACAGTGACAGAGCTGAAAGGTGAAGAGATGACTTTTATTAATTAATTCCTTGTTTGCAGTTATTGCTGCATGTTGACTGTTTGAAATAAACATTTGACAGGCTTATTAAGGTGTTTTAATACAAATGATGTAAGCTTATGTGTGACTGGAAGCAAATTATGAAATTGCTTTTGCTTACCAAAAAGAGTCTTCTTAGTTTTACAAGTTATAATAATATACACAATTAAATAAGAACAACAAGTAAATGTTAACAATATCATCATAACATGGACATACTTTTTTTCCCTTCAAAACAGACTTTTCCACATCTTTAAGTATTATAATCTACTATATTGACCCAGACTGAGTTTCTAGCCCCTTTACAGATGAAGGAAATAAAGAATGTGTAAACTGGCTCAAGTCCAGCTCAGACAAAAGAGTAAGGGTGTAGAGTGGAGGGCAGGGTCAGACCAAACAATAGCACTCTTCCATGTCTCCCAAAGTCTCACACTCAAAACTGTGTTCTTTGCTGTAAGTCACACTTGGGAGTTTGGAATTACAGCCATTGTCCTTGAGCAAAACTGCATGAAAGATATTTGGCTATAATAACGCATCCAAAGGGTTGTGTCAGGCACACACAGTTGGTTTTACACTCCCTCCCTTATTTTCCTCTTTGTATAGTTCTCATAATACTTATCTTTCTGAAAGCCACTCTTTACATCTAACACACCTCTAACTTAAAATAATTGCAGCAAATCCTCAACTATAGCATGGTTTTGCCATGGCATTGATGTATGGTGTTCCTGCACCCTGAACTCCTGTAACATACCTTGAGGTTTCCATCATCTTTGGTACAAGAGAGCCAAGAGTGCTGTTATCCAAACTCCTCAGCCCAGAAACAAATCTGTAAAAGAGTCTTGCTCTCTGCTGGTTCTCCTGGGAGGCTGTAAGTTTCTGCAGTTCCTGAAGGGTTTTCAGAACAGCATCGCCCTGCCTGGGGAGTTTGGCATCTGTACTTTCCAGTGCAAGCCCCTTCTCTTCCAGGGCATCTAGAAATTGGAAAAAAATGCATTTTTTATGTCTTTATCAGGGAGCTATGTTAATTTTTATCTTCTGTCATACATTCACACTAAATACAAAGACTGTACATTATTTTATATTATGACTGTTGAAGTTTAACAGCTGAACAGTTTACAAAACTAATGGTGTGGAATTTAATATAATTGTCTCAAAAGTAGAATATTTGCATACATTCTTTTACATTTTCATGAAGTTTATTCCTTAACATCTCTTATATTAGCACAGTTTGCTTTTTCAACTTTTAATAAATATATGTTATAAGAGATCTGTTATGACGGGGATTAACAACTGCAGTTCAGAAAAGTATGTTTCAAAACAAAATATATAGTAATAATGGATTGTTTACATTTGGCACTGAAGCTAAAAGATGCTTAAGAAACTATGGGTAGCTGAAAAGGGATCATTAAACTAATTTCCAATAAGATTAAATGACTCTTCAAGCAAATTACACCTTCTTAATTATAAAGAATAATTTTAAAATTAAAATGAGAACATAAAGATTATTTAAAATTAGTGGTGTTTTTAAACTTCTCATGTTTTCCCATTTTACACTCAAACTTTTTCCTTACTAAATTGATAAAATTTCATTAAATATTTTGAGTTTATTTGGACTCCTCATCTTTAATTAATTCACTATAAAAATTCACTAAAACAATAATCCCTCTATTTATATTTTGTCTCTATATTTATAATATTGAGAACTGCAGCTATACCTCCATCAAAATGTTTGTTGGTGATCTTTGGGGTATCTTCAAGCTTCAGGGTCTGGTTGACCTCTGTCATTACACCATAACGATTTCTAGGAAAGAAAGAAAAATTCAGAGCTTTAGTTGAGTCCAAGTGCCTTTGAGAGGTCTTGACATGCCTCCTGCCTTCTTAAAACCAAAACGTGTGTTTAGGGATGAAGTCAGGGCAGAATGTGATACATTACCATTTAAAAAGGATATTTATAAATAAAGGGTAATGATAAATAGTGAGCAACCTACTTGTACGAGGAAGGCAGAAACAGGTGTTTTTCACTGCAAACAGCATCTCTTATGTGCCTTTTCTTTCCATCAACATTGTAATGACAGAACTGAGTGCTCTTCAGAAGGGTAGATAATGGGCTGTTCTGTAAAAGAAATAGTTTGGCGGTCAGCTTACTGAGTAGAATAGCAAACAATCAATACTTTTAAAGGCTGACAGTTTTACTGTAAGATTAACAGTTACATATTGGAAACAAAGGTGCATAACTGGAATCATTCTTACACAAAGACAAAATTGTGCCAGTAACAATCTTTAGACTTCAGTCTCTTCTCAGGCAAAAATCCCACTGAAATGTTCCCTCAGGCCTTATTGAGGTGTTTGGGTTAGTAGTTACTTCATGATTGATCCCCTGCTGCCTACAACAAAGGCCCCTTCATAAAACCGATTTGTAATTTTTGGAGTAGTTCAGTTCCCTTGTAACAACTGATGCTCTCTAA
Source organism: Platysteira castanea (assembly GCA_013397175.1). Taxonomy (NCBI): domain Eukaryota; kingdom Metazoa; phylum Chordata; class Aves; order Passeriformes; genus Platysteira; species Platysteira castanea. Next base: position 75,787 of record VYXC01010128.1, on the reverse strand, counting down.
TTTCAGTCTCATGACACAAATTTTAAAGACTTCTACAACAAGCTGTAGAAGTGGCAGAAATTATAAAATGTGTTTTCAGCATTATATGAAATAATATTTTTGTTTTTTAGTTAAAAACATCCAAAAGCACAGATTCCATCCTATCAGAAAGAAATCTGACAATATCCATACAAGAAACTGCATCTGATCATTGTGGATTAACAGGTAGACTGAACAGTTTGTCAAACCACTTACTTCGGGGCACCTAGAGCCCTCTTCTCCTGGACATTACATACACTTTAGAGTTTTGGTGGACTAAATGTTTTAGATAAAATTGGAATTTTGAAAATTTTGATCCACAAAACTAAGAATTTGGCTATGCTCTGATAGGTTATCAAATAGTTAGTAGTACTAACTCCATCTATGAAAAGCTCTCCTTTAAAAAAGAGAAGAACGTAAAAGAAGGTAATTACACTCTTGCTCTGCATCTGTTTTTCTCTATTGATGGCCAACAATACCACACTCTGATCTAATGGAAGAGTGCAGAAAAACTAAGTTTTCAGAAAATAAATATAAAACTTAGTCATGGTAGTAGTTGTTTATCATTTTAAGTGCTGGTGTGAATGTTACATTATATAATTTTTATTACTTTTATTACTTAAGGCATACTTACTAGTCCTTTTACAATGGCAATAGGGCTGACATGATCTCTGATGGGACTGAAGTTGTCGCAGCCTTTCAGGTACCTGGTAATTGAAATATCTTCTGCAACATTTCCTTTTCTGGATTTGAATTCAACTTCACTGTCACACTTTCCATACACAGTATCCTGGAAAGAAGAAAGAAGTCAGTGTCTCTGCTCATGCTGTCAGACATTTTCTGATCTAGTTGAAAGGCACCCTTTCTGATCTGAATGTCCAGGCCTTTTGAAAATGATGTTCAGGAATAACTTTATCTGGGTGAGCTTTTTTCCAGTGGTTAACACAATAAAGTGAATGCTTTCAAAAGACCTACCATCGGAATTGTTTTTATGTTTTCCACTGCTTCTGTTGGCACAAGGAGAGCTGAGATGATACCTCTCTTGAGATTCAGTACATTCAGAGGCTCATCCTTCTCTGGATACAGCTTGACTTTTGTTCCATCCTGAATGCTGAATTTTAGCTCATTCCTGCCCCGCAGAAAAACAACATTAGTATAAAATCATATTAAAGCCACACAGTGAAAAATATGTTATCAATAATCTGCTAGGCTATGGATAAAACTTCATGTTTATCTTGGTCTGTCATTATTTACTATTCACTGCTGTTATTAACAGAAAAGTATTACTATTAATGCAGCAAAATTCTAACCAAGGACATTCTGATTTCACCAGATTACGTTCATCTAAGGGCAAGCAAATACCAAGAGCAACGGCTGAAAGTTGGAATTGCAGAAATTTGGAGAGGAGATAAGCAAATTTTTAGAATGAGGTAATTATTAACTACTGCAACAGGCTACAAAATGATGGGGAGGATTCTCTACTACTTGGAGTCTTTAGATAAAACCTCAGTTGTTTTCTGTAAAACGTATTCTAACACTGTCTCACGGTGGTTTGAGATCTATGGCTTGTGAGACGATAACTACTGAGGTACTGAAAGAAGCATGAAGGGGCATGACTAAAATATGCACTAACAAGCACTAGAGACTAGCTGGGTCAAGGGAGTAGAAGAAATTAGTTACAAAAGTAGATAAGTAAGGAAAAGATTAGCTACACAGGCCATTAGAGATTGGGAATGGAAATCTGGACTTCAGTCTCAAATGCCTTTCTGTTGCACAGTCTGTTAGCAAAGGAAAACTATCTTAAACTGGCTGCATGCAGCCAGTTGAGAATGTGCTTAGAAGAAGGAACAATAATTACACTTGCAATAATCTTTTGGGGCATTACGCAACAACTTCCTGACGTAGATGACAGAAATGAAGAATCCATTCCAGGTGAAAATGCTGTATATAAAAAACCCTTCCCTACTGGCAGTTGGGAACTATGTTAACCCTAAAGTGTATCAGGGAGAGTTTTGTTGTCGAACCAGCTTATAAATCTGCCATGTTATCATGAAATGTGTTCCATGCATAAAAAACCATAATCAAGGTGGACTGTTGACACTGCAGCCTGTTCCATGTTAAGGTCACAAGTGTTAATGACAATTGATATTGCTTACTTGGACATGGCATTCGCAAACTCCTCAGAGTTCCTGGACTTCTTCAGAATAGCCCTTCCCTCGCTGTCAACACCAAATGTCTCCCTCAGGGAGCAATGCATTGTCCTCAGGATGAAGCGGCATAGCTGGGGTACTTCCAGTTCAACCTGAAAACATAAATATTATATGGTTTAATTTTTTGCATTATCAAATTTCCAGGATCACCCAGTTACTGCTTTGAAAATTCCTTGGGTTTTGTAAAGTGTCAGGATCACCTTGTTACCAGCTGTTGGGAAAGACTCCAAAGTGCTCTAAATAGCTTAAGGTAGTTCCACGAAGAAGATATGAGGGCAAGTATTTGCTTGGCTAATGGCATGGAGCAACATGGTAAATGAGTTTACTCAACTTAGTTTCTGAGAATTTCAAGTATTAGAACTGTATGAAAACTTGAATCACTACACTGATCAATGTTTAGACTCTATGAGGACAGTATGTGTTAAATAAAAAAAATATTTTCCCCAGTTACTCCATTTCAGGAAAAAAACCCCATTATGAGAAAGTTTTGGGCAAGATAAGGTGACATTGGGTAGTTAAATGGCCTGTGGGATGTTTTACTCCTACAGCACTGGTATTGTCTTGAGATACCATCAACAGGCTCTCATGCTGTCCTCATGGCATCATTGACTCATTTTAATTGAACTTCTAGAATTGTTTACTGACATTGGTAGACTGAGCCTGGGAGTGAAGGAAAACTGAAGTACCAAGTCTTGCCCCTTTCTCATGTAAAAGTACAGCCAGATTGGGATTGAAATGCACCAGCACAGAGGTATGAAGGACTTCTGCCATCCTCAGTGCCCACTGTGTAGAACAGGGAGGGCTTAGTCTTCATGATTCTCAACATGTGCTCTTCAAAAGGATGATCCTGTTTGGAAAAACACTGAAGGATGCTTCCCAGCCGCCAGCTCCCATGTTTTTAAGTATACAGTCCCCAACTGGGTGTATTTACTCCTCTTTGCCTACCTTGCAAGTGATCTTCGAACCGCTCCGAGAATCTGATGTTCCTGGGATCCCACTTGATGTCTCTGCTTCATATGAGTAAATATATTTTCTGAGTGGTTTAAATCTGGTTGCATCCTCTGCAATTGGGAAAATGAGAGTGGTTTTATGACCTGGGTAGGATATATACGTGTAATCCTTACAGTACATGCTTAGTCTTGTGTAAATAAAATGAATGCCAGAAAGAGGAAGCACGCAGACCCATGATCCCACTATTTCCTGTTACAGAATATCTTTCAGACAGAGAAGTGATGCCTTCATGTCACTTACATACTTTCTGAAGCATAAGACAAAACTTGCGGGAGTAGCATAATTTTTGGGGTCCACTGCTCAGATGGGATCTGACAGCATGACACCACCTATCCTTCAAATCATGCCCCAAAAGCAACTGAGAAAAATGAGAAAACTTAAAGTGTAAAACTGTCTTAAAAATTACCCTATGGCTTCTAAATTAAGCTAATCAAATTGTAATTTTAAAATTGGTAATAAAAAGATCCATTTCAGCTCAGATTTTTCCGTCATAAGGCAAATAGAAGGCTTTACCAGTCACATGACTGAGACCAAAAGCAAAAAAACACAGAAAGAGACAGAACGCCAAAACTACCATTCCTCAATACCATTTCACCCGAATTTAAAGAGGAACTTTCTGCCCCAGACTCTCTGAAATATGATTTACTCTAATTCACTTCTTAGATCAGAATTTTTTTCTACAGTAGACTATTTTTAATAGACATAAGCTTCAGTTACCTGAAGAGCATCCAGAACACGGGAAAAAGCACTAAATTATGCCAAAGACTATGGCAGGAGTGAGTATTTCCAGAGGTGTTTCTCCTTCTATCAAAGGAAGCCCCAAAACCTAATAGGCTTCCTCAAAGGAATGAATTTCACCTGTATTTAACCTCTCCCTGTTGCCATCAGAGCCAATCATCCATAATTTTAAACCCTGCAAGCAGGAATGAATGTGGTAATAGTAATATAAAGAAAAAAATTAGTCTCAGTGTCAAATATAGGAATATAAGATATTCCTTTGGTGTCTGGAATGAGTAACATAAGCCAAACAATATCCTCAATCACAATTCACTCCCACTAAAACTGTGGGCATTGTTTTAAAGTAAAGATGATGATCAGGCACTTGAAGTGTCTGTGTTGGAGCAGTCTAGATCAATCTGAAGCAAAAATTATTGTTCCTTTGGTTTAGACTGAGTAACTCACTGGAACTGTGATTCTGCTGTGATACTGAATGAAAAGCAATTTCCTAAATTGCTCCTCTGTGGTTATTTGTGACTGCCTGACCATATTAGAGTCTGGATATAAGTTTACAGCAAAAACAAAGATAGGTAATCCTTCTCTAAACCCAAATTCCCACCATCAAATCTGTATGACTTTGCCTGCCTATGCCTGCATGAATGTAGTTTACTCTTCTTTTATAAAATCTGTCATGTCAGTGGCCATTGGCAATGTTATCTTGCTTTTTATGTCACACCTTTTCATACATAGGCAGGACGATAGAATAGTACTATAAATCTCATATTTCCTCACTGCATGATTATAAGCTTTACATACTTTAATAACGTTTTAGCTGAGATTATTTTAATGTAATTGCCAAACAGAATTATTGTAATAAATACTGGCTGTCATACAGTAATCAACATCTTGCAAACATTTAGAAAACAATTAAATAATCTATTTATTCCTAAAATTAGCTGCTATTAAAAGATTCATCCCTAACCCTGTCACTTTTGGCTATCCTGGTCTATAACAATACTTGGAAAAATTTGCAACACCAGTATCTACATTACTAAAATGAAAATTATTGTTTCATACCCTGCTTTTAAACAGAAATCAATGAAAAAGGAATAGAGGAACGATAAGCTTAGAAATAAAAATAACAAATAATTTATTGTATCAAAAAATAAACAAGGAATTGGCAATGAAGCCCAGCAGTCTTTGAGGTGGTTCAGGCATCTGAAGTAAACCAAATTGCCTGGAGATGGTGCTAAAGCACCCAACAAAGGAAAAAAAAAAAACAAACCCTGAAGCCAAAGAATAAATTAGCTCATTCAGTACTTTGACCCCGTGGTGGAACATTATGTATCTAACCGAGCAGTCAGGACCAGAGTTCATTACGAAGATAGAGCATAAAGTCAGCATTTCCTGACTCTTGCCTTGTTTAAAAAAAATTCTGTCCTTGCTGACAGAGTTGATGATTTATTCTACAGGTATTTAGTTAGATATCTAAATGCAATTCTGTGGGCTTAGCAGCAATGAAGGGTAAATAAAATGTGAGATTCAGTCCACACTGAAGTGTAGTGTACATAACCTCACTGTTAAAGCTTCACATTTGATAACTAGGGATTTTTAGATTAAAAAATTTTTATCTGATAATTAAGAAATAAATAAAAAAAAAAAAATCTCCCAAGCCCAATGGAAAGCAGTTTCTTAATGGGAGCTTTAAAAAAGTTCAGAAAATTAATCTCAGCTTGTCCAATCTTAGGAAAGTTTTAACATCATTTGCACCAAGCACAATGGATAATTGAATACTTAGAATAAATGGCAAGAAGTACTTAAGAATATTACCATCACTTTCATTTAAGTTATTTCAGAAGAAAAGATTAGGAAAAGTCAGTCTTTGAAAGATATATTCAGCTAAAATAGCGACATAAGACAACAAAAAGAAATGCAAGAAATCACTTACTTGAACATCCTGGATTTCCACTTTCAGGTGATTCTTCTTCTGTAAAAAACCCAAACAAACAAGCATTAAAAGCTGGAAAAGCAGTTTACAAAAAAGTTTGTAAAACAAGGGCTATGAATATATACATGTAAATACTACATTGTGGTTGTAGACCTTTTTAATTCATACCAGCTTCTGATGCAGTTTGGCCATTGATGTAAATAACAAAGCTACCACTAACATTGACAGTACAGAGCCAAATCTAAAGGGAGGTACAACCAGTCGCCTTGATATAGAACTAAAACCTCAGAACAGGATCTTTAATCACTGAATTAAATTAGTTTGCTTTAAACTGAGAAGGATCAGTATTTTTAAAAGCCCTATATTATGTAAAATAGTATGTAAATGATGGCCACAAAATATAGAGGTAGACAGATGAAATGTACCATATAACACATTTTACTTTTAAATTTTAGTCTATTTGACCACACAAAAAACCTGCTAAATGGATAAATGTCTATACTTTGGTTTTTGTATATTTAAAAAAGGACAACTTTGAAGGTTAATACTAAAATTATCTGCCAATATTTTTTTTCTGAATATTGAGAGTTCATTCTTTGGAGGAAAAGAATGCTGGTTGGAAGCCTATTCAAGTTAGAAGAATCATTTGCTCCAATCAGTCTTAGATATGTTCCATATGACTCTATTCAAATAAAACAAAATAAATTTAAACATAATCTAGTAATTTTTTTGCATTTATTGGATGCTATGTCATTCTTTGGGATATCATACACGAAGGTCAGCACTTTTCACAATGTTCTCTGCACACTTTCCAAGTTTTCATTCTGGAAATTCTAAGTAGACCACTCTATAGAAATAGACTGTAACATTAGTCACAGTAACAACAATAGCATCAGAAATACAACTATTACTATTAAAATAAAATTAATAATATTATTAATGACCATTAGAAACAAGTTTTATTGTATAGCAATAAATTTGTTTAATGTCAGTCAGCATCAGAATACTACTTTAACAAAGATGTATTTATGATGAATTAGACCTTCATATAAAACCAGACCTGCATAAGTAGCTCTAGACTCACTTTTCTCCCTAAGCTCCCTGAAGCCTTAGTTAACACTACAGAGCTGTATTCTAAAAAGCCACTTCTGGGGAAGCAAGGATAGCTCACAAAACATAGCATTGTATTGATCTCAGTTGTCTTTTCTGATTTTAGGAAAAAATCCCTCTACTGGCCTACTTTTACTGATGAATGTGTCCCTTCGATACAAAATTGTATTTCAAATAGCCTGCCAAATATCATTTGCTTTATTGCTCTCTCTCTTCGCATTTGCTGCAAAATAAGTCAGCAACATGTGGGCTAAGTCTGCACGGTATCTCCAAGCTACAGTAGCTCCATGAGTGTTTAAAAGGACAATGCTACAGAAAAACAGTGGATGCCTTACAAGTTGCAAAATCAATTAAATCTGTTCAAAAGCCACCAGGCAACATCCATGACTTTTCTACACTGGGATCCTCCTTTGACTGCCCATTCCTATGAAGGGAAGAGATGATATTTTTGCCACACTGAACATTTCTAATTCTATCAGCCATTGTCCTTTTAATTTTTTCAATATTTTTGTTTTAATGGGCTCATAAATAAAGCAGCAAAGAGCACTGACATAAAAGAGAGTACTTACGTGTGAGAACACCACTGCTGAGCAGCAGGGAGAGCAGCAAGAGCTGCACAGGGCCCATGGTGAGCCCCGATCCCTCTTGCTGCTCTTTCTTTTCCTCTTTTTTCTTCCCTCTTCAAGTCTTCCCTGCTGCCTCAGAGGGAGAGTGAGCCTTTTGACTTGGACCTCCATTTATATAGTCTGTAGCAAGCAGCTGAGTCAAACAGTTTAGAAAGCTCAGAGCAAATTGCCAAAGGTCCAAAGGTGAGAGTCCCAGATCCCCACTGCGCTCCACACCATGCCCTGCTTTGGGTACTGATAGTCACAGAAACATTTAGGTTGGAAAAAACCTCTAAGATCATCAAGCTAACCTCCAGTAAACTGGGGATTCTCCAGTTAGCCAGGACCGCTCATAAATGATTGACAGTGGCTCAGTGAGCATTCCTCCTAGCTCCTCATCTTTCCTCCTCTAAGAATTGAAAACTATCATTTTGTGAACTCCATGATTTCATGATGAATCCAAACACTCCTAAAATCCAACTGCCTCTCCTTCCTTGCCTGCCTCTTCTGAAGAGTTTAGAACCCTCTACTATGGCGGTCCAGGAACTGAAGTCATCCCACCATGTTCCCATGATGGCCACTCCATCATGGATTCCCTGGTGCACAATGGCTTTCAGCTTCTCCTGGTTGCTATCCATGCTGCGTGCATCAGTGTAGATGCACTTGAGTTGTGCTTCTGGTCCTGCCACCTTTTGAGGGCACAAGCTCTAATTCCTATGCGATCATTCTTAGGTGCATCCACTGTTTCTAACGCATCAGCAGCTGTTGTGTCCTTGCTGCCACAGAAGCAGATCTCCAGGCCCTACCTCCACTGAGACGGCAGATCAAAGGACTGCGGTAGGTCCCTCAAACACTGGCATGCTGCCCCCAGGCTTATCTGAAGGCAGAAGACTGAGCTGCATAAGTCACTCTTCCAGTTCACGGGTCTTTTCCTTAAGCAGAGTTTTAAGGGCAAAATCCCCCAGCTACAGACTGTAACAATGTATTCAAATAAATGTACCACATCTATATATGAATGATTACAATGTATAAGTTAGAGATGGAAGAAATAATCACTGCTTCATACTTTAGTATAGATGTTGAGAGGCTCAAGAATATAAGCACTTGAGAAAATGAGAATATTGTGCAGCTACTGGCAGGAGACTGAAAGCTTTTTTTCCTTTGGAACAAAAATTGTCATATGCCTTTTTAAAAATACTTTACTTTGACTTGCAACATTGAGGTAAACCAGGTCATGCCTATGTTGAAAGTAAGCTCTGTATAATTCTTTTGTTTCCTTATTTTTAGATTAAATTTTTTGTTTGCTAATAACAGCAAAAATACTAAAACAAGATGATAAATTTAATCTGAATGAAAGAGATAAACTTGTGAAGAAGATAAACTTGATTAAAATGCAAACAATACCCCCTTTTAAGGGTTATGTATATTGGCAAAAAAAGACAGGGTTTATGTCATGAGAAATTCTAGTAGTTTGAATTCTTTCTCTATTCATATTTATCAAAGCTAACTTCAGTGAAAAAAATTGACTATGGAAATATTTAAGAACATTTTGTTCAGTAAATTTAATTTTCATATATCTGATCAAATGGAAATGTTTTGACATTCACATATTTAAATATTTTTCCTTAGCTTGTTGAATCAAAAATCAAATTTTGGCTTAGCTAGGCAGTAATTTCTATAACCCTGAAATGTTACTATTTTACCATACATCATGGTAGTTATCTTTAAAGTCTCATATTTCTTCCTATCCTTTTGCTCTTGGACTTAATAGCTGGATTACATTTCCCAGGGTGCACTGAGATCATGCAACTCCTAACATCAAATGGAGCTCAGCCAAATGGTAACCACTGATGTATGGTGGCGTGTGTTTTCCAACAAGGGAGGCATCTGTCTTGTAATCAGGATTTTGTCTGATGACATAACAAAAGTACACCATTTCATAGACACTTCTTGCAGAAATTCCTTTTGTGGATTCATCAGTGTTGGAGGCACCAGAAAGAAAGCATTTCTTTGATTTTACCATTTTAGTTTCTGTCCTTGGCTTATACCAACCACAGATACAATAAATCAATAACAGATTTTTATTTTTCACTTCCAAAAAGCAACACTTTTTTGTTTACTTTTGTGTCCACAGCTGCCCCAATATGTGCTGTGATGTGTAAAAATAATTTTACCTTATAGTATGATTGTACCAAAGAGACTGCACGAAGATAGTATTTTGTTCATAGCATCTGATTCAAACATAAAGGTTTTGACTTTTTAATAGATTAGTAAATAGACAAGCAAATAGATTTCCTAAAATCTATTTACTTGTTCATTGTAGCACTGCAGATGAATAGAGCTCTGGAGTGCCCAGCATTCAGAGTTGGCTATTCCCCTCTTTTGCCTGTGTCTCCTCACTGCCTTCAGGTGGTCATTCAGCCTGAAGTTGAACTTGACTGTATTAATATCATGTTGCACGGCTATAAAAAGATTACAAAAGTTATGACTCAGCCCATAAGCATGCAGGTAAGACAAGTGCACCAATCCACTGTGACAGGTTTATACTGCTGTATTACCTAGTGTCCTGGTTTTGGCTGGGATAGAGTTAATTTTCTTCTCAGCAGCTGGTGCAGTGCCACAAAGCCCATTGCTTTGTGCATTCATCAGACATCCTGTGTACGGACTGAATCAATGGTCTTATGAAATGTAGGAAGTATGACAATATTTCCAATATGATGAATTAATTTTACAGAGAGAGATATTTTGTGCATGTATATTATGGATGTGCAAAATCTCTGATATGCTGTGGAAGCCTTAGCAATTGTGGAATTATTAAATGTATACAATTAAACAAAAAGCCCATCTAACACTCAAACTTTAACTGAGTCTATTAAACTGATTTGGGTTTAAATTTTGTTTCAAAACCATATTGTACACTAACACTTAATTTTTGAAAACTCTTAGTTGTAGTTCTGACATTCAGAATCTAGATTTGTTTCTAAAAAGAACAATTTATTTTAAGAAACTCTGTCTTCAGACTTCGCCTTTTTCCACAATTGTACAGAGAAATCTGCATCAAATCACTCATCTGAAACTGAATTCACTCCTTCCTACACTTTTATCTTCCAGTAAAGGAGCTACTTTTGTTGGTCCTGTTTTGGCAATGCCAACAATAGTTTTCTTAACATTAATATAATTATAGAACATTGATTAATCTTTAATTATATCTTCTATAGTGTATATTTCATATATATATATATAGTATCTATTATGTATATGCATACATTATATACATGAGATGATATATCGTAGGATGTAGCCTTCTCGTCTGCTTGGTGATATTGAGAGTTTCTTTGTCTCTCACTGGAGACTGGTCAGATGTTTTGACAGTACTGTTAGGAGAGGTTGTTGCACATTCTTAGGATAAGACTTTAATTAACTCATTGAAACACTTTATTAAGTTTTGCATCTCATTTTCATTCAATGACTTCTGCAAGAAAACAGAACAGATAGTTTCTGGAAGCCATTATGGTTGGTACTAAATTACTTATATTCCTTCCTGCTTATACTCCAAATAATCCTTTTGTCTTTCCTTCTGTCCCTCTTTCTTCCCTTTTTCTTTTTTCTCTCCTTCCTTCTTTTCTCTCCTTTTTTTTCTTCTTTCCTCTTTTCTCTTCTAAGAAATATACCTGCTACATGATGTTCACATTTATTTTTATCTCATTCAGGTCAAGGCCCAGCACTTCTGTTATTTGGGAAACATTGGTCTTAGTCTTCTGCTGTGTTTCCCAGTTCACAGTGTCGTCTGTTTAGGTCTTAGCATGCCCCTCATCAGAGAAAAATGGTTGTATTTTCTGGTGAAACACCTATGGTGCTAACTATAACCCAGTGGCAACTGGGGGAAACTGTGTCTCCCAAAGGAGGTGTTGGAGGTGCATAAACATACCCTCTGTTTGTCTAAGAACTGCTGCCAGAAGCCTGCTGAGGCATCAAGAGTAGAAAAATATTTGGCATAAGCCATCTCCTCCAGAATTTCTCTCCTTGTAGGTAGTGGAAAATGTTTCCTTTTTACATATTTATTTAGTTCTTTTGAGTATATTCTTGGGCAAAGGGTCTGACTTCTTTTAGCACTAACAAAAAAATGTACTGAATCCTTTGAACATTTTATTCATACTGTCCTTTCAAAGTATTAAACCTCCTCAGTTCCTTCATTTTGTTTTGTCATTAGGCAAATAAATTTGCTTTTTGAAACTGTCGTAGGTTGGATTTCTAAATTCAGTTTTGAATTTTGCCAAGAGATTTCTACAAAGACGTTGCAAACCTCCAACTTATTTTCTCTCATCAACAAGGTGACATCATGAAGTGCTTGATGTATTTCTAAACGAGAATTTTTTCCCTGTTTCTTTCTTATTTGTCCATACTTTCTATTCAAATGCTTGCTTTTAAGCTCACCACTGGAAGACTGATCATGTACTGTCTCTTTTAGTATTAATAATACTGTTTCTGGTACAGATGTTCAGGGCATCTGCAAAAGAGGTAAGACTAAGAAATAACCCATTTACCCTCACAATGACAATCTGGGGATTTCCTGTAGTAAAATTACATGCTGCCGTTCTAGTAAGTTCCACTGAACCACTGGCATTTTGTCATCTTTTCTGTCCAGGTTGTAATGTTTCAGTATTGCCTGCCTTGCCAAAATATTGCATTCATGACATAAGTTGTTCAGTGAGCCGTGGTTTTGGAGAGCTCCAGCTTGAAACTGTGCACCTTCTCCTTCATCTCTCCCATGGTTTCAACCCTCCATCATTTTCATACTGCTGGAGCTCATGCTGTCTCCACAGGCTTTCATGTACACAGGATGCCATCCCTGCCTGCAAAATTCCAACTGCTTTCCCAAAATTAATTCACACCACCACTGTGCTTTCTATGATGCTTTTCCTCATCTCCGCATCTGGCCACTTCTCAGAGACTCAATTTGTTTTCCAGACTTACAGGTTGAATTCATCAAAACAGAAACAGTTTCTTTCTTTAGGTTTTTGGGTTTTTTTAAATGATTATTGTTACTTATTTTAAATATTTATCTGCCACATGTCAATTTTCTACAGAATACCATGTTCCTCAAAGAAGCACAGTAAAATACTGAGCCTTCTGAACTTCAATGGAAGCTTTGAATGTAAGAATTATCATTTATAGTAATAGTGACTTGCTGTTTTTCTTTTTGCTGACTTCTGCTGCTCACAAATACACTAAGGATTAATGTTTAAATATTTTCCAGTTGTTTTGGGAGCTCATTTTTTCCATCACTCTGAGCAGTTCATTTTTCTTTCTGCTTTAGAGAGCTGTTCAATAATCATTCAAAGTCAAAGAGTCTGACAGGTTGCTTTCACTCTCTCTGAGCTGATCCATCAATTTGACCCAGCAAATTTAACTGAATGATATTGTGCAACACAGATTTCTACACAATATTATATGGAATTTTACTAGATCAGACCTGAGTCTTTTTAGGGCACTGTTGTCCTTGGAGAGGGGAAAAAAAAATACATCTTCATATTAGTAATAAGGGAATAAAACCACAAACAGACTAACTTGCCTTACAGAGCATAGGAAGCTCTCACTATCAGCTTTCTCGTAATGTTAGATAATTAATACTGCAGAAGATGCCCCCTGTGACACACCAGGTGCTTGAAGGCCACAAGGAAGTCTTGGAGACTGAACTCACACATGACAGTTAAGGAAATAGGTTTACCCAGTGTCTTATCTGAGGAGGAGAAAGAGATATCTATACATAGTTTTTCCCTTTACTAAGGTGCAGATGCTATACAAGGCAGAAAAACAATGAGTCAGTGCTTTTGATGTTACCAGAAACGAAAATAAAATGGATGAAGCCACAAGAGTGATGGCAGTAGATACGGCTGTCAGGTGGGGACTGAACTTTAAACTCTCTACTGACTGGGTTATAATTCTCATTACTGGATGATGAACTGCACCTGTTGGGCTTGAGGCTCTGAAAAGTTAGAAAGAAGGGAGACAGTCTTTTCCCTATTGCTACTGACATCAAAGGTTTTTCCCTTTCTGGTCACCTTTGGAAATGTAACCTTAATGAGCAGTGGGTTCAGTTCTCTTCCCTGGGTAAAAATGTTTTCAAAATTAGAAACATTACCGTAGTGGTTGTGATTTTAAATTCTAGGACAGGCAAAGAGTCACAGAGATTTGAGGAAAAACCCTGCCTTTAATCTCTAAACAGGGATTGTATCATCGAAGTGTCTTCAGCTTACCTATATACCTGAGTATTTTGCTAATTAAACAGCACAATTCTACCGATTAGATGCAAAATTCTTCATTTTTAGAAGGCATCTGAGCAGAAAGGACTTTTTACCCTCTGTCTGAGTTCCTTTCTAAACTCAATATACCAGTCTAGATTAACGTATAACTAACAGTAAATGAAATTAATATTTTAAATATCTTTTAATATATTTTAATACTAATATATTATAATTATTGCATGAAATACTTGTATCCTTACTTATATGGGACAATATATGGGACAATATTGTGGTGCATAAAAATACTACAAACTTCCTTATCACAGGAACAAGCCATCTAAAATATGCTGTCAAATCTAAAGCTTTTTCAATGTATTTTAATGTACTTTTGTAAGTAAAGCATTTGCTGTACTTCATGAATTTTTTATTTATTTCATTTTATTTTACTTTTTTGATTCTCTGATTCTGATGATTTAACCAGAGGTTTCTATGATTCTGATATTATCAGTTTGGGTTAAAAAAAAATCAGTTTTCTAACTAAGATGAGACTTTTTCGTTGTTATTGTATTACCAAAGAAGGAAATGCATCTCCCAAAATCCATATTATTAGGAGTTATATGTTTGCAAATGAAGTTCACTTTTGATGAATATAAGTCAGCACAAGAGAGGTGTATTTATTCAGAATACTAAGTTGGCCCTATTATTTCACACAGTAAATGAGAGTTCTACTGTAAATATCTTACATGTGGAATAGTTATTTCCTCACTTGTCTATAGGTACACACTTCCATGCGTTGATTAATACAAACTGCTGAAAAAATCAAGGGGGTTCCAAATCTGAAGTTTTGGTTAAAACCTATTTCCAATATTACTACATTTTTCTTAGTAAAATCAGTTACTTTTTTAACTCCACCACACAATCAGAAAGAATGGCACTGGAAATAAGCATGCTACCCTTTGCTGGCCCTGCCTTCACATTTGATGATATCCCAGGGGCTAGACTGACATCGTAACAGGATTCCAATTTTAAGTATCAAATTATGTGGTTATGGTCTCACATTGGGCACAGAACTCCTTCTGTATAGTGCTTCTGTTTTGGGGTTTGAGGGTTTGAAAATCAGTCCATGACATCTATGGAAAACATGCCTCTCTGGACAATAATGAGTTGCAGACAGTTGCCACTTAAGCTAAAACTCCTTTATTTAAAGAGTTCAGTGAAGATGGAGCATTTTGTCTTATGTTTGTGCATGACTGTCCAATTCTCTCGCTATCAACAATGTAGTGACTCATTATGCTGATCACTCAAGTGAAACCAAACCTCATTTAACACTAAGATAAGGTATAAACTGTGAAATTAGGTTAAAGTTAATCTTTCAATAGCAGCTGAGGCTCAGGAAAAAAAAACCCCGGAACATCCTGTTGTTCAAATAGTATTTAGTTCAGATGTTATTTAGTAACAGAAAGAAAACATCTAACTATTTATTTAGTTGGCAAGAATGAAGATTTCTGAATTGGCATACACTTCCAACATATCAGGATGCCAATTATGGCATATTTTAATGAAAAAGGAAGGGTTTCTTAGAGACATGTAATGCTAAGAGTCACTTTATCTGCAAGAATGTATTGGTTGACCGTGATGAAGTTATGTTAGTCTACCCGATATGAGGACTCGGCTTTATTCTGAAGCTGCTTCTTTGTTGTCATTTGATGTTCTCAGCAGCTATTTCGCTGTTGACTGCTCCATTTTTTGCTTCCTATTCCTTGACTTTTCGCCACATTTCCCCTTGTATCCAGTATCTCTGTTTAATTTTTCTTTGCCACAATTGCACCTAAAGAATTTTATTTTCTAATGTTGTTCCTTTCATTTCTTCTTCCTATTTTCTGCTTCAGCACATCACCCATACCCCACACTATCTCATTGTTATCTTTACTTCTTCCTCATAGTTAGCATTTTGCTAAGTCTTGCTTTAATGCTATACTATTGAAATCTCCTCATTTTCCTGTTCACTAAGCCCTTGTAATCCATTATCTTCTCTGGAATTTCTCTTCTAGGACAACCTAGCAGATTGTTATCATACACTACTTCAGCTCCTTAAAATGCCCACTTTTGTGGCACTAAACCGTGCATAACCTCAGAGTGCTTTGCTGTGGCGCTTCCTGAAATATCCCTCTGCCCATTTCCTAAGCTCATGATGCAACATTTGTGCCTTGTTTCCTAGTCTAGTGTAGACTTCAGGCCTGGAATGTTTGGACAAATTCAGGTAAGATGAATTCCACTCCTACAGCAAGGATTTGGTGGGCAGAGAATGTGCATGTAGTTGTGAGCAATTGAGGATTGTGATCAATGTGGAGAGGTGGGCAAAAACGCAAAGAAGTAACATAATGAAGGAAGAGAATGGAGAACAGTGTTAAAATATTATATCAGTACTGTAGTAATGATAGAAATTATATGTTCTCAAAAGCAACAATAAAAATAATAGAAGCAAACAGAGCTATTATTCAGTTCCCGTGGTTCCAGTTCAATGAACATGTAGTGGAAGCTAAGAAGGAGCAGAG
The DNA here is from genome assembly GCA_013397175.1 of Platysteira castanea. Classification (NCBI taxonomy): domain Eukaryota; kingdom Metazoa; phylum Chordata; class Aves; order Passeriformes; genus Platysteira; species Platysteira castanea. The sequence continues at coordinate 59,368 of VYXC01010128.1, read as the reverse complement.
AAACACAGGTCAGAGCCACACCATCTATTATCTGAGAGAGACTGAAGAAGCTCTAATTGTGTGCTTTGAAGAGGAGATAAGAAGAGCTAAGATAAAGGCACATGAACCACTTAGAAATACAGAGGAAGATGAAAAGCACTGAGGGTCTACTCTTCTTGCACTACTAGAACACATTTGGAGGGTGCCTATGTGTGAAATCCATTCCTGACACCGTGCCAGCCAAATGTTTTTTTAATTCCTTGAATATCAAGGACATTTGTATGGCTGGAAATAATATATGCATTTTACAGGAGATTTGCAGCCATCTCAGCTAGCAATTGATGCTCAAACAAGACAATCCACCATGGACGAAATTATACTAGATGCACAGGCCTAGTTAATCTTGCATTCAATGAACTTGAGAGTTGGCAATATATCTGAATGTAAAACCTAATCTAACTAAACAAAAGCAAAGAATAAATTTGACCCACAGGTAGCTTTTTAGATCTCTGGTTTAAATCTATTTATCTATGTACCTCCTGGTTTTTCTTTTCTCCTGGAAGTCCTATCCTGGTTGGACTATTCTGTGAAGTAGTGCTTTACATAGACATAAAAGAAGACTTCTTTCCTTGACTGAGCTGGTGATCTGAACACAACCTAAAGATACTAAAGCAGGCAGATACAACAATACAAGAATACAGAAAGGATGCAATTTATGTATTTGCAAACTTGAACATCTTAAGTAATTTCGTATCCTAGAGGACCTTGTCTTGTTTCCAGCTGCCACATCAAAAGGTTAAGAACCACTTGTTGATAAAATAGCTGCCATTACTTGAGGAACACAAGGAAATTCAGATAGCATTAGGCGCTCATCTGATTAAATATTTAGATCTCCACAGAGTATAATACAAATGTAGACATTTAGTTTACCCGCAGACACCTATATCACAGACAACAGTTTTGAAATGGCCCAAATTGTCATGCTTAAGCATGTGAACTAAGAATTTCCCTTCAGAGTAAGATAATTCTGTAGCTCCTTTTGATAGTTCCCAGTGTATCTCTCTGAATCACCTGACATTGTCAGGTAAAGAGTGTAGCTGTTTGTGTAAGTCCACTTTATATTCTATAAAAATCCATCTTTCAGTCTAAATACTAATTCATAAGGCCTGATTCTAGTGGGGCTGGAAAATAAATTTAAAAGATTCAAGTATGTTCTCACATAGAATTTTCTCTCAACAGGCTTACATAGATAGACATTTTTTTTTCTCTACCTCAAGTGGAATTATTCCTGACGCACCCAAAAGTGTAGTACGTAGATTAAGGGAGAATGTGGAGGGTAGAATGAAGTTACTTGTTGACAGATGGTAGAGTTTAAAGGAGGTAGAGCTAAAAGGAGGTGAATCTCTAAGTCTTTGAAATGGAAGTTAGGCTTAGAATTTCAAGTCAGCATTTTTATTATTCAGTTTCATGGGATTAATATCAAGCCTAATGTTGAATTTCAGTACCTGGGATTTATGTTGGGAAAGTGTTTGAAGTTTTCCCATGACTTCACACTTTGGTAAAAAATTATTCTGAAGTGAAGTTACATATGGGCTTACCAGTTCTTAGCTCAGCTGGTGCTGGAAATTTTCAGCCTTTAATCACTGCTGATGGACATCCAAATCAGCCAAAGCACAGAAGTAGGATTAGATTGAAACACCAAATGGTCAGCAGTCAAATAGTCTACAAACAAGTTACTTTGGATGGGATTTTCCCCCTATTTCTTTAAAATTAGGGTCTAGAAAGAGAAGGTGATGATGCTTAAGAAAGCTAGAATGTGTATTATCTTTGGATGACTACCTGGATGAAACTACGTATTTGAAAAAGTAGAATATAAGGGGAAAAAATGTCTGAGGAGTGGAAAGATGGTGCTTAAATAGGGATGGAACAGAGAATTTCGGAGAGTGAATGTAATGCTCAAATATTCACACTCCTAAACATGCCCAGAAATAGTCAGGAACTTTCATGAAGAGAAATTTAGACACCCTTTGCTACAGAAAGACTACTTTGACAAACAGATTTGCTGTAGTGGAGAATACGAAAGACACAAACAGGAAATGTCTGGCAAAGAATAGAAATTAAACTTGTTCCAGGGGAAAAGCGTGCTGAGGACGATTGGGTTTGTTTGTTAAAAAATACTTAAAAAACGGGCTCACACATAAAAAAGGCCAAGGATAATTTTCTGGGTCAGAGTCAAAGGGTCATAGCACAGTCTATATCCATCAGGTTAAAACCCTCTCATTGACATGAGGTGCTCACATGCAAAATGTGTACTGGGAATGATTCCTGACTGGAGAGAAGTCTGAAATGGTGCCTGGGCAGTAAACCCTGCTATTGACTCTGCTATTTAGCTGTGAGAAAAAGTAAGGCTCAGTTGCCATAGTTCTGTTTAGTTTCCTAGCGTAGGTGTAGCCTGGGAGATTAGAGTCCAAGGAGACACAAAGATAATATACAGAGAACTGCAGAGGAATTCCATGACCTAAGGACCCAAGAAAAGCAGGGAGGAAAAATGCTGGGATTCCTCTCAAATCCAGGAGAGGTCAGATCTAAAAACCTGGGAAAAAAAACCAACCTCACCTAGAATTATTCAATAAGCTATCAAAGTCATCATATTTTGTCATCAAAATGTGGGCAGTGAACAAAAGTATGCAATGCTAGACAAAAGTAAGGATATAAGATACAAATCTGAGGAAATCTGAAAAACTTTAATTTAATTTAATTTCTAGGGAAGGAAGAGGAAAGCAGTGACTGATGGTTTCATACTAAAGTGGGTCTATTTAGTTTAGTTTAGGGAAAATAGTCAGGAACGTATTATTTCCAGTGATTCTTCTAGTGCAATTTAATAGACTTTTAATTTCAAAGGAGGAGAATAAAGACTTGAGAAGGGAAGGAAAAGAGGTAGATTATTTATTATTAATTCCTAGGAATCAGAGAAAAGTTTAGCCAACAATAAGCATTTACGAAAAGAGAATGTTGTCAGGGGGAAAAGATTCAGATTAAGAGGCTGATCTGCAGCCCACGGAAGAATGTAACTTCTTTAGAGCAATACTACTTCAGAATTTCCATATTAAACAAGAGGACCAAACTTGAAATTACGAACTCCCAGCCTAACGGAATAAATTAGCATGTCAGAAAATACTATTAAAATAAACAGAATATTAACAATGACTAAAAAAAGGAGTAGCAAAAATTTATATCTTGGAAGATTGAGGGAGACCTGTCAAAACTCCAGAGGGAATGAATGAGTGCTGCAAGCAAAAACAAAGCAAAGGAAGGATAGCAAGAAAGTAGTTGACAGAAAAATACTGTTAAGCTTGGTCTGAAAATTAAATTGGCATCAAACTCAATTCTTTATCACAGCTTGGGGCACACAGTAGCAGAATTGCTGTGACGCTTTCTAGTGATAAAGAGAGGTACTTTACAATGACACTGTCATCAGAGATGGGGAGCAACCCAGCACAAACAGCAAACCTAAAAATTAGACTGAATCATATCTCTCTGTGGATCTGACATGGAAGAGATCAGAAAGGGACCCAGGAAGGAACTAAATTATCTTAAGAATTCAAATATTAGGAATATCAGTTTCTGTAGTACCAAGGGAAAGTTCATTCCTTTAGGAACAGACAGGAGGAACTGCAAATATTGTACTGGTGGTACTATTACGCACTAGAATATAACAGTAATTACTGTTTATTTTCACTGGTACTGTTGGGATTTCATGCAGAACACTCTAAGCACTTCTTGTTCTTTATATTCAGCAAACATGAATTCAAACTAGATGGGAATGGAAGTACTATCCAAATCAATATGGAGGCAAAAAGCCTTTTTTCAAGGAGAGAGAAAGCAGCCTGACACTTCTATCCTAGAAAAGTCTGAGAGGGCAATTACTGATCCTTGTAAATCCACAGCAAGGCAGAAGAGCCATATACGTTTAAGGATGGTGTTGTTACAGGCACAAAATTAAACAGACAATGGTACATCAAGGCTGAAGACTGGAAATGATGCATTAGTCCATGAGCCTTTGCAGAAACACAGTGGCATTTAAGGAAGCAAATCTAAACATTTTTAGAGCCTAGTTTAATACATTTATGACCAGCATCAGAAAACAGTTGCTTGTGATAGGAAGTAGTCCTATGATCCTGAGGATTTTGATAGTCCTTTCCATTTTTTTTTTTGTTTCAGAAATGCTGCAGAACTAAGCTAAGCAGAAATAATTAAGAGAATGATGAAAACACATATTCTCTGCTTCTTAGATCAAGAGTTCTTACAGAAAAATCTTTTTGTTTGCATAATTTACACCTAAGGTTAAACATTACCCTGAAAGGTGAAGCTACTCATTGCAACATCAGATGGTGTTTTTCCTCAAACACTAATGGGTTTTTAGGAAAAAAAAAGACAAAAAACCCCTACTAACCACCTACACCAATGATTTCATGAATGTTTCTCAGATAAAAACTGTGTTTGTCTATGGATGACAACTACGCAGAAAAACATCCAGTATTAAAGTCTTATGACATTGAAATACTCAGGTTCATAGCACTTTTTATGTTTTACTACTGGATGCATGATTTTGTCAGGGAATGCATAAACACAGAGGAAGACAAGAAGAAAGATTTTCAAATGCACCAAGAACTGTTAATCAGTGGAAAGGGTTCCTAAGTGTTATTCTCCCTTTGCATACAGATTCCATAATTTCTGCAAATAATGATGTATGTAGGGCTACCAGTTATATAGAAAAAACCCATCCAATCATAGCAATTAATCTGAGAGTTCTGTCAGAGCAACTGCTCTACAACTGGATATGTTTTTTTCGCTGAGAAATTCCTTCCCTTAAAATCTTTGGTCAAATTTTGCCTTGACTAAAGGAACTGGCTCCACTGTACCTCCAGCAAAAAGAAATGCTTTTATGATACAAAACAATATTATAACAGACCTGTTCTGCTACAACGAGTAGAATTGGTAGAAAACAGCAGTTTTCAATGAGGTACCTAGTTTAATGTGACAATGTTATTCTTCTAAACTATCTGATAAACCCAAGTGAGTCAGCCTGCTCCCAACAACTCTGCCTGCATAAGACACTGTGTTTATTAAACATTTCATATTATTAATTAATTTAGAGGAATAATTTTTAAAATAATTTCCTCTGAACTATTTAATAAGGTCTGGAGCAAGTGGTGGACAAAATTTAAGGAGATTCATTCCCATGGATTATCCCAGCTTCCTTCAGCACAAGGATTTAGCCACCTCTACTGACAGTCACATTTTGCCAGGTCCCATTTTGCCCTTTCCTGGCTTTTCTCCCAAAATGCTCATTTTTTTTTTTCCCTTCAGTGGCGATTTTTATTAAGAAATTTTATTGAGAAAACCAACTTTCTACATCCCTGCTTATTAGAAAATACTCGAGAATTTATACCATTTTGTGGCAAGAAAAGAATTATAAGGAATAAAAGGCATTTCAATGAACTGTTCAATGACAGCAGAATTCACAAAACTCTTGGTGAACTTTAATTTATCTTTCTGGTATAATTTGAGAAATGTGATGGCCCTGCAAAGAGCTTAATAAAGCACTAAATGTTGTAAATGAATGTTGACACTTAACCGGTTGAAGGTTGTGACTATTCTCACATTTGTACGGTTGTGTGTGTGTGTGTGTCTGTTACTCTATTATGCTGTCATTGCTCATGATAATTCCTATTAATATTGTAAAGATTTATTTTCCATTGGCATATAGCTGGCTGCTTATATCAAACAAGGAATGGTATTCAGGTGATGTGGGGGGGAAATGTACATTGTGCTTCACTAGCAAAGGAATAAATTCAACTGTGAAAAACTCATTATGCCATGAACATAGTTAAAAGAGACATTCTTAAGTTATATATTTGATATAGATAAACTCGTAAAAATTAATGATGGAAAGGATTTTTAAAAATTACAATAATTAAAATGAGGCTTCTAAATGCATAAATATGAGTGCATAGTCAACCAATTAAAATAAGCAACACAGAGATTTTTTTTTAGAATCAAGTAGACTCCATTAAATTTTAAAAAGTTGGTTAAAATGTTGACTGAATGAAAATCAGTTTCCACTATTAAATACAAACTTGGGAGCCTAACTTTTTAAAGGCATTTTTAAAATTAAAAGAAAAACCCCAAAAGTTTTTTTAAAATGACTTACTGATGTCCAGTGGTACCTTTCACTCTTTTTCTGGGGTGTATTTTAAAAGGCACTAGTGAGATGATTTTTGTTCACTAATGTATTTGAAGAACTGTGGAATAAATTAGTTTTCAGAGTTCTTACCCACAACAGTGAAAATTTCTCAAGTATCTGAAATTGCTTAAAGGTAATAACTCCTGGCATACCATTTCACTGCGTGTGAAATGTGTGTCATGTGCTGACTGGGAATTCATGTGAAACCCTGGAGGCTTCGAACGCTTGCTTCTTGGCGAGAGCAGCTGCTGCTTCCATGGAATATCTCTGAGAAAGCAAGCAGTGTAAATCTGCTAAGATTTTAATTTCCTAATGTCTTGCCACAATCCAAATATCAATTCTGGCTTTTAACAGTGAAAGAGAGGGAGGGGCAATTTAGATTGTTATCAGTCATGACAACAGAGCCGCAAAGCCCACCTGAGAAGCTGAGTGATTGACTGGCATCAAAGGTGCTCTGAGCTCTGCCCTGTGCTGGCTCTGCTTGAGAACAGAACCACAGCTACTGAGTTCAAGATCACCTCCATGCTCTGCAGCCCTTGCTACACAGATATATGCCAAGATGAGCTCAGTCTGAGGAAGGGGTCAAGGAGCAAAGTACATGGGATAAAATGAAGAAAGATCAAAGTAAAGACACTCAGCATAAACTTGTTAACCCAACAGATAACAAAAGCATTTAAAAAGAAGAAATTAAATATAAAATTCACTGTAAACAACTATAGAGTTCGTGTGTGATGGTCCCCACTCAACATTAATTACAAATGAGGGGAAGTCAGCATTTTCTCATGTTTGATATCTGCAGTATAAAAATGAGCACTGCTTGAAGCTCTGTCTCCCAAGAACACGTGGGAATTTCAAGTGCAGTCTTAGTATGATACATTTCATATGATTATACAAGCTGGTAAAAATAGTTTTCCTAAACTAAAAATCGTGTAGCAATGAGTGCAAAGAAAATTGTTTTACTGAGTAGCTCCCCAACTTGCAAATGCTTTCATTATAGGGTGGTGGTGGAAATGATTAGACAAAAGGTGATTACTTCACAGTCTTATCAGACCACTGTTAAAAATTCTTGCTGCAGCCCCCAGTTAGGGTCACCAGTCCTCCAAAGATAGGATTAAAAAACCCAGAAAAAACAGCTTATGTAAAAGACTTCTCCTTCTCTCTCTCTCTGTCTCTCTCTCTCTCTAAGGCATGAAATATGTTTTCTGTGGCCCTTACAGGCAGGAAGAATGATCATAAGACTCCCTGTTGATAAGAGACATTGAAAATTAACATGCAAATTCAACAATTGTATAAGACAATTTTTTCATTTGCATCAAGTTAATTTGCAGATGTGTTCCTTTGAAGAAGAGAGAAAATGAACAGAGCACTGCACTCAGCCCCAGTTAACTCCATACAGGAAAGATATTCCCAGAACATGTATGATTTGAGGGTTTTTTCCTGAAAGCAGTCAATACTCATCTTTAACTCAAACAAAGACATAAATGCCAACTAATTTGTAGAGACAGTTATACAATAGAAAACATATTAATTAAAATCCTCATATGGTCTCATCTTTTTAAACTGCAGTTTTAAAACTTCCTGACATTTTCATTTGCACTCTGTTAACTCCAGTTGATATTTTTCACTTTCACAAGGTAGAATAAGGACTGTAGAAAAAGAATCCAGCTCTCACTTACTTAAACATTAGAAAATAGCTCATAATCACTATAAAGTCCTGTGCCATTAGATATATAGCACCACTCTGCCATTTCTTCTTTATTAATTATTTCCTTTTGAATAGCAATCAGTGAATCCAGATGTTTGAACGTGAGAGATCTTAGCTGTGGCATCTGGATCCTTCACAGATTCCAAAAGCAAGTCTGTTATTGGCATTTAAACTGAGTTGCACTCCATGTAAGTATTTATACTGCCTTTGGCTTGCTGTGTTATTGTGCATTTATAATAAGCCGGTGTGCTTACATTTTGACTGGGGAATACTCTGTGCACTCTGGAAGAAATCCTATCCCCACTGAAGTCAATGGGAGTTTTGCCATCAACTACAACAGAGCCAGGATTTCATCCTTTGAGTTTTGGTTCACAGAGAGCAATAGAGCTCGCCTTAGGAAGCGTCTTCAAGAACCTTTGAGGCCTGTAAGATTTCATTACTTATCCATTAAAAAAATCTGCTAAGGGAACAGATTAAGCCAAAAAATCCCAGTTGCTCTGTCTTTGTACTATCAGCACACTCAGAGATCTCTGACTTGGACAAGGGTTGGCCCAGAGCATGCTCAGACTGAGGCTCTCAAACCAAATAGGTGACAGCAGGTAAAGGCTACTGAAATATAAATTTTTTGGCCCAAAGTTACAGTCAGGGTCTATTGAGATTACAGCTCTCCTAGAATCCTCTGGCTAAAACAGTTATGTGCCATGTTGCCATGGACCCTCCCAATGGTAGGTTTTCTGCTCCCTTACAACACTATGCAGAAGCCACAGATATTTATAGTTAAAGATGCATCATAAAAGCAAAAAACGCAAAACCAAACCAAACCAAAAAACCCCCACCCAAAACTCCAAAGCAAAACAATTAACTTGTATTTTTTAAACTGAGATTCACCATGTTTATTATGAAGTTTTAATAATTTCTGAAGACAGAAAACTCTTCCTAGAAAACCCTCTACAGATTTAAGAATTTCTCATGAATAAATACTAATAGAAAGCAAAGTGTTTTGAGATCAGAGCTCTTTTTCTTAAATTCTAAACTATTGTTTTCCATGAAAAGGGAATGAAAAGTGCTGGGAAAACTTCTGTGTGTTTTCCAGTGTCCTAGTTATTTTGCCAAAGAAATCTAGGGCAAATTTATTTTAGTTAAACATTTATTTGGTGACCACTGTTTCTACAAAGCTTATTTTGCTATCCTCACCATTAACCATTTGTTTCTCTGAGTGCCAGTGAGTGCCACACTATTCTATCTACAAAGAGGTGTAAGGAAGTATTGTCTGTTAAACATAAAGTGCAGAACTAGTTTTCATGGTTATAAATCTTGGGGTTTGCAGCTTAATATAGTTTAGGTCATGAACCATTCCCACTGCTCAATAATGAATCATAAAGCATATAAATCCGTATTACCTAAAAGCAAAGAAATAATATGCAAGGTACATGGCTGTAGGGTTTTTTTTCATATGACTGAATGCTTATCCACTAGGAATAGAATCAAGGTTTAGTTGAAAAGCAAAGTTACCAGAGTAATTTTCCATGTGCTCACTCCCAGCTTGCAGCAAATGCAACTCAGTGTCAGGTTAAGTTCACATCTCCATAGGGTTAAGCATATGTACGTCAACAGCTAGATCAGCTTAGCTGACATGAAATAACTTCTGAAGCCAGAATATATTGAGCCTTTATCTGAGACAAAAGCTGAATACTAATATTTAGTGTTTTTATTTTAATAAATATAGTATTTTGGCCATGGATTTCTGAAGTGGACCGCAATTTGATTACAATTCTCGTGATCTATCTGAACTTTACATCTACTCCTCCTAAAAGCTGCATAAGCAATAACGAATGGCCAACACATTCCTATCAGGAAAAAAAAAAATATGCAAGACAACAAATGCTGAAAAAAGAAATAATTTCGTATTAATCTTACAAATGGTACTCTTTTGGAGCTGAAGCTTCGCTCTGCCACCAGTAAGGAGGTGCAGGCTTATATGGTGCCTAACACAAAAGGAGGAAAAACCCTGTGAGATTCACTGATCTGATTCAGCTGCCTGTTCTTGGGCACTGATCTGGCTAATATTTCGAGATTCACCTATAGACAGCAGAAAGATGTACTTTTTTCCTGGGCATATACCATTCTACTCCTTCACCTGAAAGTGCTGATTATCCAAAGGAGTGAACATGCAGAGAAGAACTGCTCATGCTGAGGACCCGGCAGCCATAGCAGGCACATTTTGCAGACTTCAGAGTGGTTTTGATCTGGTCCCACAGACAATGCAAGGACTGGAGATCTTAAGTTGCACTCCTGCTTTAATCTCACTTCAAAGCAATACAGTTTGTGCACTCCAATACACCTCTGTGATGTGAACCAAAGCAGAATAAAGGGGAGGTTTTCTTTAGGAGCATGTGGTGCTCGAGATTAAGAAGTGAATGTACTTGCATCCTCAGATCACCTGAAGTGATTTACTCCTTTTTAGAGTACCTACCTTCATTACAACCCATTTCTCATTCCTCTGTCTCTTTGTCATAATACAGATAACCAGAATAATAGCCAAAAGAAGTGTCTTGTGTCTCCCTTTACCCCTGAAACACTGCCAGCTGTCACCACGGATGTTTAGCTACTCATGGTATGGAGATTTTGTTTTTTCTTTTTTTTTTCCTATTTCTTTTGGTTGCTTCTTTTTAATTTCTTTGCTTTAATTTTGTTTACTTAGGAAAGTAAAAGTGATGCAGCGTCTTTTCCACTAAAGAACAAGTAAGATTAAGCATCACTTCTCAGAAAGTGATATTTTAAACTAAGCTTAATGCAAGGAATCAGTATATTATCACTATTATTGCCATGTCCCTAGAAATAAAAAGATTGTGTTAACCTTCTTTTGTCAATGCTACCTTTGTAAGGAAGAAAGCTTAGCCTTCTATTCTTCGCTTTCCCAGGACTCGTTATCTGGGTAGAAATTTTTACACAGCATGCAATGCCAGGCTATGCTACACAGACCTAATATCTGAATAAAAGTAAAAATAAAATGTTCTTCAAATTCATTTTCTAAATTGAGTAAGAGGAGTGGTGACTGGTTTGCATTACATTTTTGCCTATCAGCTAAGGGGCTGAGCAGTCACCTGGTAGCTGAGCAAAGTCAGACAGAACATGTAGGGACTGAGGGGAGTCTGGAAATCCTAACTTCCATTTCCTGGACAGTTGGTTTAACTCTCTAGACTGTTATACACAAGTCTGATGCTTCCTCCAGCTGTACTCTTGGATGAAACTGCCTGTGACTGCTGTACTTTTGTGCTGAAATAAATGCTGTCCATGTGTGTTAGAGGTGCTGGGAGACCACTGGTTGAACTGACCTCCCAGAGGAGCTGAGGTTGAAATGTTTTGCTTGTAAATCATAAACAGCCTGAAGGGAGACAGCAGCACTGAGAAGCCAAGACAGTGATGCTCCAGGGAAAATAAAAAAAAATTGGCATCAAATTAAGTTTTCACTAAAATAACAAGCACTCACAAAAGCATAGGTGGGTGCCCAGATAAGATTTATATAAACAACTCTAATGGGCTCAGTTACTTAAAATCCTAACTGCATTCAATATCATGTACCCAAAGGTGGTTTTTTTCCTTGCCCTTTGAAAGCAAATTGATGAAATTCAGGCTGTGGGCTAATCCAATGCACTTCCATGAAGAGTATTCTACATGATCTCCCTGTAAAACATGAATGTTAAAAATAACCAGATAAGTTTGAACACTGGGAATTAACAATGAAATTTACACCTGGATTTTATTTCTGGAATTTACACGTAGAGTACTTTTTTCTTTTAAGAATAGCGATTTGCTAATAGCTTGCATTGTTTTTCTAATCTAAAATAACTAAATCCAAAGAAATTAGAATAATGGCTACAGCCAGTTTACAAAAGCCTTTAAGAATCTTGTGATACAAAAGGCACCTAATGGAAATACCAGTTTATGTTTTCCATTTATGCCGCTACTTCTAGCAATCCCATATATGCCACTTGTACTATGCTGCCTGGATGCCTTAAGGAATTCTCTTCCAGGAGCAACTCTCTTTAAAATTCCAACTACTCAAACTGTAACAGTAGGTCTGTTTACTTGATTGAAAAATGCAAAGGTGACATTTATTGAAATATCACATGAATGTTCTTTGGTCTTTCCAGAAAAAAAAAAAAAAAAATTAGGTGAAAACAAATATAATACAATTTTAATTACTTATCTGATTTTAGTTTTCCAAAAAGTGTATCACTGTGCATCTGGCATTACAGTTGGCATGTATTAAATTTTTTTCCTAGCCAAAAGGTACCATTTCTGTTTATTTATATCTGACTTTCATGTCTGAGTAAAATTCATTTTGTGATAAAGCTGCTATTAATCAACAGTACTGAAAGACAAAGACTGTTTTCCTTTTTGAAAGTAATTTTTTTTTTATTCAACAAATTAGAGCACATATTTGCAGTGTTTCCTTCTGAATTTAAGAGTAATTTTACATGACTAACTTCAAGTAATTTCTTTGTTTTTCTGTTACTAACTCCATGAGCTCAGTGCCACGCAGCAGACATATTTATTGTGCCGTGCAAAGGTTGCAGCCAACAGAGACTTGTTATGTGCAAAGTCCAGGTATCTGGCATCTTAGCAATTAAAGCTAAGTGGTATTTCTTGTTGCTTCTTTATAATCCGAATGAGTTCAGGTAGAACAGCTTCTTTATAACTTCTCTGATAAGGACTGGGGTAAACAGGAGGTACAGGCAGTCACTGGTTTCAGGCTCGAGTTCGTTCACTCACGGACACCAGTTTTAACCTACATGCGCAATACTGATAAATGGCAGTAGAGTCAGCACTATTGATAAGGCTCATGCTCCCTGCACAAATACTTCACAGGCCTTGCAGTTGGGAAAAACCACAAGGCTATTTGTCAAAGTTATTTTCAGCTAAAAACCTACTACACTGCACTTGCATCTACAGAGCCTACCCTCCACATCCATATAACAGAGAGGAAGTAGCAGGAGATAGTGCTGAGTGTTTTCAATAAAACTGGATCTGAACCATCATAATCAGGACAGTTCCGCTGTCTAGTGTGAAATAGACATCAGAAGTACTTATCTCACCTCATTCTCCACTGGATGATAAAACCAAGAAGAGGGGAAAAAAAATCCCAGTGGGAATTATAAACTCTAGCCAGAAAAGTGAGATAAACAAGTGAGCAAGTATACACTCATCAGCAGGTGTTTAAATGCACTCCTGACTAAGTACAGAAAAGAACTTACTTATGTTCCACTCCCAGATAATGGTCTTAGTGTTACCAGGAAACAAGAAAAAATTATTAAAATCTCATTATTATTGTGCCCATTTTTCAGTTGTCGGAGCTGCTGTGATGATTGCTAATTAACTGCAATACCACCGTACTCTATATATAACTGATACTGAAGTCTTTCTACTTCCAAAGAATAAGTTCCCTTTAATTTCTTGTGACAGCTGGTGACACAGCCTCTGAGTACTGTGGCTCTGCCCAGTACTGTTTCATGGCTCAAGTACGTGCTGATGTGTAAGACCACGACAGGCCTAACTGGATATCGGTTTTGTTTCTTCCCCAGTGCCAGTTTCCTGGCATTACACATGGGTAGGTTCAGTGTATGTTCATTCCTTTCATCTCAGGTGGGAAGGAAGTAAAAAGAGAGTAACACCACTTTGGCTCCACCCTTCCAAAAGGAAAGGCAACTGGAAAGGGCCAAAAGCAAATTATCTTCTCTGCCAGAATCCATTCCTATGGTAGTGTGGTTGCAATAATACTTTAATCCAAATTTTGTAGAAAAGTTCATAAATTATGGAGGTTAAGCATTGAAAGGTTGATCCCCTTTACTAGTTTAATCATAGACTTGCACAGGAAATTAGGCTGGCAGAGAACTCAGGATGCGATCTGCTCTAACCACTTCTCAAAACACAGCTGAATTCAAAGACAGATCAGGCTCCATAGGGCTACATCCAGATAACTTTTGAATAATCTGTAAGGATGGAGATTTCACAATCTCTCTGAGAAACCTGGGCTGTCATTTCATTGCGCCCCCGATGAACTTTCTTTTCTGCATGCAACTGGAATTTCCCTTGTTGCACGTTTTCTCCCTCAGTCTTCCACTGTTCACCCCTGGGGAGTGTGCAGCTCCACTTTCTCAAAGATGTATCCATAAGGTAGTTGGAGGCAGCAACAAGACCGCTCTAGAGTTCTCTTTTCCTAAGGCTGGACAAACCCAGCTGTCCCATGTCACACGTTACACGCTCCTCAGTCCCAACCCTGTTAGCAGTTTTCCTTCAGACTCTCTTCAGTTTGTCAGTTCCTCTCTTCTACTCCAGAGCAGCAGGACTGGACACTGTATCTCAGATGTAGTTTGAAGAATGCTCCATAAAAAGGAATAATAACTTCCCTAGACCTGATGTTGTGATGAAATTCAGTTCTTTTCATTAGTCTGACTCATGGAATTAATATAGACCAAGAAATCTAGTATTTGTAGAATAAATTGTGTGAACAAAGAGTGTCCACACAGATAAGGTCAAGGTCATGATATTGATGTGTAAATTTTTTAGGGCAACATATATGTTTTTAGCTCAATAATACCCAGTTGCGACAAAAGAGAAATATTGTATTCCAATTAATAGAAATTCTTTAGCAGACATGGACCAGTGCTCTGTGTAAGCAAAGTGAAAAAATATCATCAAATTAAAGTAATGCTAAAAGACAGTATCTATATGCCTGGACCAGAAAAGAAAAATGTAAGTTAGTGGTAAAAAAGGCCCAGGAAGATAATGAATGCAATTAACAGCACTGAGTGGTAATATTGTACAAACATTAGCAACATAGCAATCTTCAAGATAAATCCAGGATTTTAAATTTCTAGATATGCACAATTTCTGGTATGATTTAGCAAATGGTTACAGCGTGTTTACCACATTCAAGGGGCAGTCTCTCAAGTTTTAAGGTGCTGTTTTGCAGGTTGAGCTATCTTCATTTGTTCTGCTTTACCATTGGATCAGTTATACTGTATATCTTCAGTGATTTACTTCCTGCCATTACCATGACGCTGACTTACTTTATTGACTCCAAGGAAAAGTTGATGTCAGATGTCACATGGATTAGCACTATTACTCTTTAGCCTATTTTATGTAGTCCTATTGGTGAAGCTTGCCTGCAAAAGTTTGGGTTCTTTTCCCTTGAAAATTACCAATACATCTTTACCATTTGTTTGTTTCCAAGGACCCTTTTCTCAAGCCACTGTTTCATAAGTTTTTAGAACACTCTTGAAATGTGGCCTCAGTCCATCTGGGCAAACAGACTTAAGTAGCATACATCAGTACCATCTCCCATGAGGGAAGAATAAAACAATCAAATAAATATGTACTTCACAAGCAGCTATGAATTTCTTATACAGTAAGACTTTCCTAGAGCAGGCATACTTAAGAGATGCCCATTATCAAGTCTTCCTCAATTCTGAAGTAGCTGGAAACAGACACATAGAAATTGGATCTGCTAATCCCAAAATTGCTTTTAGTTTGATAGAAAATGACAGGCACTGCTTTACATGGTGCTAAGTATCACTTGCTTTTAGTTCTACGGGATTTTTTTCTATTTAGGATGAAACAAAGGTTTCAAGACACAATGTCAACTCAGTTCATGAAGGTGGAAGCCTTGCGAGATGAACTTAAGAGCACCATTGGTATCACAGTGCTGCCCTACTCCTTATTTAGCAATTAAGTCAGATTGAAAATAAATTTATCAGAACTAGGCTGTCTCCAGCTCTGTGATTTCAATGGCATCTTTGTGAATGCTCTTATTTTAAAGCAAATAATGTGATAAATAAATATTGAGTTTGATGTGGCACTGATAAAGAGATCAAACATTAGTCTGCTTAATAAGAACTGAAAGAAGATATCATAAAGACAGGTGGCATTTAAAGTGCAAAACAGGCAGGATTTATTTGCTTAAGGGAGAAATCTGGAAAGTCTGTACAACCTGAAAACCCATTAGGATGTGCAGTTTTATGCAGCTTCAAAATCCAGATCAGTGTATTACCTACAGTATGCTCATTTCAGCCCCAAAATTTCTGTCTCACTCTAAGCACCAATGCCAAGGACAAAGCCAGATCAGGACAGAGTTCTGAAAGAGCCTCAGAAGCTCATAGCTATTAATTAATATTCACTGAAAATTAAAACTGGAACAAAAATCCTATTACAGATATTTTTACTTTATTTAGCACAAAATATATCCAGTTTGTTGAAGTTCTTGGAAAATTTCTAGATTTTAAAGAAAAATTATTTTTATACTTGTGTTTGATTTTCAGATTTAATACATTAATTAATTTAATAAATTAATTGCTCCCAAATTGCTCCAATTTATGTTTTGTTTTGTTGTGTTTTTTTTCTAGGAGGTGTCCCCAAAATGCCAAGACCATTAAGAAAAGCATAAATCTTCAGAAGAATATTTCTCACTGAAACAACCTGGTTCCAACTTTTTTTTTTACACATTCTTTTGAATACTGAAAGAAATTGTTACATAGCTTGACTTCCAGTTAAGCTATTTTTTCAGAATTCATAGCAGCTTTTCTCTGTGTCTGTTGACACTGCAACTGAAGGTATGACTGCAGGGCAGAATGGTCTAAGGAAGCATGAAATACATGAAGATGATGTCAGAGTAGAGGAGGAGCTAAAGCATGTGCGTAAGGGGCCCCATGCAGTTGCACAATCTAGAGTGAAGTCTGTGCAATCACCTCTTTCCTGTTTACCCATGGTAGCCAGCTCAAAGCTACTGTGCTTATAAACTTGCTTATAGTCAATACATATTTATATTCTGATCTTTAATTTGCTGGACACGTGCTCCCAGAGGCATATAGTTATTAAAAATGCTGTATTTTGTCAATTTCTTATTTTTCTGCCTTTTAGGACTTAACTATTCTTTACAAAAGATTCCTGATAAGACCTTTTGGACGTATTGTGCATTGTGCAACTGTTGAAGCGGAGGAGGGCGGAGATGGACAGACATGGAGAATGATAAGAATTAGGCAAAGCAAACACTGCAGGGCTCAGATCAACAGATAATTTCAGGCCACACTGACCTGTTCAGTTGAAAGATCACCCTGACACAGACCACGGGAAAGAAAACGATTCACTTCCATGAACTGCTATGACCATTTGAATGAATGTGACCCTCAAGCTCCTCCTACCTTTTCCAGTTCCATTATTCCATGAACCAAAGAAAATGGCAAGGAGAATGAGTAATTCCTACTTTCAATAACCCTCCTTTTACATTAGGGAAGTGACAATGTAGTTTGTCCAACAAAATATGTAGAAAAATCACTATGTACCAT
This sequence comes from Platysteira castanea, assembly GCA_013397175.1. Taxonomy (NCBI): domain Eukaryota; kingdom Metazoa; phylum Chordata; class Aves; order Passeriformes; genus Platysteira; species Platysteira castanea. The sequence goes on along the minus strand of VYXC01010128.1, from coordinate 42,093 downwards.
TTCCAGTGGAAATGAAGGTAGGTTTTTAGAGTTCCACAATAGCATTATTTGGGAAATACGATATTCAGGATTATTACACTGATTAAGATACAAATATGAATCAGATTCTCATTGAATATAAAATATTTGTAATCTGTGGTCTTAAAGTATCTGTAAGAGCATTGCAGTATTCCATCCATTCTCAGAAACAGAAAATGACACAGCAGGTATTAACAATAATTTGAAGTAGTTAGACCTGAAAATCTCCACTTGTAATAAACACAGACCTGCTTTTCCTACACAGATTAAGTGTTATTAGTTTGTGTGCTAATTTACTACTGCACTGATCAAGAGAACAATACAATGTAGCTTCTATGAACTGAAAGCTCTTTATAAAGCTGATAATATATTGCAATCAAACATAGGAAAGAACAATTTCCTTCTCACAAACCTCAGCTAAAATCCAGACAGAAAAGGCATACTAAAATTATAAATATTATTATGTTTTGTCTCCAATGGAGGTAGGTTTTGTAATGGTGCTATAAAAGTGTGAATTTCCTTTAATTCATAAGTAATTGAAATGATAAATTTAATTTGACTTTGTTTGCTGTGTTTTAAACAAAATAGAATTTCATTGTTCCATACATGCAAAAATCAAGTAGAGTAAAGATATTTTATTTCACACCACAAAAACATTTGTATATGAACATTTCAAGAAAAACAGTAGAAGGAAAAAAAACCCCTTCAAACCAAACAAACTTCATATGAAGCCTGTCAAGGAAGAACTGAGTCAAGTGTAAGACAGCTGGTGAAAGTAACAGACTGGATTTGATAGGTCAAGAGGTTCCTTTCCATGCCATGCCCTTATTTTCAGATGCATTCATTATCAGTACTGTATTTTCTTCATAGAGGAAGACTGAAAAAACCTCTATAGAGTATAAATGTCATTTGTAGATGAGGTTTCTTTTATTGAGCTCATATTTACCTCCATATGGCATAGATACAGCAGTAGCAATATTAGCAGATCATCATTTACTACTCAAGACCATCCTGGGTATCTTAAATGCTGGTCTCAGCACATGAAGTATTTCCAGCTGATAGATATGTTCAGCGGCATGTGGGAATTGGAGAGTTAGTTTCATTTTGTGCACACAGGGGTTGTACACAAGCCATGCATAACTGCACCTTGGAATTGCACTCATTTTGAAGATGAGTGGCTGCCTCAGTAATTGGAATCTGTTCTTAACCTCCAAGTGGAACACTTTGTTAACAACACCCAGTAATTCCTTACTACTTCTTAGCTTAGAACACTCCCTGTTACTGTATAAAGAAGTCTATATATATATATATATATATAAAACTATTGTTATAAGAATTTATATGGAAATCCATGGGGTAATATTTGGAGCCACGTTTGTTCAGCCTTTTTTAGGCAATACTCACAGCATGTCTACATAGAAAAGAAGGGGGACTTGGATCTGCAGTAAGGCAGTTAAGCTGGTACCAGAAACTTATGTACAAGGTCTGAATGTGTTTTACATGGCTTAGACTGCAAAGAAAAGTAAAGTATTTGAAGCAGAAATCTCCACCTGCCCAGAAATACCATTTTACATGACAGAGAAGGGAAAACTTAAGAGTAGACTGAATGCCAGGAAAAGAGCTTAGCACAAAGCCTGGATCGGGAAGTACAACTTACATAATCTTTTGGATGTGGGCAAGCTCTGGGTCAAGAGGGAGTGAGTTTCCAAAGAAAAAACCACGCTACTGAATACATTCTATCTTTCAACTGTGGCACCAACATCTTTGGAGTGTTGATCCTACAAACAAAGTCACAGCTAAAAATTTCAGTGAAATGCTGACAAGCACATGGATGCCCTTGTGTAAGTCTAACTGCGCAAGCAGATACCCAAAGTGAAAACTTTTTTGCTCGGAGGACTTGAGAATCAAAACCAATCTTCAGCACAAACAGTGAAGAGCCAGACAGACACTGAAAATCTGTCTGCTTTTTACTATCCATGCAGTATTAATAACACATGTACTTTTCTTGCTGTTTAAATATATGGAGTAAAATCCTTGCCCCAGTGAATTCAGTGGGAGTTTTGCCATGGACTTCAATAAGAACAAAATTTTCTCCCAGGGCTGGTGTGATTTTCAGCCTTTTTCCCTTTAATGCATGTGATGACAAAATCCTGTACTTCAATTCCAAGGATGGATCAGCACCCTGCAGTAATTAAAACTGCTGTAGTACATCATACTTATCCAGTATATTGCCTGAAAGACCATAGTGGAGAAACATTTTTTGCTTTATTCTGTAGAAATAGTTAAAATTTACCAGAAAACAACCAAACCAACCAACCAGTTTTAAGATACTTTAACTTAAAATCTACTTCTAAACTAACCTCTAAATGGATGAAAATATGTATGCGGATATCGAAGTACACAGCACACTTCCTCTGCCCATCTGAAGGTAGGATTTGATTGTTCATTAAAAAGAGAACTAGTGCTAAAGTCCACACACACAAACAAACATGAACATCTCATGTTCAAATATAAAAGAGCAGGTTGTGCTGGAAGTATGAAAAGCAAGTGTATGTTGTCATGAACATTGCTGAGATTTGTTAGGAAAAGGGAACCTCAATCCATTCAATTCCTATCAGTCAATGCCAGTGCCAACAAGAGATGCCAAGAGGCTGGAGAGGGATCACATGTCAGCAGAAGAGCACCTGAAGAGCAGCACAAACGAATTCCTGACACTCCAGCCTGTAAATCTCTACCAGGGTCTCAGTTTAAAGGCCTCTGTGAAAATGCACATAGGACTGGGAATAAACAGGAGGAGTTAGAGATGTATACACAACTGCAGGGCTATGATCTCATTGGCATCATGCAGGCACGGCGGCATGGCTCCTGGGACTGGAGGGTGGGAATGGAAGGATACAGGCTCTTCAGAAGGACAGGCAGGGGACGTGAGGAGGGACTGTCACCCTCCATGCCAGTGACCAGCTGGAGTGCACAGCGCTCAGCCACGGGCCTCAGATGAGGAGCTATCCAACAACTCAGGGGTCAGGGTTAAAGGGAAGGCAGGGACAGGTGACACTGTAGTGGGGGTCTGCTACAGGCCACCTGACCAGGAAGAGTGAGTGGATAAGGTACTCTACAGACAGGAGCAGCTTCACATTCACAAACCTTGGTCCTCATGGAGGATTCAAACACGCCAATATCTGTTGGAAGGACAACCAGCAGGGCTTAAGCAATCCAGGAGGTTCTTGGAATGCACTGAGGCCAATTTACTTCTCCAAGTGACAAAGGAGCCAACAAGGAGGGGTGCTGTCCTGGACCTCATTCTCACCAACAAGGAGAGACTGGTGAGGAATGTGAAGCTCAAGGGCATCTGGGCTGCAGTGAGCAAGAAATGGTAGAATTTGAGCCTCTTACGGCAGTGAAGAGGGTGCTCAGCAAACTCGGTACCCTGGATTTCACGGGAGCAGACTTCGGCCTCTTCAGGGAACTGATCCACTTTCATGAGACGCCACCTGGAGTCCTGTGTTCACTTCTGGTGCCCTCAACATAAGAAGGATGTGAAACTCTTGGATTGAGTCCAGAGGAGGCCACAAAGATGATCACAGGGGTGGAGGACTTTTGCTATGGAGACAGACTGGAAGAGTTGAGGTTATTCAGTTTGGAGAAGAGAAAGAACTGGGGAAACCTTTTTGTGGCCTTCCAGTACTTGAACAAGGCCTATGAGAATGAGGACAAACTTTTCAGCAGGGCTTGTTGTGACAGAACAAGGGTCAACAGCTTAAAACTGAAAGACAGAAGGTTGAGATTAAAGAAGAAACTCATTACTATGAGGGTGGTGAGGCACTGGAACAGGTTGCCCAGATAAGCTGTGGATGCCCTACCCCTGTAAACAATCAAGGTCACAATGAACAGGGCTCTGAGCAACCTGATCTAGCTGAAGATGTCCCTGTGCATTGCAGGGGGGCTGGACTAGTTGACCTCTGAAGGTCCCTTCCAACCCAAACTATCCCATGATTCTGTGATCTTTAAGGTCCCTTCTAACACAAACCATTCCATGATCTTATTGTTCGCACTATGATCTCAGATTTCATACAAATGGCCAATGACAAATATCAGGAAAGAAATTTAGAGAACTCATTCTGTTTGTAAACAGAGACAAGATGTAAAATATTTAACAAGTTGGATATAATGATTAACAGTGCAGTCTAACATTGTAAAGCTTTTGAGAAAAAGCAAATACTGGGCTAGCTTAAACCATGGACATCAGCTTCTAAAAGATTCTGAACCCTGCTACAGTAGGAAATGGAGATATTCAGCACTCCTAAACAGAAAGGCCTTTTACAGATTATAGACCTGCACTGTGAGATGGAAAAACTTAAGATATCAGAGCCTTTTTCGTTTTTGACATATGTTTTTATGTTTAGATAAAAACTGTGCACAGAGATTCCAGGTAAGACTATGTTCCTTAAACATTATGTGTCCAGTGCACAGATGCATAGACAGCGTCCTGAGCCAAAAATGTTCTGTTCTTGAGAGGTTGGGAAGTTTGATTTTTACTTGAATGTCTAAAATTCACAAATAGGTTTGGTAAGATTTTAAGTGAGCATGAATTAAGACCATTCAAATGCTGTCAGATCTGCATAATCCAAAACATGTATCGGCACAGACACTCATAGTGTTCATTAAAGTCAACAAGAGGCTGTGGCTTTTTATTCACATATAGCTTGTAGGTTTGGGGCCAGAAGTTAATTAACTGATACAAACCCTACAAAGGAATAATGCTAAAAATCTGTAAGATTGCTCGGTTTGTATCTTCAGAGACAACTAGATGATTTAACCGGTTTTGTTTACATCTCTCAACTCCTACTAAACAACCAAACTTTTTGATCTATAGATCTCCAGAAATATAGTATTTGCTATACAAAATGAAACTATATGGACTTAAATAATTGAAATTACTATAGTTCTCTTCTGAAGATGGTTAGTACTTTTCCTGTATGGTCATTCTATTGCTCAATTAGCCCTACTCCTGCACTGCCATGCTGAAGAAATGGGAACTTACCCATGGAGTGCCTAAGTTTAAGCTTCTCTCTGAGATGCTTTTATATTAGTGTTAGTTCAGAACAGGAGATGAATCTCCCTGCCATTCCCACTTACCCTGCTTTGGTCAGCACAGCTATTCTTCAGCACACAGATTCTTTGGAAAGAAACTATCTCAAATGCTAGCACATATCCAGGCCATGTGCCTACACTAGAGCTAGTCTTAAATAATCCTCCCTCCCTTCAAACCTGTTGACTTGGATATTGGGTCATCAGCACCACTCATTTAACTTTGCAGATCTGCTCTGATTGTGCCACAGGAATTGCTGATGCAGAGGAGTCTCTCGTCCTGCACAGCAGAGACAGGTACCAGGGTAAAACTGTACTGCAGGGTTTTCTTAAGCACAGCTGTGCACTATGGGCCTAAATGAAGTTTTAGAGGACAGAGTGATGTGAATTTACCCCACAGCCCCATCCAAACAAACTGCACAGCAGAGAAACTCTATCTCACCACTAATATGGGTCTGTACCTGCACAGCTGTACTGGTGTGGTGCAATCTGTATGGCAAAACTCATCTATTTTGGGAAGCCCCTATAAACAGAAATTCTACCTTTTGCTTTGTCCCACAATTTAACTCTCATTTTGTTCTTTCACTTGTAAAATGGACACATCTTCTGATGTAAAGGGCAAACCTATCTGCTCTGACACTTACTGTCACTGACACGTGCAATATGTATTTTAAAAAGCAACAGTAACTAGTGGAGGGGATCCCTCCCCATGACAGGAGGGTGAAACTTGATAATTTTTGAGCTCCCTTCCAATCCAAATCATTCTATGATTCAGTTATCTGCTACTGAAAGTATTTTGCAAAAGCTGCTTCTACCCTCTGCTTTCTTATATGTAAGCTGCTGAACTACTGACCAGTTTCATGTAAGTGACGATATTAACGTAGTTTAAAAGATGTGGAGGTGGTAAAATTGACCTGTGATTTAGTAAACTATCTGAAATGAAATTTTGACTGTGTATTGAATAAATAGGTGCTGTAAATAGACTAAAAATATTTCAAGAGTTACTTTAGGTTACCTGAAAACTCTGAAAGTGGCTTCAGACCGTATGATAAATGTGATGACCCTCCTGGTGAAACTCTCCAGCACACGCACCCTCATCTTTCATTGTGGGTCTCCCTGTATTGATCACTCCTTCCTTCTACCAAAGGAACACAAGTGTATTTCCAAGCATCCCGCTGAACTTGTGGCTGTTCCTGCCACCTCGTGGCAATCGCTCAGCTTAACAGAAACACAAACTAAGAACACATCAAGGATACACCTCCAAAGACAAAGCAGGAAAACTTTTGTTTGGAGATGACTGTTTTGCGTCCACTTGTTTTTTCAAGTTTGTTGACTACTACAGAAAACCAGAAAAACTTTCAGACTGACTTCAGGGGAAAAAAAAAAGTGTTATACAGATCTTGTTATATGAATGTTTCAGAAGAGACCCTGATTTTCTCAGGAAAACATAATAGAATGGTATGATTATTTTTATATCCCCAATTTCTAACTGTAAATGCCATTGTTTAAACAATTAACCTGGGGTGATCTGGATAAAATGATCCATTTATTGTGAGATTTATTTTAGGCAGAGGTGCCTTCACTCTTCATTTTCAGAACCCTGAAATGTCCTGTATTTCTGCAGTCACCACTCACTCAGCCCTCCGTGTTACCTACATCTTCCCTTTCACAGCTATTTACTTAAAAGACAAACATAAATGTTATGACAAGGAATGCTGAAGTGTCTTTCAGAAAAACAAATGATTATATACAATAAAAAATGTTACTGGTAATCAGAAATCACCAATGTATTTGTAGGTTTGCACAAGAATCAAGCTGAGGGATGGAACTGAGGCACAGAGTGTTTCCTCTTCTCGTACACTTTAGCATGTCATGAACTAACCCAATCTCATAGGAGATAGTTTCAAAGTACTTTGTTATGACAGACTGTCCTTCCTAAGAATCAAGAAGTACAAGTTATCTATTTTAGAAAGAGTTTTATGATATTAATATTCAGAAACAATCTTAGCAAAACTAAGGACAGATCCCAGAACAGCTGTTGGGATTAAAAGTAAGATATGTGTTGCTTAATTCTTCTCTTCCCATGTGGAATGAAAGCAGTTATGATCATTACAGAATTCTTTGTGAAGGTCAGGTGCTGCAAATGGGATTCATTCCAGTCAGCACACACAACCAGAACCATGACTGTTCAGCTATTTAGTCACCCCAGAAGGAATCATTAAGGAGAAGATTAATACTTAAAGGCGTTTCTATTTCTACACTGGGGAGATACTCTTGTCCTTTTGTAGTCTGTGCCTCTTGCCTTCCTTGGAGATAAGTGGTTATCTGAATTTGAGTTTTTGTCCCCCCATAAGAATTCAGTAAGACTCACTTTCAAAACAAAAAAACAGAAGGGAAGATGCTGATAATTCCTCTCCTCCTTTTATATGGTATCCTACAGATTGCAGCCTTTCCCTGTCATTTTTCTTCTGCTCAAATCAAAGCAAAGACATATTTACCACCTGCCAAGAACAATTTAAGAACTCTGCAGCACCACTCTACTTGTGGTGTTTAGACTGGGTGATGAATTTCCACATTATCCAAAACCCATCCTTTGGCTACTATTTTTCAGTATGCCCATCAGCTTTTACAATAAAGGATAACTTTGCCTTATGTTCCCTCCCCTCAAAACCAGTTTTTCTAGTTGTTGGAGCTAGACCTGTGATTAGACATTATCTGAGTTCAACAAGGTGCTCACTCACACAGCATCGTGTTCTACCTCCTGGCAGGCAGCTGGCAGCAGAGCTTCATTTATGATAATTTGAAGAAAAACTTTACTTTCTTTACAGTACACTTCACCCTCCCATAAGCATAGGGACGTTTTTAATTTTAGGTTTCCATTAAATATTTTAAAGCATATACAGAGTCACAGCAGAATTTTCCTGATGAGAAAACATTTCTGAGTGAACACAGACATATTCTGGAACACATCCTGTTCAGTAGTTTGATGTAGACAAAGAACAACCTGAGGTTCACTTTTGGGGTTTTGTATTAGCCAAGACTTGTTAAGTGAGTAAAGCCTCACATGACAAAATTATTTTTCAATTGTATTTTTTTTTTTGTCAGTGAAATATAAAAATTGCTTACTAGAGTTTGTTAACATTCCACACTGGATAAAACAGAAAAAAAATTTAATGAGTTCCTCACAATAGTGACAAGGAAGGAAAACATTGGTAATAACAATAACACAAAACTTGTAAGGTTCAAGAAAGTGGAAAAGATGAAAACTCAGAGTTAGCTGTATTATTTTCATAGTACACAACACTGGGAAAACCCCTGTTTTTTTTGTAGTAATCAATGCGGATTGTGTAGTTTCAACAGCATTTTAAAACATCTGCAATTCAAATGTAAACACTGAGTAGGTTTTGCAAGTTTGCTGAAGTATTCGATAAGGATGTTCTGGGATATTGCAACACTGATTTCTGCTTTGGGCTATTACGTGCTTCCTGATTGCTTCCAATAACCTACGGTGACTCTTCATGGCTTAAATGTTACTGGAGGACCTCACTTCTGAGATCTGGTAGTGTTTTATGCATACTTGACACTTTCCAATGTGGGTATCAAGCCTGGGGGAAAAAAAAAAGTCACACAACTCCTGAGCAAATGATGTATTAACCTCTTCCCTTCTCCCTCACTTCGTGTCAGAAAAGACATATTCCTTCACTGGAATTTTGGAACAAACCCTTAACTAGCAAAAAAGTTCTTCTTTCCTTTCAGAAAAATGCAAGAGAGCTCCAGCATCCCATTGTCCCTGATAGACTGCTTGGTTACACCTGTTTTTCCCTCCCCCCCATCCACCCTACATCCCAGCACAACCTCAGGCAAGCAGGACAGTGTGTTCCACCATGAGTAACTGCCCGTGGTTAAGGCACGCTGCAGGCAAGTGGTACACATTTTTAAAACTAGCTCAAGCTGCAAGACTACATTTCTGCCTGCTCTAATCAGAAGATGATTGTATGAAAGCTGTCACCACCACTGTAATTTAAGTAGGAAAAAATGTAGGTGCCTCTGCCTTTAAAAAAGCAGTGGTAGCACTCTGCCTTCAGGCCTGACTACAGCCTCAATTACCTGGAAAAACATAACCATGCCCCACATCCTGTTGCAGTATTTTGTACTCAGAAGCTCTAGACTGTTATCTAGTACCTGAGGCTTCTGAACTGCCCAGTCTGAGGCAATACTTTCCCTTCACAATGTACAGAATGCCAACACAACATAGAACCTTGGGATCTAGATTTCAGTCTGAGGTCCCAATCTTGCAAGAATCTAACTTCTTTAAAAGATCTGCATCTTATCTTTCCTTTCAAAATATGGTACTAATGAAGCCCATTCTTACATAACTCTGACTAATTAGGCTATGGATGTAAAATCTGATCATCTGACACCAAGCTAAACTACATAGATAAACCAGACATTTTATCCAGAAATATGGAATTGAAGTTCTATCAGTGATAGACCAGTAAAACCTTCGTTCTGAGAAGCTCTTAAAAATACTTGACCCTGATAAACACGATGGTTTACCTGCAAAATCAAATTAAGAGCTCCTGTAAATTTCAGGGTTTATTCAAGTAGCTACAATACCACTTTAACCATATATTAAACAGACTTTAATATGATAGCTGTATTTGAGGATTACTACATCTCCAAGCACTGCAAACCCACCTTTTCTCCCTCTTAACTTTACAAAGTGTAACTATGGTGCAGTAATCCTGACATTTTGGGGAAAACAAAGGGCAAAAATTGAAGATTAACCCTTAGAAATTATTATACAGCTGAACACTTTCTAGAGTGCAGTGACAGACATATCATGTTGATATTTATAGGAGTATACTTCATATCAAGTTTTCTTGTTGTGACCACTTCAGCTTATACTCTTTGTAAAAAACCCCAAACAAAATAAAAAAAGCAACACCACTTCCAACCCCATAGGAAAAAAAAAAATCTGATGTACATGCAAAAACAAGTTGGGTAGCACTTTGAACGCTGTTAAGATGTACTTTTCTCAACCTAGAGAATTTCTTTCTGCTAACGGGAAAGAATAAGAGCTCTCGCGGCTCCAGGAACTTCTGTGACCCACGGGCCCTTTTTCCCAAAGCTCACGTGACCTCTTAAACCTGCGACACCTGCAACATGCAAACGCAAAGAAAAAAAAAAAATAAGCAAGCACGCAAACAAACAAATAAAGTACAACTGCAGAAAGAAAGCGAACCAGACCGCAGTGCCCAGCGGGGAGGCGGAACCGGGACTCGAACCGGCGGTTCCCCGGCCTCATCTCCTAACTCCCAGGCAAGAGGCGCTGAAGTCCTGGCCGGTGCCGCTGCGCACGCGCGTTCCCGGGCAGCACGTTCCGGCCGCGCTTCGCGCCGCCATTTTGGGGGTGCGGCGCGCTCGGGTCCCGCTCGGCCCTGCCTCCCCCGGGCCGTGAGGCTGCTGCCGCAGCTGCTGGAGCCTGCTGGGCTCTGCTCTCGGAGCCCCCTTGGCGGCCACAGTCTCTGCGGGGCTGTCCGTGCCCGGCTCATCTCAGGTGAGTGCGGCGTCAGACAGCTCCGGTCAGAGCGGCTGCTTAGGAGAACAGGCAGCTCAACCTGTATCTTGTGTTCTGCATTTGGTTGTATTTAGAAGCCCTTTTGTTATACCATTATGCATTTTGATGGCTGAAGAGTTGCAAGCAAATACAAGTGTGTGGCCACTCCTGGTTTGAAAGTAGGTGGTAGGTGCCTGTGTGATGTTCCTCTGACTGGTGTGGTTTTTTGAGCTTCAGTGAAGAAAGAATAACCAGACCATGCTTTTAGGGTGGATTCAGTTTTGTAATTTTGTTTTTTGTAGTCTTAAGATTGTAGTTCAGCGGGAGGAGGATTTAGAGAATCACAGAATGGTTTATATCAGAAGGCACCTTAAAGTTCATCCAGTTCCAACCCCCCTGCCATGGGCAGGAGCACCTTCCTCTGGACTAGTTTGCTTAGAGCCTCATCTGACCTGGCCTTGAACACTTCCAGGGATGGGGCATCCACAGCTTCCTTGTGCAACCTATTCCAGTGCTTCACCACCCTCACAGTGTGCTGTCTTTCAGTTTAAAGACATTCCCGCCTTTACTGTCGCTCCATGCCCTTGTCAAAGGTCCCTTTCCAGCCCCTTTAGGTATTAGAAGATGCTATAAGGTCTCTATGGAACCATCCCTTTTTCAGGCTGAACAACCCAGATCCTGTAGCTTCTCTCCATAGGACAGGTGTTCGAGCTCTCTCACAGTTTTTGTGGAGTCTTCTGGACTCACTCCAACAGGTCCATGTCCTTCCTGTGCTGGGACCCCAGAGCTGGATGCAGCACTGCAGGTGGGGTCTCAGTAGGGCAGGGCAGAGGGGCAGAATCACCTCCCCGGACCTGCTGCCCACACTGCTTTGGATGCAGCCCAGGTTGTGTTTGGCTTCCTGGGCTGCAAGTGCACAGTGCTGGCTCAGGTTGAGCTTCTTGTCAACAAATACCCCAAGACTACCCTCAGGGCTACTCTCAGTAAGAGAAGTAGTACAAGAATTTATTTTACATATATTTTTCTAATAATTTTTTTGTCATCTTTCCTCATAGAGAGATACAGAGTTAATTACTGGGCTGTGTTTCTTTTAGAAGGCGTGTTATGAATGAATAAGCCTTACAAGGTGAAAAGGTGAGTAAACAGTAAAAGGCCATTTTGTAAACTGAAGAAATGTGGCTGTGTCTGTGTGATGCTGTTACTTAGGCTGTGATAACAGGCAAGCAAATGTTAATGCACAAATTGTTTTAATTTGTTATGTGTTAGTGCAAATAGGGCATAGTTTCAGTGAAAGGAAAAAAAAAAGGAGCAGAGTTTCAGTCAGGCCCCTTCAAAAGTTTTAGGTCTCTGTAGTGATCAAATGTTTCTTCCAGGCAGGCAGAACCAGTTCCTTAAGGCTGTTTTCTTTCATTAAAAACACCCAGATTTTCACTTTCTTTTACAGGGAAAAGTGGAAAAAATGGGCCTTGCTGAAGCAGGAATTTGTCAGTTCTGAGTTTGGTACTGCTTTTACTGGGAAGGTTTTTGTTTGGTGGCTGGTGGGGTTTTTTTGTTTGTTTGTGTGGTTGGTTTTTTTCTTTTTTTTAGTTGATTTTAGAAGTTATACAACCTTCATCCTTCTGCCCTACTGCTTTACTGTAGGGGTGCTCATTTATTTATTTGAGTTGGGTTTTTTTTAGGGTTTTTTTGTGATTTAGAATGATAGGGATCAATATTTTTTCTGAAGACAGGTTGTGTATTCACTAGCTACTTCGTGTATGCTTGTGATGAAATCTGTCATGACGGTTTCACTGAAGATTTTTTGCAGACTAAGGAGGATCTTGCCCTGATAACTTGTAGTTGAAACTGAAAGTTTAAGTTCCAGCTTTACATAAAAATTCATAAATCAAGGTTGTCTTTGTCCAGACTATCCTTGAGTGTTTATCCACTGTCATTGCATTTGATGTTGTCTACCTCAAACTACCTTGTTAAAACAGCAGTTTATATAATGGAATTGCTTGATTGTATTATGGCCATGCACAGCCTTTTTAAACAATGTGAAGTCACAGATTCACTGCATCATTGACTTATGAATTGAACTGGAAGCTGAGGTTGAAGACTGGATTATAGATCAGAAAAGTACCTGAATGTTTTGAAGATACTTAAACTGTCAGAATTGGAGTGTTGAGACAGTACAAAACACAGCCGGCACAGTTGTTGTTTGATGAGCAGTGCAGAAATGTAGCACATACATGATAAGCTCATTACGTCCTTGCAATTATGAGAACCTTAAATATGCTATTGGTACAACTGATAGTGTACAGACAGCCAGAGAAACAGTAAAGCACAGTTTTAGCTTAAAATTGTCAGCTGCTATTGTCAGGAGCTATAAATTGTCTGTGATTTGAAGAAGTGATTTAGATGGAAAAAGCAGGGTGAGTAGGGGATGAGTCCTTGGTCCTTTACATATTAAAAGGAAAGAGAAACAGAGTGGAATAGCTCGATGTTATTGTGGGAACAACATTTTGGTTAAAAGTTAATCTCAAATGACAAAACTAGTCTGTAGCCACGTGAGTGAATCCAGAGGTACTTTTTTTCATGTTAACTGAGCATGTCTTTACTAAGAGAATTGTGTGGAGTGTATCCTAGTTGCCCAAAACATGACATTGTTAGATGTTTAGTATACATTTTCACCAGAGTTTTAATAATATGCTGTCAAACCTTTTTGAAAACAAATGTCCTGTAAAGAATTGGTTGCAAAGAAAAAATACAGAAAATTATGAAGGTGATCATACTCCTTTTCTTTGCAGACAGGATGGAATCTCTGACTCCTTCACCAGACTCAGTAGATAAGAAATTGAAGATAACTCATGTGGAATGCCATCCTGAGAGCTTGGTTATAGTGTTCCAGGCTCAATGCAACGCAGGATGTGAGCTTGACTATTACATACTACAAAATGAAATACAGCGTGCGTTCAAAGTAAAAGATGATGTCTGTGTTGGTGGATCTTGCTTGGTGGAAGACACAGAAGGAGAATGGCATAGAGGAAGAGTTCTGGGAAAGAAAGGGAATATCTGTGAAGCTTTTCTTATAGACACTGGACACGTGTTGGCTGTTGAGGAAACACATCTTGCTGCTGCCTGTGATGAACTGTTTCAGCTGCCTCCAAAGGTAGTTTTGGGTATTTTTGCAAGCATACTTCCTCTTGGAGAAAGGTGGGGTCCAAAAGCCATTAACTATTTTTCATCTCTGGTAGGATTACAGATCACAGGTCACGTGAAGGCTATTACACCGTATCAGCTGTTTATTCTAGAAGTGCCTAAGATTATTACTGATGTTCTTGAACTGCAGCTAGGTAAATTTATTGATGGAGATTCATTTTGTCTTGTTGTAGAAACTTTAAGAGCGTTGCCTGAAGGAGTGCTTTGTAAGAGAATGCCACAACTGTTGAAACAGAAGTATCCATTCAGGGAGTTACTTACCTTAAATAATTCAGAGAAACCAACAGATTTTTGGCACGTTCCAGATCAACTCTTCCCATGTCTACCCGTTGGCAGTAAAGAAAATGTAAAAATAACTGGTGCAGTAAGCCCGAATAAATTTTATTGTCAGATACAGAAATGGCAGAAAGAGTTGGAATATTTGACAGGAGCTATGCATTTGTACTATGAAGCTCTTGTTGGAGAAAATACTACATCTTGTGATAGTTTAGGGCTGCTCTGCGCTGCCAAGAGGCAAAACGGACAGTGGCATAGAGGAGTGATAAAACAACTTCTCTCTGACCATGTGGAGGTCTGGTTTATGGATTTTGGCATTATTGAAGCTGTGCCACCTAGTTGTATTCAGAAACTTAAAGCTGAGTTCATGTCATTACCAATGAATTCATTTCCATGTGCGCTGTCTTGTTTTGGTAGTCAGGATGAAACAGTAATAAAATTTCAGCTCAAAGAACTTACACAAGCCTTAATAGGACAAACTTCTGTGTGTGTCCATGTTGATTTATACAATAACACTGAACACTTGTATTACATAACTGTGCAAAAACAAAATCTTGGAATTAGTGCTGAGCATCCGGAAAACCGGAATGAGACAGCTGCACCATGTGTCTCACTTTCAGAAACAAAAACCAGAAGTATTGCACTAAACTACAAACCAAGTCCTGAGAGAAACAATCCATCTAAGATTAACTCTGGAAACAAAGCTACAAAAACCTGCTTACCTGAATGGGATATTTCTTTCTTGAGCCACTACAAGAGGGAAGAGATGCAAATGAACTCTTTTTATGGAGCTTTTGTAGTATATGTCATAAATCCATCTGACTTTTGGATTCAAACATACAGATACCAGAATGAGTTTCAGGTCTTAATGCAAAACATTGCCTGCACATACAGTCAGTGTAGAGATGATGAAATGGTCCTTAAAAAGCCAGAACCTGGGTTGCTGTGCTGTGCCCGGTATAGCAGGGATGGGCGTTACTACCGGGCTGTTGTCACAAAAGTGTTTCGTGTTAGCACGATGGTTTATTTTTTGGATTTTGGAAATACAGATACAATACCTTGTCACTATGTAAAAACACTGCTTCCTGAGTTTTCTGATTTACCAGCTTTAGCTTTGTGTTGTTCCCTTGCTTGCACATTTCCTGTTGATGGTGTGTGGGTTAAAAAAGAAACTGATTTCTTCAAAAATATGGTGTTGAACAAACCACTGCTGCTTCATGTAATTGGAAAGCAAAACAACAAGTACATTGTTGATATGCAGTGTCATACTGGTGTCCTGCAAGGAAATGTTACCACGTGTATGGTTCAAGCTGGTTATGCTGAATATCGGCTAAAGCCACCAGATTCTGTTCTAAGGGCAGCAAAAAAGCGGCACAACGGGAATCACGTCAAATGTAAAAAAGAAAAAATCAATGCAGAGAACACCAGTAATACTGGCAAAAATGAGGTATCTGGAAATGGAGACATACTTCAGAAGGAAAAATCATTAAATGTGCAGCCAGTGCCTAGAGAATCTGTTGTGCCATCCTGTTTTGGAGAAGGTGCTATCTCTAAAATGCATAAATCAGTATGTGAGGAAAAGTTAGTTTATAAAGAGCTTCTGTTTAAACCAGGAGCTGTTTATGAAGTTGTATGTTCTTGCATTTTTTCCCCATCAGATTTTTCATGTCAGCTGCAAAAGAAACTGCCAGAGCTAAATAACTTAATGGGACAAATTCAGACTTACTATAAAGATCATACCAGTCCGTACAAAACTGGACAGGTTGCCTGTGTTGTTAAGTATCCCAAAGATGGGAAGTGGTACAGAGCAACTGTTGTGCAGCAAGTATCCACAAATGAAGTTGATGTGGTTTTTGTAGACTATGGTTATCGGGAAAGAGTTTCACTTAAAGATCTTCAGGGTGTTCTTCCAGATTTCCTAACTCTAGAAAGTCAGGCATTTCGATGTGGACTTAAAAATGTAGTCTTACAGCCTGACTCGCTTAATTGGTCTGAAGAAATGCATAGACAATTTGAAAACTTCATTTCTTCTTCTGCAGGACCACTGACTTGCACCATTTATGCTCTTGTTCTTGTGAGCCCTAACTGTTTATGCAATGTAGTTGACTTACACACTCCATTTATTAGTGTAGAGGAATTCCTCAGAGAACGTGGTCTCACCCAATCTCAATATGTTGGGCTGAGAAACCTTTCGTCTTTGGGTTCTCTGTACACTTTTTGCTATTCGTCTTTTAATATAAAAATTGGAAGTGAGGAGGAGGTTTATATAACTCACGTAAATAGTCCTTCAAAATTCTATTGTCATCTTAATCGAAACGCTAAAACTCTTGGGGCACTGATGAAGATGGTTAGTGATTTAAGTAGAATGTCAAATAATGCAAACTGCCATACCAGCAATACACGACTGTGTATAGCCAGATATGTGGAAGATGGTCTTTTTTACAGAGCTTTAACTTTTCCTGTGGAGTCGACATCCTTTCTGTGGGTTGACTATGTGGATTTTGGAAATAGGAGTATGGTGGAGAGAGGCCAGTTGATGCCTATTCCAGATTCTGCCACTGACCTCCTGTTCACACCCATGCAAGCTATTGAATTCTATCTATCAGATCTTAGGGGGATGGAATTTCCAGCAAGAATTACTACATGGTTTGTGAAAACATTCCTTGGTAAATTGCTGAAGGCTGTAATTTTATCCAGAGAATCAGATGGAAAGATTGTTGTGGAGTTGTATGATGGACAGCTCAAAGTAAGTCAGAAAATTAAAGAAAAGGTATTGGAAGAGTTGGCACAGGAAAGCTATACAGAACAATTTAGAAATAATGAAGGTGGGATATGTCACATGAAAGATGACAAAGAAATTAATAAAGTAAGTGTTAAAGATCCTGAAGTACTTAAGTTGAAAACTGAAGTAAAATGCCAAGTCTATGATGAGTATTACCGGGCAGATACTGGTGAGAATTTTGGAGATGAAGAGCAAACTGCATGTAGTTCACCAAAGTTGTGTAGTGGATTCTCAGAACAGCAAACTTTACAGAACAGCAAAGAGCAAGATTTTAGAAATACTTCCAGTGCTGTTCTGGAGAACGGAGAGGAACCTTGGAGTGAACAACCTGCTTCTCACTCACTCTCTTATTCTGCTATAAATTCAAAGGAAGTAACTATAAATGCTCTCTCTGAATCTCAGAATGAAAGACCAAATTGTACAGGTCAGAAGGAAAGGAGTAATAAAAATATCCCTACATTAATCAGTCTTCCTCAACGTGATATCCAGGTGAATACCGAAGTAGCAGGTTATATTTCTCATATGAATAGTCCATCAAGTTTCTATATTCACTTTGCAGAGGATGAAAACTTAATAATAAAACTAGCAGATGATTTAAATGAAAGCTTGGAAAATAGAGGTTGTGAAAATTGCTTAGATGAGCTCATGGTAGGGGATCTCATTGTTGCAGAGCATGATGCTGATTGTTTTTACTATAGAGCAGTTATTAAAACTCTGAAATCAGGAAACTTCTATGAGGTAGAATTTATTGACTATGGTAATGCTGCAGTTGTAAGTTCATCCAAAATCTGCAGGATTCCAGAAAAGTTCTTAACTCTGCCGAGGTTTAGTGTTCATTGTTTCCTTAGCAGTGTAAAAAGTGTTCCTGGTGAAAGCTGGACTAAGGAAAGTGCTGCTTATTTTGTAAGAACAGTAAGTGACAAGCCAGTAGCTTGCAAGTTCTTACAGCAACATGGAGAAAAATGGGAAATAGATGTAATTTGTGATGGAGAGTCTTTGTCTAACAGCCTTTTGCAGGAAATAGACAGCATAAGGTGGAAAAGCACATCAGTATTTGCTTTGGAAAATAAATCTAAACAAAATGGTAGTCCTCGGAAGTCTAAGAATAGTTTAGGTGGTCAAAATAAAACCAAGGCTGCTAGGATGAAAAATATTTCTCTAAAATCCTTAAGTCTCCTTCATCACATTTTAAATTCTGGACAAATAGAAGCAGCAGAAGTAGTTAATATTTCAAAGAGTGGAGAATTTTATATACAGTTACTTAAAAATTCGCAAACACTACATGAGTTAAATATAATGCTTGACGAAAAAGCACAAAGAAGTGATTTGCTTAGAGTGGATGACATTGAGCAAGGACTGGAATGCATTACACAGTCTGTAAGGAACTTAAAATGGTATCGATCAAAAGTGGTAAAGAAATTTGTCAGGGAAAAGTTAATGCTGGTTTTTTTAATGGACTATGGCATGTATGAGATGGTGTCCTTAAATAATGCAAAGATGCTCAGTGCTGAGATTAAAAGTATTCCTAAACAAGCTGTTTTGTGTAGGTGGATTTGTTTTAAAAACCTGAAGAAGATTCACTTAGACCATGTAGTAAATGCACTCCTGGATTGTGAAATAAGGATCTTGTTTTTGAGATACTTGAAATCCTCTGATATCTGGGAGGTAGATATTTTAATAGGAGAAGTTACACTTCAGGAGTACTTGAACCAGCTATTAAGTCATCGTTGGACAATTGTTGGACCAGAAAAATGTAGTAATACAAACTGTAAGGAGTTCGATATGTCATTCAAGATAAATTCAGTCATGTGGATGCTTCTGCGTAGTGGCAGAACATATCCTGGGTGTGCCACTGCAGTTACTGATCCTTCAAACTTCAGCGTCCAGTTTGAAGTCCTCTTTGATTACATGCGAAACTTGTCCTTGCTGCTCTCTGACCTTCCTGACAACTTGCCAGCTCTGCCAGAAGAGCACGTGACACCTGGTGCTGGCTGCTTGATTGAGTTTGGGCAGGAAGCAGAGTGGTACAGGGCAGAAATTAGTGAAATAACAAGTCAGTCTGTTGTTCTTACATTTATTGATTATGGCTTTCTGAGGAGCATCCCTTACTCTGATATCCATAAACTTAAAGTTGTTCCAGACAGTCTGTTGTACTTCCCACGCTTGGCACACTCCTGCTCTTTGCATGATACCGTTCCTGGCAAGGGGGAACACTGGAGTGAGGAAGCTATACTTCTGTTTCGGAAGCTTCTTCGTAAACCAGGTCTCATATTTCATTTTATCCACTATGGCTCTGAAATGAAGTTAGAGGTAGATGTTTTGTGTGAGAATAGAAATCTGTCTGATGCCTTAATTGCTGCAGGCCACGCAGTCTGCTCTCACAGTAGGTGCTGTCCCATTCCGGTTGACAGACTCTAATCAGAAAAAAGGATTGCAAGTGAAGTGGCCAGATTCTAGTTACTTTGCTTTTCTTTGTGAACCAGAATATAATTATGATGAAAATTCTGGTTTTGCTGACAGAAGTCAGGCAAAAAAGAGAAACAAAAAAGCTGTTGGAAGCACACTATTAGCTATAAAAAAGTTTCAAAGAAGGAAGTCTGTTAAAGTGGCTGCTGGACTATCGCTAACAAAGGATTTGAGTTACAACGCTGAAAGAAAAGAAAACCTACAAAAGATGGACAGTACTATGAAAATGTTGGGATTTTTTCAGCATTATGATGACAAGAAACATAAAGTTGTCATAATACAGAGTAAATCTGCTACCTGAAACACTGGCTGAGACTTGTGATTCTGATGTTCTACAGTCTGTAAAGACACTGTGTGAAGCTATTGTTAAAAAAATTAGTTGAATAATCAGTAGGCTACAGTTAGAAAACCACTACTTCAAATCAAAATAAGCCAAACAACCTTTTTGTTGAAATGCTCTCCAAGTTTTTGTATGTATACATGTAGAACTATATTTGCAGTAACATCTGGATTACAGTGTTGATGTCTCCATATTTTGGATGTTCAGAAAACAAAGATGCCAGATACATTCTTTTCTTTGTTTCTGATTCCAGAGTTTCCATGTGAGAATAGTTTTTCTTGTTAGGACAACATTTACTACTATTAAGCCAAAAATCTGGATCCACATTTATGGGAGGGACGTGCATTAAGTTGTTTTCAATTAGCTGTTGATGTACAGATGCCATAGTCCCTTCTGAAGGTTCTCTTGGTACCTCGGTTGCTTCATTTTGGGGTGTTTCACTCTGCCAGGTGCATGTGTTCCACTGATCTCTCTCCTTCATCTTCCTCTCCATCTGTCAGAAGAGAGGGAGTTACCTTCAGGTGTTTAGTCAATACACTGTCAAGTCAAAATATTATTTGTATCTTAAAGGGAAACATTTATAACCTTTTTTTCTCCTTTGTGGGAGGAGGAAATTCCAGAACTGAGAAGTGATAGTAATACTGTATATCTTAGAAGGGTGGGTTTTTTCAGTATCTAGTCTGAAATGGTAATAATTTTTCAGGTGTTTTTCTGATTTATTCATTTATTTATTTTATTTTGTCCCCTCACCTCCTTCCTCAGTTGTTTGGACAAAGATAAAGTATGAACAGTCCTGAAGTATAAGGTGTTTTCTTTATATGCTCTGTGATTGTTTAAATTTCAGTGAAAAAATGAATACAACCCTAATGATAGATGACACATCTAATGCATCTGTAGAAGGAAACGAGATCTAACAACACACATACCCTTTGTCCCCCCATCCCTCCCCCATATTATGATGTATTTCATTAATATGAAAACCTGAAAGATTTATCTGGAAAAGAGAATTTTTAAATTTTTTTCAGTAAGAGAGACATGTTTGGGAAGGTGAAATAAGAGGTGAGGTAATGCTAGCTGATCTTTACAAGACTCACTCTGCTGGTGAATTGTTCTTCAAACTTACAATACTTTCAGTGTACAAGTGAAAAATGCCCATTACTAACAAATCAGAAGATGTGTAAGATAAAATTTCCCAAGTAAATACTATTTAAAATATCAGTAGTAGTATGTTAATACATTGATTTGAAAAAAGGGGGGGGTTGTAGGCATTTGTGATTAATTATTTTCTTTATATTGCATTGTTTGTTTGTATTTCAGTATTTCAAGTTCTTCCTGCTTTAAATTTTAAGTTTACCTGGCACGTTCTTTGTCACTAGATAGACATACTGCTAGCTGTTAGTATAAAACACAAAGGTTGTATTTTGCAACATTACTCATGTTGAGTGATGACTTTACACTTGCTGCGCTGGTTCACTGTAGTGCTACGTAGAGGTACTGTCACTTAAATGTTAATTAACACTGATTCTAACTTCTGGCTGTCTTTCAGTTGGAAAAGTAGGATCTTGGGCATGTCTTCTTTTTAAAAATCATTTGGATACCCCAAATGCCGATGTGTTGTGTACTGTAATACACAACTTGCATGTTTTAAGTTAGATGGGTTTTTTTGCTCGTATATATTGTTCAACTACTTGTATGTAGTTGTAGAATATTACTTCTCTAATGTTAAAAAATGGACCCTAGAAATGATGTGTGAATAAGAAAAAACAAAACAAAACAGCTGTGTGTACTATTTTTATGTTCTGCAAATTGCAAATGCTAGATTTATTTGCAAGAACGTGGGTTTTATTTTCAACTCGTAATGAGACTAGCTCATGATAGTTATTCCTTTTCTGAGGGTCTGATACTTAAAATGCTTCAAGTAAAAATCAGATAATTGAAAGTATTTCAAGATTATGCTAAATATAAAGAATGTCTTGTTGCCACTGTTGATGCAGATTCTTGGAAGTGCATTACAAGGATGTGTTATGATCGTTATATTAAGTTGCTGGGAGGTCTGGCTGTGTATTTTATGCCCAGTCTTTCTCTGGTGCATACCTCTGCTGTTTCCAACCTCAGCTGTAACAGCATTTTTCTTGTAAGTAGGAGAAGCTGTGCTCAGGACCTAGTTGAAAGAAGTTGTCTATTATTTAGGATGTAGAAGTTTAGGTGTGTTTAGGTGTGTTCTTGTTTTAGAACAAGGACAATGCTGAACAAATGCAATACTTTGTGTAATAGTAAATTTTTTTTATAAAATTTAATTTGAAAGTAATGTTTATACTTTTTTTTGTATTTTTGTATCTATTTATAATGTGTCATTGATTACTGTGATTATTTTTATTTTTAATCCACGAAAGTGACAGAGGACCAGTTTCATTTGTTTGTAATTCAAAATGTTTGTGTGTATACTGCTTTTTTGTCATGAATAAAATAAAATAAATACTAAAAATAATGCATAAAATGCTTATCTCCTGTGTGTAACTTGCCTTGCCTAAGACATTTTGAAGTTTTCTGTGATCTTTGCTGCTGATGAATGCATTGGAAAATATCTGAAGCTACATCAGTATGTTCAGCCTGGAACTTCGAAGAGGAAGTACCTCTTGCTCATTTTGCTGAACATTTTTGGCTGATTTAGGAGTAACTTTGCACTACCTCCAGAGGACATGTGGTCAGACTTGAGCCACCACAAATTGTGGGCCTGAGAGAAAGAGACAGAGTCATTAAGAATTCATGTGGGAGGAGAGGCAGAGAAGGAAAAGACTTTACTGGAGGTAGGAAATGAGTGGTTCAGATGCTTTGAAAGGGATGACTAGTTATTGAATGTTTGTATTGGTCAGGCAGCATAGAAGTTTTTGCTTTCAGGCAGAAATTCAGGCTTCAGTGCTAATCTAGTGTGTGAAGATCAGTTTGCACTAAAAAGATAGGAAATTAAGTGGGAGTGTAGAGTTTAAAGAAGGGCTCCTAGAAACAAATTATCATCTATTTCATAAAGGCAAATTCAAGGATGGAAAAGAGCCTTTGACGGTGGTTTTAATTACCTGTAATGTCTGCAGAGGATTGTGTGTATGTGCCTGAGGGTGTTGTGTTAGCTACAGACAGAAGTCTGGAGACAAGTTTGACACTTCCACAGACAATTGCACTTCCTGACCTTGGTTTTTTTTGCTACTAACGTGCCTTATCTTTGCCCACACTCCTCCCAAATAAACAGCCCATCCCAAATGTAATGGATGCATCTGGCCATGATGGCTGCATCCAAATCAGTGGACTCACGGTACACAGACAACACCGCAATAGCCATGGGCTAATCTGAGCAACACCTCCCCCCAGCCTAGTGCTGGCCAAGGCTGGACTCAAACCAGGTTTGGAAAAAACTTCCTGCTGTCCTTGCTATGCAGATATGACTATGAGTTAATTATGTCACTCAGTAAACATTGGAAAGCCTAGGGCCTGTTGAGGCTGCGTGCCAGGATCTCCCCTTGAGTAGGGACACCTCTCGTGGTTATTCCTTGGGACTGAGAGATTCCTTCCTGCAGCAGAATCCAGGTAAGTGAATAATAGCATGTTAAGACTTTGAAATCTTAGCTGTGTGATACAGAAGGTTGATTGTGCATATGCAGTCCTTTAGACATAAACCATTGAGCAAGGCTGAGATTAAGGCTGGATCCAGCTGCAGCTAAACTCCCTTCTGAGAGGGAGTTGGGAAAGCAAGGGAGGGCCTTACTGAGGCTCATGACTCAACAGGAGCATGTCCCTGTCAATTTTGTCTGACCCTGACCTCTATGCAGTAAATAATCAAGTGTATCTTACCATCAGATTTTGTTAAACCACTCTCAAATTATCAAATGTTTTATATTCGTAAACGTTTTGCTGCTTCTTTCTTACAAATGAAGTGCATCACTCTCTCTGTGGTAAGGGGGTAATGGAGTATTTGCTCATTATACCAAGTTGTAAGAACTAGCTGATACACTTGAAGGCCACGGGCAGCTATCCAGAGGGACAGGCTGGAGAAACAGTTCAGTAGAAACACAATGAAATGTAACAGGAACAAATGGCCATAAAATGAAAAGTTTAGGCTGGAAAGCACGATCTTTTTAGGATGAAGACAGTCAAGTGTTGCAGAAGGTTGTCCAGAGAGATAACACAGTCTCCATCCTTGGTAGTTTCCAACTCCCAACTGGATAAAGTTCTGATAAACGGGTTCTGACCACATAACTGACCCCCTTCAGAGCAGGTTAACTAAGGGAACTGTGGAGATACCTCTTCACTTGAATTTCCCTGTTGAATTTACTTCCCTTGAATTTACTGCTGCAGATACTCTTTGTACCTTAGGAACATCCAAAGCCTTGCTTTGACTACTCAGAAGGGATCAGGGTGCATTTCTCTTGGCTGATTGTGTTGCCTTCCAGTTACAGACAACTCCTTGACTTTCTGAGGAAGAAGTCTCTTCTGCTCTCCTCTACCTCCATGTAGCATATACACACTCTGCAGTGTCTACACAGGAGTTGTCTGAAAGTGGGAGACAACACAATCTGCCAGGGAAGTATCCTCATCCCTTCCTAGTAGTCCTGGGGAACAGGGATTCCCCCAAAACCCCAACTCTAATAAGGTAAAAAGCTTTACTGCCTTGAGAGTGGGATTTGAGATTCGAGAGTGGGAGTAACAGAGACTGGGAAAGCTGCTCCACTTACAGCTGGGAACAACTTCTAGCATCTGATATGTGCAGGGCAGCAGGAAACACTTGGCGTGAGACAAGTCTGTGATACCAGCTTGACTGCTCTCCTGATTGCCCCAGGAGGTGTGTGTACAGTGGCAGTGCCCCTTAAAGGCACACAGGGATGTGCTCCTGCCCTTGCCTGTGTGTGGGAGGTGGATTGATTGTTCTGATGGATGGTGAGAGCTGCGCTGGTGCCTCTGGCCCTCTGCATGCAGGCATCACTCCTAGTGGCATCTGCTGGGGTCACCCTGGCCTTACATGTCCTGTAAGTGAAGATCTCTCTGCTTTTGTTCTGAGAAAAGGTGAAACCTGGAGTAGAGCGTCCAGCTCTCCACCCCTCAGCACGAGAAAGACATGGGCCTGTTGGAGCAGGTCCAGAGGAGGCCATGAAGATGCTCAGAGCGCTGTAACGCCTGTCCTGTGGAGACAGGCTGAGAGAGCTGAGGTTCAATTTGGATAAGGAAAGGCTAAATGGGAACTTTATAGCAGCCTTCCAGTACCTAAAGGGTAAAAAGGAGGAAGTTGGGGACAAACATTTTAGCAGGGCCTGTTACAATAGGACAAGTTTTAAACTAAAAGAAGGTAGACTTAGAGTACATATAAGGAAAGGATTGCAATGCGGGTGGTGAAACACTGGCACAGGTTGCTCAGAGAGGTGGTACACGCCCCATCCCTGGAAACATTTAAGAGCAGGTTGGACATGGCTCTGAACAACCTGATCTAGTTGGAGATGTCCCTGCATGGGGATCTGACTAGATGAGCCTTAAAGGTCTCATGATGATTAGGCAGAGTGGGAGAAAAAGGTTGGAGATGCTCTTTTAGGGGACACCTGATAGAAGAAACTGTGTCGTTGCAAATTCTTGATATCTGCAGAGAAATAGATGCTGTACTTGAAGACTGGGTATTCAAAAGCACCTAAAAATGCACATTTCCATTAATGCCCACTAAATTTATATTTCTCAATTGTTTATACACATTTTAAAATCTCATCTTTTTTAAAATTTCTCTTCAAGAATCATTTTTTTCCCACAAAAATAAACATTGTGAAAACAAAACCATGAAAATATTTATTCAGCTCTGAACTGACTTTAGGGACAGCTATCTTGATTCCTGCAGATTTAATAAGAAAGTTTCTAGGGCTACTGTGTCTAGATCTGCATAATGAAGGAATTAAAACAGCGACTGCAGCATAATTTTTAGTGAGCAGTAAACATGAGGAATCCTACTGGGTGACCCTGAAATATAATTAAGCCTAGTTCTGTGAAATTATTTTCCTGTGAATATAAAGAAATGGAATAAAAGTGGGGTTTAAATGGGTTTAATATTCTTTTTATTTTTGTGCTTTAAAGAAATACCAAGGTGTTAACAGGGAAAACACTGTTTGACAGACTTTGATTCTGATTAATTCTTTAGTGTTTAATCACCTTCATTTCATAGGAGTTTGAACTTAACACATAATATATGATCAAGCCCTTTAATTATGTTCATTTTCTTTTAAGCCATGGAGCCGCTGATCTCCTCTAATCTGACATTCCATATAACATGGAATTTCACTTACTTTTGCATTAAGCCAGTATTCCCCCTTCTGCCTCCTAGGGTTCAAGCCTTCATCTCTCATTTCCCACCTTCAAGCTAAAAGCTTGGTACTCACTCCCTTGAAGCTGTTTTACTGTACTAGACAGTATTAAAGAGCTGTGATATGTCTCTCTAGCCACAGGAGTCAAGCCTAGTAACTAGATAATTTCTTGAGCAGGGGAAAACCTATGCTCTGGTTTCTCCTCAAAGGAATTCTTAAGTATTTTTATATGAAAAACTCATTGATGAAACAACTCTGGGAGCAGATATTAGGAGTTTCATAATCCAGTCATGTTCACTGCATTTTGCACCCTTTATTCCCCCTAATTAATCTTGGATCCTTTTCTGCAAAGCAGGACACCTTCAGCAAGAGAGATCAAATGACTGAGAGCTCTTGGGTTAAAGCACACACCTGAAAGAAATTAAAATCAAAACTAAGACAAGGGAAAGACCAACTTTGGTCTGAAACAGAGAATTAACTTTGCATTTTCTTCACTTGGATTGACTGCACCAGCCTACTTCATGGTAGAGTGTATCCTCATTTTGTGTTTTAAAGGATAAAGCATAGTAGAGTATGAGGCAAATTAAGCTTTAGTTTTCTGAGGATCTGCGTGGTTGCGAGTGGACGGGAGAATCTCCCTGCAACATAAATTGGCCAAAGAAGGGTGGCCTCAGGTACCTCTAGGCAGTGTTTTTATTTGGCTGATTTAAGCATTTCTCCCTTCAGACTCATGAGTCATTAAGAGCATATCCCAAAATATCTGCCTTGTGCCATGGGCTGTGGAGTCTACTCTGATAGCCAGATGGAAAAGTTAAGTGAAACTTACTAGGCCTTATTTTATGCATAATGAGATGTAATGCCTTAAAAAAGTTTGTGGCACCAAATCCAGCAAAGGGCTTGTTCAATATCTAACATTTGAGTTTTGTATCCCAGGTACAGAAACCTTTGGGGAATATGAAGGCTTCCTGTACTCTGTATGGGGAAAAGTCTGATCTCTCCTCTCCACGTGGGAATTAAAACAATCTACATATTGGTCATGGAAAAATGTGAGGATGAGAATGTATTTTAAGTTTTGCACCCTTCCAGAGCAAGGTACTTTGTGTGGAGTGTAAGCAGGGACATCTGTCTGTGCAGTCTTTCCCTGACCTGCGCATCTGAAAGTAGCTCATGCAACACAGTGAGCAGTTGTTCATAAAGCATATCCACCAGTTAAGAAGAGAATGCTAATTTTTCGTACAGTGTGTGATATTTACATCACTTCCCCTCAGCTATTACAAATTCCAAGAACAAGTTCCTACTAAACCCATAGCCACAACCCAGCGAAAGTGCCCACAGACTGACATTTAGAGAAAGTAGAGTTTCCCTTCTTTCTGAAGGTGTGCAGCAAGGCATTTGGGATTCCTTGTGCAAAAGAGGAAAGGGTATAATTTGGTAGCCTAGCTTCTAGGGTACAGAATTAGAGAGATTAAGGTATGTACTCTAAATGCTTGCTTCTATGACCTGTTCACTACTTTGTCTACAGTAGAACAGTTTAAAGAGGAGTGAATGAAAAGGTTGCTTGTGCCTTTATAGCTTGGTGATGGTATGTTTTTGAGCACTGTCATGCTGAAAATATCCATTGTTTTTTAGGTGAATGATTTAACTGTTAGACTGCTGATTAGTGCAGTCACTGACTCTTCTCTGTCAACTCTTAAAAAAAAAAAAAGGCTAGGAGCACTAGCCCATGTTTTGTGCAAAGTGGTCCTGTTGCCCTGGTTTTTGTAAGCCTTCTGTTTTTAACCTTGGAGTCAGAGATTTTCTCACACAGTTATGTAAATAAAGCCGATGTTTACTTAAGTATTGGAATGTGTATAAAAATGATGTAGTGTCAATAAAAAAATTCCATTTTGCTTCTTTCTGCTGAACCTAGCAAGTGTAAGAGCCTCGTTATTGTGTCCCCCCGGACACAAGGTCCCTCTGAGTAGCCTTTTCATAACTGGGGAGCCCTACGGGGCAGAAAGTAAGAACACTTGCTTTTTTGGGTGCCTGGCCCCTAAAGGATGTCAGTTGAAAAAAACCCACGCTTGGATTCCAGCTGGGTGTATGTGGGAGCACTGAGATGCTGAGACTGAAGTAGTTCAGGGCATACTTGGGAGTATAGTTCCCAGTGCCTGGGGAATTGGGAAATCAAATAGGGAGGCAGCTTGTAATTGCAGGTGCCTGCAGGTACAGCAGCTGTTGAACAAGTTGTGTTAAACAAGTTTGAACCTGGACAATAAAATTCTGCTTAATGCTTGCTGTAAGATTTTATTACGTTTAGTCCATGCGACCTAATTCATGCAGTTACTTTTCCTCAGAAATATTTTAATGTACTTTTAAAATAAAACTTCCTGGTGGTGGGATTTTTTTTCCAACAAAAATCGATACTTTCTCATATCTGAGGATAGATTAGGAAGATTGAGCTAGGTACCAATTTTGAGCAACCTGGAGACACACAGGTTCAAGGGAGGGACACCTGGAGTAGAACAACCCCATGCAACAGTCCAAGCTGGGAACTGGCTGGCTGGAAAGCAGCTTTGCAGCAAAAAAAAAGGTGTATCCAAAATCATGTTTATGCTTCTGATGGATGATGGGTTGAATCCATGCCTGTGCCTGTGTGGTGAGGATGTCTGCCCCCAGACTGGGCTGGGTTTATCAGTCTTCAGCTGCCTAAACTGAAGGTACAGAGAAAACAGCCACACTCTTCTCAGGGCTATACAGTAGAAGAACAATGGACACAATTTGGAGCAAGGGAAATTAGAGAGAGATGCAAGAAAAAAGTTTTTCCAAATGAGACTAGGTAAGCACTGGCACAGTTTGCTTGGAGAGGTTGTGGCTTTTCCATTCCTTGGAGATGCAAACCCTTGACTGAACATGGCCTTGGACAGCCTGTCCTGGCTTTGAAGTTACCCCTGCTTTGAGTGCAGATTGCTATCACAGGTTACCCTGGCACTTGGAGCAGGAGGCTCAAATGGCCTTGAGAGGTCCAGTCCAGCCTTGGTTACTCTTTGATAACTTATTTTCTTGGATTATGCACAGTACACATACCTGAACTAGTTTTAGGTGATTCAGTTTGGGAACAGATGGTTTCTCTGTGGTAACTAAGCTTGGTCCCATTTGAGCAACAGGATTAGTGATCAGTACTAGACTTTATGTCATATTCAGGCCAGGTGCTTCACAGCAGCCCATCCATACACGGTGATACAGCACACAGGCAGTACAGACATACCCAGTTACCTCCAGGAACAAACATCCTTTACCAGAACGATCGATAACAGGGCGCCATTCATTGTGCAATTGACCAATGTCAGACAATATACTACAGTACCAAAAAGCCCTTTTCCTAGCTTATTTCTTTCAAATTTATACATCTTCTGGAGTAATTGCTTTTTCCCAGCACATGCCTTCTATAGATCTATATGATTAAGAGTGTAAATAAGGCTGAGCTAAAAGTGTTTATTAATAAACAAGGAGCTTATGTTGACAATGACTGTTCCATCCAGACAGTAAAAATTTACATTGAGTTTTTTCCTCTTCTCTGTTATTCTTACACTCCAAGTATTTTTCAACAAGGAGGTTTTCAATTTAAGGGAATGGACACTCACCTAATGTATCTCTTTGCTACAAATAACCCTAATTTTTGAGTGGGTCATGTTTGTAGGATATCTTGCAACATTATTATACTTGTTATATATATATGTAAAAACAGTGAAATATTTTTAGTCAGTTTTCACTTTGTAACCTTTCAAGAGAATTAAATTAATTTGAAAAAGAAAACCTTGTTGAAGTTAGTAAGCTTATTATTGATGGTAAGGGTTAGATTTTTACAAAGAAAAATTACTGTTTACTGTATTTCAAAAAGGCTTTACTCTGTGAAGAATAATATGATATATATAACTAGAAGTAATGGAAGGAAATTAAAAATAATTTAAACTTCCTGAAAACGAGTTCTATTAGACTGTAGAATAAGTTCCCAGGGGAAGCTGTAGAAGGCTCATTATATGGCTTATTTAAAACTAGATTAGATGAAGTGCCTGAAGGGAGCAAGCTTGGGCTGTTTCCTGTAAGGCTGAAGGAGATTACCTCAGAGGTGTTTTTTCCTTCTGAAATATTTAATTCTGTGATGTGGTCTCTGTAGGTCTTGTACATTCTTGTATGGGAATATTCTGTAGGTACTCCTCTTTCAACAATACTGCTATGTGATTTTAAAAATTAACTTTTTTTCCTATTGTAGGAGTTTATGGGTCTTTGTACTGATACATTATCATGCTGACTGAGTAAAAACAATAATTTTTTTTTTTTAATACAACATCAGGAATACCTTGACAAAGGTGGAAGTATCCACACACGCCTTCATTTTTCTTTTTGATTTTAGAGTTAGCAATTTGGTTTTAAGTTGGTTGTCTTTATAACCTTGACTCTGTATATCCATGGGTGGTCTGAAGCTTGTTGTGATTGTGGTGCTTTCTCCTGTCCACTGGAACGCAGCCCCTGGTGAGCCCAGGGAGTGTTTTGTGTGCTGGGGGTGATGTCAGCCCATCGCCAGGGCTCAGCCACAGTTCCCACGGGTACAGCTGTGAAGCTGCTCTGTAAAAGCCCAGATGTATCTGTTTTATCATTCTCTATGTCAGCGACTGTATAGCTATTTCATACCAAGTGGAATAGCCCCAAAGTGAAAGAATGTGGAAGAATGGCTACATAGGCATTAGTGAGTGGCTATCTGGCTTTCTCACTTGCTGTTCTGGAAGGAGCAGGACTGTACAGTTTCAAAGACATTCTCTGTCCCATACGCATGGAAACTCAACACTTTCTTTTTTTTAAATTCCCAACTTAGTCTCCATTATAAACTCATAAATCATATATGATCTGAACTTCCCTTATTCATACTTTTACTGCCACAGAAGGAGATAGCTTCTTCTAAGGTGGCTTTAGAAAAGGTTTTGTACTAAACAAAAGAATTTGCTGGTCTTTATAGTATTCTGTTTGACTTTTTGGCAAGTACTCAAGCAGGGTGGAAACTCTCAAAATAATTAAAGAACCAATGGCCTATAAATTTAACATTCTTCAGTGTCAATCTGTGGTATCTGCTCCAGCAAGTTATGATTTGATAGCTGATGCCAAAGAGAGTGTAGACATTCATTTAAGTTTGGATCATTAGAGCCGAAGCTGTCCTGGTGTTTATGGCATGGTATTATTTTTGTCCCTGTCCAAACCAATGAACACAGTAGTACTAGTGACTGGCTTAGCTTACCAGAGATGCTCAAAACAGAAGATGAATGATAAAGAGCTGGACCATGCACAGAATGTTTCAAGGGGAAACAAACTTCATTTGAAATATATTTATGTAGCATTTGCATTAATGTTACAATATAATTGCAATACTTTCATAAAGAAGAAAACCCCCTGTAGTTTATAGTACATTTAAACAATTCATAAATTATTTTTTATCTTTTACTAGGAATGGTTTTCTTTGGCCCATAGTTATGCAAGTTAGTTCCTGTAATACCAAAATACCTTCATCACCAGAGACTATATTGTCATCCATTGCAATCATCATGCATGGCAAGTGCACAAGCAGCTTTCCTTGAAATTGTGATTAAATCTCGCCACTTCCAGTGATATTGCTAGATGAACTTTCTGAATATATTGGGTTTGCCTGGCAAGGTTTTGGTAGTGGGTGGACTACAAGGGTGGCTTCTGTGAGAAGCTTCCAGAAATTCCGCCATGTCTGGCAGAGCCAATGTCAGCCAGCTCCAAAGGGACTCACCGCTGGCCAAGGCTGGGCCAATCAGGGATTATGGCAGCACCTCTGACAAAGTTAAGGGGAAAGAAGTTGTTGCACAGGAGCCAGGAGAGAGGAGTGAGAATGTGTGACAGCAACAACCCTGCAGACCCCAAGGTCTGTGAGTGCAGAAGGAGGGGCAGGAGCTGTTCCAGGCTCTGGAGCTGAGATTCCCCTGCAGCCCCTGGTGCAGCCCCTGGTGAGGCAGCTGTGCCCCTGCAGCCCATGGGGGAGCAGAGATCCACCTGCAGCCTGTGGAAGATCCCACAACACAGCAGGAGGATGCCCAAAGGAGGCTGGGATCCCGTGGGAAGCCCATGCTGGGAGAGGCTCCTGGCAGGACCTGTGCCCCCATAGAGAGAGGAGCCCACACTAGACCAACTTTGCTGACAGGACCTGTGACCCTTGTGGGGGACCCATGCTGGAGCAGCCTGTCCCTAAAGGACTGCAGCCCATGGGAGAGACGGACCCATGCTGGAACAGTTTGTGCAGAACTACAGCCCATGGGAAGGACTCATGTTGGAGAAGTCCCTAGGGGACTCTTTCCTGTGGGAGGGACCCCACACTGGAGCAGGGGGAGACTATGAGTTGTCCCCCTGAGGAGAAGGAGCAGCAGTGTCAACGTGTGATGAACCGACCACAGCCCCCATTCCCCATCCTCCTGTGAAAAAGATTGAGGGAGCAGTAAAGGGAACTTGGTTTCATTTCTCATTATCCTCTGATTTGATTGGTAATAAATTCAATTAGTTTCTGCAAGTCAAGTCTGTTTTGCCCATGTTGGTCACTGCTGAGGGATCTCTCCCTGTCCTTATCTCAACCCACGAGTCTGTCACTATAATTTCTCTCCCATGCCCAGCTGGGGGGCAGTGACAGAGGGACTTTGGTGGGCACCTGATGTGCCACCAGAGTCAACCCACCACACTGAGCTTTATTTGACCAACTCTCTTCTTCTTCTAATTACCTTTTGCTTTTAATATTTGTTTTAGCTCAGAGATCATCCCATTCGTTATCTCAAAATCTACTACAAAATTTTGCATTTCTGACAGAAGGTACTTGCAGAGTTTTTCAGTTTAACTTGCATACTACCCTGTTAAGCCCTTCTCCACTTTTTTATCTACCTGCTTGGGCTACTTAGGGATTGTATGTATTAAAACTGTGTGATCATAACAAGACACTGATGAAAATGGGGTTCCAATCTGTGCAAAATTACAAACCGGGGACGTACCGATGAAAAGCATTGTATACTCACTATATTAGGGATATTGTTTTTACAATGCAATTTTTGCCCACTATGTAATGGTAACAACCTAATTTGAAGCAATGGCTTGAATGAGTAGGAAAGAGATTAAAGTGTTACGTTGACCAGGTAGCAGCAAAATGTTTCTATTTCATTAAATACATCTGGCCACCAGGTGGAGACTTTGCATTAACTTTCTCTAAACCAAAGCTGCTAAAGAAGATATCAGCCTAAGAAGCCATTTGCACAAAAATAAAATAATCCCATTTATTTTCCAGGTCTTCTTGTAGATAATTCTTACAATGAAAAGTTTCCCAAGCTGATCTGAGGAGGCTAAGCCTTAATTCTTTGGAAAAAAAAGAGAGAAGCATAGAGTATAAGATTTAGCAATATATTGCTGAATTGTTTCATGAAATAATGGAATTTGCTAAAGTTAAATATGTTCTAGCTGCTTGATTCTTCTTTTTATGTGGAAAAGAATTGACCAGTCTCGAATTATTGTCATTAAAAATGACCTGGTTATAAAAACTCTTTGGCCTTTAGAATCTGCAGCAGGTTTAAATAACACTTATCTTTGTGTAGCATAGTTAATAGCAAAGACATAATTGCATGCTTTTTTCTAAGTGGAAGTCCCGAAATGCAAATACTAATAGACAGTGTCATCTATAACAATCTGCAAATTTATGGAGGAAATTGGTTTTCCAGGCTAGCTATTTATTAATATGGAGGAGAGTAATATGAAATTGGAGCTCCACCATATTTCTTTACATTTTTATACAATGAAGAGGCTACAGAAAGAGGTGAGGACCCATTGCCCTGTGACTAATCTGTCTTCAGAGTTTCGGTAATGTGGCAGGAACAGAGAGTGTTTTTCCCTTTCTGATCAGTAATAATAACATTTTTTGGCTACAGACTAGTTGCAAAAGGGGATATGTGAGTAAATCTGGGGGCTGAGTTGTGAGTCAATAAAGGAAATAAAAGGCTGATACCATGAATCAGATGATTTTGTTCAGGGGTGTGTCCAAAAAAAAAAAAAGAAAAAAGGAAGAGTTGATCTTGGATAGGTAAAAAAATCCATACAGATATGGTTTAAGAGGGTGACAGTATTGAGTGACAGAGCAATGAAAGCTGCAAGCAGGTGAGGAATGAGGCTGGTGGCAGGTGATGGGAATGAGGAGCAGAGGGGTCTCAGGAATTCCAGTACTGTTCTGCTACTCTGCACTTTAGTATGCTTGGTTTATTCCCTGGTTTTCATCCTGAAGACCTTTGGGCAAAAGAAGGGATGCCAATCCTGTTGCTGCTTTTGGCATATCCCATCAGCAGATATATCTGGAAAATGCTCATTTGAAAGAAAGAACAAATGTAATTAAAGCCTAAGCCAGGGCTGGTGGGCATCCGCTTTTGGCCTGGGGATAAACACAATATTTGTCTGTAGCAGTGAGAGGGAGTCGTGGAATGGAAAAAGATGCTCTGGTAGAAAAATGGTGACTGTTTAAAAAAGGAAAATGAAACTTAAATAAACACTAGAGAAACAATTTTAAAGATCCCTTTTAGGATCAAGTAGTGCATGGGAGTTGGACAGCTGAGGAGTTTTCTACAGATTTTGATTTGCTCTAGATTTGGTATGAAACCTGCAGTTACTTATAAAGCTGTGAGGGTACCCAATGAGTTCTGCTGGGGTTACTGCTGCATCTAAATGTGCTTCTACGCCACACTCATCCCGTGTGTGCAGTGGAAAAGATCCAGGGTGCCTCAGGCCAGCTGATCTGGATGGGCTTTCAGTTTTCAACAGAGGACTAAGGACTATTATTTTTTTTTTCCACATCTATCTTCTGATTTTTTCTTGAGATAGAGAACAAATTTTGGAAAGGTGTTTCATCTTAATTTGAAGACATCACATGAATTCATTCATCAAGGCTAATTGACCGTTTGTCATTAGAAATGTGGATCTTTAGTTTTATTATGGATTTACCTTTTTTATCTTCCAGACGTTGGTGGTGTTTGGTGCTCCTCAGTTTGGCTTTCTAGGGAGTTCATTATCAATCATTAGGAAAAGGATTCACAAAGACTAAAACAAGAGCTGCATAATTAATGATAAAACTGTGCTTTGGTGCTGTTTGTAAATGAGGGATGTGTGGCACTTTGAGAGCAGGTTCTCCTGGAGTGGACCATTTGTTCCATAGGGACACACAGTTACATGTGGTTAGAAGTAGGAGACTCTAGTACTTAAAATAAGATCTGAAAACTGCTTGATGTCCCTCATTTGTGAAAGGCATTTCATTTGGTGCCACTGTTAGTGTGAAATACTAAGTGGGGGAAAGCTTGTGCTCACATCCGTGAGGTTCATCCCCATTAGATCTTCTATGACAATGCAATCCACAGTTCTTCAAGGTGAGATTTTGATTATATTACTGAGATTTGATTTATAAAAGGGGAATGTTACATAATCTGCAGGTTTAAATGTGTCCCTTAATCTTTTCCTTTCTTTTAAAATTTATACTATTTTCTTCTGTGTATTTCAGAGCAAAAGACTTCAGCAGCTTCTTTAAAGGGCAGTGAGGTTTGTAGAGCTTATTTAATGATTGGCCAGTATGCATAAGCCAAAGAAGAGCATTAATTGCAGCAAAATATTAAGCCCCTTATTGAGATTTTTTTTTAATATAGCTTTGAGATTTGTTGAAATAAATCAGACTAACATAGACTGTCGTGGACATTATTTGCATTTGATCAATGCATGTGCTGGCCTAAGCTGCTGAACTATTCAGGCTGAAGGTTTTCAGTATTGTCCTTGTTCCTGTAGATATCACAGAGGAGAAGATTAAGAGCATTATAACTTTAACATAAAACTCAGAAGTAATATAATAGGAAAAGATAGTCTACATACAGCAAAAGGAAAATTTGCACGGGCTTACTTTTATCCAAACATTTGACCTCCAGCTTAGATGGCTTAAAAAGGAGGAAGAAAAACTTATACCCATTTGTCCTGCTGCAGTAATCTGAAAGTTAACACACTGAAAATACTCTCACTAACTCTGAACTGGATGTTTCAATTTTTTTTTTTTAAATTTTTTTTTCAAATTTTTTTTTTTTCAAATTAAAATCTCCATTTCTCCTTCCAATCCTGTGATGGCCAGCCTACCATCCTGTTGGAAAGTACTAATGTTCTGCATTTATTCAGCATTCCTTATCAAAATACCTAGAAATCTACTTTTCTCATATATCAGTTGTTTCATCGTTCAGATCTTCCCCTGGCTCGTTCTGTAAGCAGCACTGAGTTTGAACTCTCTTCAGAGCACTTGACAGCTCTGTCTCTGGTTGTATCTTGGATCCTGTGTTCTGTCAAGTCCCCTTGACCTGGCTTTTTAAACCTTTCTGAGGTTCAAACACTCATTTTGCTGGTAGCATCCTCACAGTAGTTTATGATTTTATCACGCCATCCTTCAGGAGAAGAACATTTAGAATTTCCAATTTTGATGTATATACTAGAGCTGAGTCTATAGCAATATAAAGTAAACTAAAGGAATTCTTAAATCTGAATCTCCCTAAAAGTCTCAAAGCATAGATGTATGCAATTTCAAGTTGACCGAATTTAGCTTTATCTGGTTGTGATGAATTGCCCAGTGCTGAATACAGAATTGATGGCTGTGGAGATCACTTTCTGCTCTGCAGGTCTTGCTACTGGAAGGTTAGAAGCACCTAAGGAGAAAGGGGGATTGAAGGCATCATTTTTTGTACATTTATTGTCTTCAGTATTGTTAATTTAAAGAAAAGTTTCAGTTCCAAAACAATGGCTCACATTTTAATGTAATTTCTTATATTCAAATAATGGTACTGCTCAATTCAAGAAGAATTGTATTAAGTAGAGAAAGTTCTGCAGGAGTCTAGCAAAAAGTACTCAGGTGGCAACTTTGCAGTCACCCCCACTACCCACAAAATTAGATCTACAGGGATTTGAATGTGCTTACCTCATTTCAGTTGTTGTTGATTTGAATCCATTATGTATTTTATATTTCTTATTCTGACAAAACAATCAAACAGAATGGCAATGACATATTTAAGGCTGGTTATAGTAGCATTTAAGGCAGTATAAAAAACGTGGAAATGGTCTGGTTACTAAATCATTCTAATAAAGAACAGCATTGCTTAGTTTTATTTTGTAGTCACCTGAACAATAACAACAGTAGCTTCTCCACTGTTTTCATTTTTATTGAAAGCAAATGTTCTGGAGAATAAGATGGGAAAAACATCAGAAGTATTGAAATAATTATGCTAATATTCAAAACAATGATTTGCCTGTCACTGCTGTATAAAAAATTCTTCCTNTTTTCTGTTTTTTTTTTTTTTTTTTTTGAGATATGAAACATCTATCAAGTAAACAGGAAGAGAAAACTGTCTTTTTCTGAGTGGTTTCATTTCCAGTGTTTCTTCAGCTTCCCCTCAAGGGTCAGACTCAATAAACAGCTGTGCACTATGTGTGAATAAAATCAATGTTGCAGAACCACATAGCACACCAACAGAAAAGGTTTTTAATTCTTTTCTTTTTGAGTGTAACTGGGACACTTATGAGTTTAACTTTTCCCATTCCAGTATTTACTCTTGGTGCTTGCACCAAGGAAGAATTCAAAACAAGAAACAGCTGGAGCCTTTTCTTTACACTTCACCTGTTATTCACATCAATAACCCTTCAAAACACAAATGTGCTGGCAAATCACAATTTTCACTGCACCCACTTTTGTGTGGAGAACAAAAGTAGCTTCATCATCTCACTCAGGATAATAAATATTAGAAATCTGCATGACACCATTTTCTGGGAAAGCTCTTATTTCCTATGTAATGGGACAAAACCTGACACACATAAAGGGTATTCTGATTTGTATTTAAAAAGATACATTTATATTCTTTATTTGTGTGCTTTTTTTTTCTTCTTGGATCATGAAGAACAAGATATCCCTGTTATTAGGCAGGAGACACAAACAGCATTTATATATGCAGAGGGTGTATTGTGTATGATGAGTCTCTTCTTCACTGGTTGTAAGACACATGGAGAGGGGTGCTTGACTGCAGTGAACAGTCATGAAGAGGAGCTGGGGTCTGTGGGAAGTTTTTCTAGCAGATGTAATGAAAATATTGGCTGTATAACCAGTTTATATAGGCTCTAACATTGCTTCCCAGGTAGTTGCCTGAGGAGGCCTTACTGATGGGGGCAAGGACACAGAGGTGGATAGGCAATGGAGTGTTACAAATCCTCACGGATTTACTCTGGGAGATTTTAGAGTTTCAGAGGAGATTCTGTATTTCATTCTGTGCCAGGCTAGCCTGCAAACATGGACTGAATTAGTCTTCTTGGGTTATCAAATTAATCTTCCAGCTCTTCTAAGAATTCCAGAGAATTGGGAACAGTTTTGCACTGATCTTGCTGATGTACTCACAATGGAACAAAAAAAGTCTTTCTGTTCCTATAGGATCTCATGTAACTGAAAGCAAGACTGTTTTTAAAGTCCTTGGAAGCTTTTCAGGGTTTTTCTGCAAGTAAAACAATAGTATTTTCTTTACGCACAAATCCAGATAGTCCACATGGAATAAGGTTTTCTCTGTCGCCTGTCTCAGAAATGAAAACTAGGGTAATGGTGGTTTCATTTTTCATGGTTAAGATTTGTAAGTAGAACATATTCATGCTTTCATACATGTAATGATGTGTGGTATAATATTACTTGTCATACACATGTGAGGTGAGTCATTCTCTGACAAGAAAATTTTGAAAACTAAGCTGCAAGGCAGTGTTCTGATTTCCAATAGAGATCTTGATTTGGGTGTGGTGGAGGGAAAAAAGGGAACAGAGCCACAGCATAACCATTCAAATGTTGATTAAAACTGGCCACTGCAACAAAGTCATGTGATTCACGCAGGAAAATACTTACTTGTTGCCTGTTCATGTCAGAAAACTCTCATGAGTTGTGATCTCAGGAGTGCCTGTATTTCTCTTAGGGTGACATACTTTGAGAAATACAGAAGAACTTAATTGACAACTGAGCAAACCACAGGTTGTTTCTTTTGGTTCACATTAAAAAAAAAATAACCAGACACAGATAAGTTAATAGGCAAATAGAAACTTTAGCAATACCCATAATGACCCAGTCAGTGCAAGTAAGTGTCATCTTTCTTACAGTACTATGTTTCTATATACACTTACTTGATGGGAAATGGGCTAAGCCAGCTATGATGACTTTCACCTCCTTGAAATAGGCACATTGAAAGGTTATCTGTATGTTATCTTATATGTAAGCCTCAGCCAGTGGAGACAAATAAACACATCTAGGGAAATAACTTCATCTCATCAAATAGGTGTCCTGGGAGGTGCTTTAACCATCTTGCTTTTGTGTGTGGACTACAGAGGTAGTTTAGAGGCAGAAAACCTCCTTAGATGCCTAACATTAGGGTGGTTGTATCCGATCTCTGGCGTACAGCCCTGAGTTAGGCAGGACAATTAGTCAGTTGCTGTGCTGCTCCATAGGGTCACAGTCAGAGTGCAGGCCACGAGGGCTCCCCATGAGAAGCACCTCTACATTAAGAGCCAAAGATGACTAAGCTTTTCTGAACCATAACACTAAATCTTGGCATGTAATTTTTAGGTGTTAGCTTGCTTTAGGTTGTTTGAGTCTGACCTTCAGCCTCTATAGTAAAAAAAATTATGTCCAATTCCATTCATTTATCTATTTAATCCAAACTGGAAATTACATTCCTTGTAGCTCAAGCCCTGAAAGAGGCAGGAACCTTTGTGCAAATTGTCAGTGGATCATGATGAAGTAGCAGGACTCTCACTGCCAGATCTGTCTGTGCACTAACAGAGTATGCTGAGGGACAATTTCTTCTGCACATTTGACGGTTTGACAGACATGATATTTTTCCTGATCCTTAGAAGAAACAAAAAATTTTTTCAGACTTCCTAAAGATGCTGATTCCCAGAGCTCTGTATTGTGAGTTTTTTATTAAAGCATTCCGGTGTCACAGCATCCAGACTCATGCTGTCCTAGTTGATAGTCAAGGGGGATGTTTGCAGGACTGACTGCACACTGACCTCAGGTTTCCAGCAGCAGCAAAAATGCCTCAGGGAAACTCAGGAGATTTATCATAATGCTGTTTGTTTATAGGAACTTTCAGGTACAACAGAGACTGACAAGTACTGTACCACACAGCTTAAGCAGTAAAGAGCTTAGCAATAACAGTATAGAAAGACAGGCAGTCCAGTATTTACATCGTATACAAAATTTTTGTCTGCTCCATGATGTTAAGAATTCCCTAGAGCTGTTTTTCTTGATATGCTGACATTTCTGGGCCTACAGTTCAACACACTGTACTGGGTATAAATTCATGGGGCTCTTTTTCCCCTCTGTTATTCCTTAAGACCAGTCAAACTTTGCATAAATTTAAATGTTTTAAGGAGGATTTGACTTCATAGATCCATATGATTTTTCAGAGGCACCACCATAACCTTGTGATACAGAGGTAGAATAAGAGCATGAAAATTTGCTGGCTGCAGTTTGACTTTTCTGTTTAGGTTGTGTAAGGGAAGGGTAAAGCCCTCACTGGTGAACTGAAGAGCTCATTAGCTGGAAGGCAGGTTCCAATTAGAGACTGTCAATTTTCCTTTGATATAAAGACCTCTCTTAGGTACCTACATGGCCCATTGTGGCGAAATCTGAATAACTCACAGAAATATATTTTTCTCCTAAACTTGCCATGTGAAAGAAGGAGACATTACTTGTATCCTTACTGTACAGATAGTGCTCTGAGACTAATGTCCCAGGCCATAGACCTTTGTGCAAAAGCTGAATTTTAGTTGAATTTTTAAAATGAAATACTGAATTGCAAGTACACAGTAATTAAAATTTTTAATACCCCAGGCCTTGCAATAGGCTGCCCAGGGAAGTGTTGGAATCACCATCCTTGGAAGTGTTCAAAAGGCCTGTGGATGTGGCACCTGGGGACATGGTTTAGTAGTGAACACAGTGGTCCTGTGTAAATGGTTGGACTTGATGTTCTTAGAAGGCTTTTCCAACATTAACAATTCTGTAATCCTAAATATACAGATTTTTAACTTGAGTGGTTGTTCAGGTCTTAGGGTGGGATGAATCGCACCCTGCATATTCTCCACTGGCTAAAGGGAGCATCGGCTTCCGGATTAGAACAGGCACCTGCCTTGCATGGCTCTGAAGAAGCATGAGTTAATTTAGATTTAAACACCTAAGCCCTGGAAGGCACATTCTCAGGCACCAGTCCTGCCTTGGTGTTTGCTGTTGGTTGTTCAGGGAGCTCTGTGCTTGGCACACATCCTTGGCACAGCTACTGATGCTCTCTGGGCTGTAAGCACCTAAAAGTCTGGCAAGTAATTGAATGTAGATCACATACCATAAAGTTCCTGAATTCAAGATAGGAAATTATAGGGATATTTTTCTTTCCGGTAATTTCCACAAATGTTTGGGGAACTTGTTTCAAAATATTTTGCAATCATTAGGTAATTTTTTCCCCTTTTTACTTTTAACACTCAGGGCAACTCAGATTTCCACTCAGATTCCATCTTCACAAACATTTCTCTCAAATTTAGTTACTTTTTTTAAAAAAACCCATTTATTTACTCCTTTTACAGTTGTTTTTACAGGTTTTTTTTTGTTTTTGTTGAAACAGTTATGTCTTTACCTGCAGGTGATACCACCTTTTTTAATTCTGTGAGTTGAATAATGTTATACCTATGCAAGTTACTGTGGCTCATGAAAAATAAAATAGAACCATACATGAACTGAACACTTCAGAGATTATGTTTTCCCAAACAAGGAAAATAATTTAATTTACAGGATGGATGATATAAGTATAGGGAATAATAAAATAAATTTTAAAAAAACAAAACCAAACAACAACAACAAAAAACCTCGAACTACAAACCAAACACTAAACCTGTAATTCAAAAGTCAAGATTTTCAGGTTTTTATATATAAAAATAAATA
>VYXC01010126.1:1997-21820 GCA_013397175.1 Platysteira castanea | reverse complement strand
TTGTTTTTATCTCGTGCTCACATAACAACAGCCTCGGCCCTTGTGAGCTGCAAACTTGCGATCTTAAGAGGCTCTCGCCCCAACCTGAGAAATGCTCTGATTTTTTGTTTGTTGTTGTTGTTGTTTGCTTTGGTCAATGTTTAATAACTTTGTTCGGAGCAGAGATTTTATTAGGCAGGTCATGAGTAAGGAATTTCCTTTATTAAGAGGGATGGAGGTGGGGTGAGGGGGACCGTGGCTCCTCCAGGGTTTTAATGCTGGTTTGGGGGATCCGATGGGTCAGGAATTCAGTGCTGCCTCTCCCCAGGTTTTCAGGAAAACACAGGGATAACGCTAAAAGTTCTGCTAGGCCACACAGCTCTCAAACAATGGCTCTGCTTTCATCTCCAGTGGAACTTTCCAAAAAAAACCCACCCAACCCAAACTCCTCTGCTTTGGGGTTGAACTTTTTTTGAATCGGGCGTTTTACACCGTGGTAATTTTGTAACAGTCTGTGATTCTGAGGGGAATACGGAGCCCGGGCCGCGAGGATCCGGCTGCGGA
Source organism: Platysteira castanea (assembly GCA_013397175.1). NCBI lineage: Eukaryota > Metazoa > Chordata > Aves > Passeriformes > Platysteira > Platysteira castanea. Next base: position 21,277 of record VYXC01010126.1, on the reverse strand, counting down.
GCCGGGCTCTGTGTGGATTAAAGCTCCTTTATTCAGTGTTGTCACCAGCGGTGCTCCGAACTCGCGGGGAGGTTCCTCCGAAGTTTTTTGTTGTTCGTGGAATGTCCCACAGTCCGAGGCATTCTGCCTGCAGTGGCAACACGGAGCGGTTCATTGCCACGCTGTGTTCCCGTCCGGGGAAAAGCAGAACTGCCTGCCCTGAGCGCAGCATGGAAGCCTTTGTTTGCAAAGCCGGGATTCTGCCCGGGCAACGCTTTCACCTGGGCAAAGCTGATCCTCTATTTTTAGGAGGAGTTTGGGAATGAGAGGCTCCGGAGGCCCCGAGCAGCTGCGGGTGTGCGAGGGCCTGTGTGGGTGACTGCCCGTGTTCCCGGGGCTCCGGGAGCTCTGAATGACAGGGTTCAGCTGTGCCGCTGCCTCGAACGCGGCATTCCCGTAAAAACCCGGCTCGGAACTAAACTTGAACTACCCACAATGCTCCCTTCCCCTTTGCTCCCTTGCAAAATGTCGCCTTTGCCAAGTTTTCCGCTCGTGTTTGGAGCAGCCCAAAGAGGAAGCGTCCGGGAGCAGCCTCTCCTTAAATCCACTGGCTGAGGTTCTCTGGGCCCTCCCGATTTTTGTGAGAACACCTTTATCAACGCAGAAATTAATCAGTGCCTGTGGACGGAGGGACCCGCAGCGTTTGAGGGAGCAAAGGCTGTGCCAGTGCAACTTTGTACCTTGTTTTCCACTGGAAATGGGCTTGTCACAATCCGTAGACGCTGGAAATGTTTTGGTGGGGATTCATAGTATCTTCCTTTGTTTGTTGTTTGTTTTTTTTTCTAAAGTCTGCCCTGAGATAACTTGTAACTTCCTTTCAAGAGGCGGCTCAGATGTCACTGCTGCAGTTTATACACACCTCAGTTTGATGATAAATGAATTTCTTACCGTTAGTTATTTTTTTTTGTTCTTATTGCATAGAGGAGCTTGAGTGCTTCATGTGATGTTACTGAAGGATTTTGATACTGTTTGCTAAAGGGAAACTAAGAGGAAAATGCCATTAATTTGAACTGTAGTCTTAAAATCAGTCAAGATTTAGTCATATCGTGGTTCTTTCAGTTTTTTTTCAAGTATTTGGGGAAGGTGGTGATTTCCAGACTCTTTGAAAGCCGGAGGAGTGAGTCCTGTTGGATGTCCCTGGTATTTAAGCTGTGAGTGTATAAAAAGCCCTGCAGAGTGGCCGTGGGGGTTGTGTGTGTGTGTGTGTGTGCAGCAACAAATTATGTTGGAGGTGCAATTAAAAAAACCTGATCTCTGCAGTTCTTAGAGTCATTTTCCTCTGAGTATTACCTCAGTTCGTGGGGTAAACCTGACAAAGTTTGGTCAAAGATCGGGCTGGGATTTTTTATTTTGCTCTCCCCACTGTTAGTAAATTGTTCTTGGAAGTTGTTTGTAGTAGTTGAGTGTTGCTCAGGGCTACTACGAGGAGCAGGGAGGGAACAGAGCTGCCTTTCAGGCCCCCGGAGCTGCTGGCAGGAGCAGGGCCAAGGTCTGCAGCCACCAAGGTACAACAGTAAAACATCCCAGGGCTGCTGTGCCAGGAGGGTCTCAGGGCTCCACCACCCCAGTTTCATCCTCAGAACTCTCTCTGGGGCTGCACTGAGGTACCTGGAATCATAAACTAGTGGTCTTTTTAATAAAGATTAATTCAGACCATCCCATGCCTTTAAAAACGAATTTGGCTTGTGTTTGAGCGTTATATAATGGGGGAAAGCACTTTGCTGTTCACACCTGTAGTGTCTCTATTGCCCTGATAGTCCTGCCTTAAAATAACAAACAAACTTCTGTGGTTTTGTGCTGCTGGAATGTTATCAAAATAGTTGGGGAATAGGAAGTTTGGGAGTTGCTATCAGCTTAATCTGCAGGTTTCCCTGCTGCACGGAGATCATTTGGATGTATGCAAAACATCTGAGGTGTTTCATTTATTGGGGTGTTCAGTGAAAATGTGTTGGAGTTGTCCAGTTTCCCCCGCTGCCATTGACAGCAGGTCCAGCAGTGCTGGCTGCTCTGGAAAGTTCTGCCGAGATCCCAGGGTAGCTGCTCATTCTCCAGGGAATTCCCTAAACCATGTCCACGGGTTTTACTGCCTCCTGAGCTGCAGGGAGAGTGCACGTCGTGTTTGGGACTTCCTGGACTGTACGAGCAGAAATCCAGGATTTTAAGTTTGCATTGAAAAAAAAAACCAAAACCAAACTGTTGCTTTGCATGACTGAGAGAATACTTTGGGATACAGGGGGCCTCGAGTGTTTGTACGGATGGAGGACCAGGCCTCTTTTGCCAGGCATAAATGGGCACAGCAGGTTCTGCTGGTGTCACTGCCTTCCATGGGGATTTTTGGGGCTCTTTCCCAGCAGTTTTGCAGTCAGTGTGTTGTCCACTGCCAAACTCCCATTCTGCTGGTCCCTCATGGGCACCCTGTGTTCCCTGCTAACCCCTGCAGCACAGAACGTGGGATTTCTGTGTATTTTCAGTGCTGTTTTAGCTGCTGGGCCCACGGAGCGAGTGAGTGTTGAAGGAGTCACGCTTGCCCCGGCGATGTTCCCCTGCCAGTCACCAGATGGGTGTGTTATTTACCAGGCAGAGCCGCAGCCGGGAGGATTTCACGTCTCTTTCCCCTCTCTTTCCCCCATCTCCCCGCTGCAGGTGTTGGTGGAATGAGCGTAGCGTGCGTTTTGAAGAGAAAAGCAGTTCTGTGGCAGGACTCGTTCAGCCCCCACCTGAAGCAGCACGCCCAAGACACAGCCAACCCCACCATGCCTGTGGTACTGACATCTGGCACAGGCTCGCAGGCTCAGCCACAGCCAGCTGCAAACCAGGCCCTTGCAGCAGGGACACACTCCAGCCCCGTGCCGGGATCCATAGGAGTGGCGGGGCGCTCCCAGGACGACGCCATGGTGGATTATTTCTTCCAGAGGCAGCACGGGGAGCAGCTCGGCGGAGGAGGCAGCGGTGGCGGCGGCTACAACAACAGCAAACACCGCTGGCCCACCGGGGACAACATCCACGCCGAGCATCAGGTAGAAAACCACTCCCAGCTCGCCAAGCTCAGCCCTTCAGGCTTCTCAGAGATGGTTTTCACGGTGCTCTTCTAAAGCTGGAGCTGGTTCTGGTGGAGTTGGAATGGCAACAGTGGTGCTGTTTGTTTTCTCTCTTCAGGGTGGTGGTGCCCTGGTAGCTCTGAGCTGGAAGGTTTCTGCTCTTGAGGGTGTTGAAATCCCAAATCCCCATCCACTCTCTGTGACAGTCAAATGCGTGTTTACAAAATTCATCACTCCCTTTATTGATTTTTTTTTTCCTGGTGTGTGAACCAGCAGAGCCGTGACTGCTGCTGCTGCTTTTCAGATCTGTTGCTGTAGTTAAATAATTCTTATGTAATGGTATTACAAAACTGCCAATGCATGTAGGTTGGGCTTTTACCATTCCCAGTATTGGAAAACACAGTAGTGGAAGTTGCTGGGGATACGTTTGGCTGGGTTTCTTTGCTTTGGGGTTGGGTTTCTCTGGTTATTTTTTAGAGGGGAAGGTGGTGATGCTGTGCTTAGCTGAACTGAGAAGAGCAGCCTGAAGAGTGTCACCAACCAGTGGTTTTAGGAACTTCTTAGAGCCACTCAGAGTCTGTGCAGGGGTGGTGGGGCAGGCTGTGTCGGCAGTGGTGTTTACTAGAAGTCCTTTCAGCAGTTGCATTGTCAGTTGTGCTGGAGTTGAACGAGAGGCTGACTCACTCGCTCTGTCTGTGACCTGTAACTCACTCATCAAAGACACTCAAGTGCTTCCTCTCCGAGGCAGCAGAACCCGAGTGTAAGCACATTTTAAAGCAGAATGAGCCCCACAAATACTGCCAGGGCAGCAGACACGAAGCTTTTGCAACCTTTGTGGACATCTCCTGCCTCCAGTTTCTCCAATCAAAGCGGCCAAGCCCTCGCTCCTGTGCCGTGCCTCCCCAGGGGATGTGTTGCCAACCAGACCGTTTAAAAGCAAACATTGCAGGGAATTTTGCAACCTCACTGAAGGCAGTGTGTACATCAACAAAGAGGTAAACCCGAGTGTCCTGTTAATTTGTTCTGGAAGAAAAATCACATAAAATGCTGCAATGTGAGCTAAGGAGCTAGGAAAATATTGTTGTTATTCCCTTATGGAGAAACGTAGTATTTAGGTATCGCTTCAGAAGAAATAACTGCTTTGAAACAGATGTGATTTTTCTGTTTATTATCCAAGTTTTCAGTCACTAGCTGTAAAACTTGCTTCAAGAGACATCAAAGCCAGAGATCTTAATGGTTTAAGTTGTGTAAGAAACAATAAGCAAGAATTTCTTCCTGCAAACTTGTAGGTTTTTCCAATCAAAGCTGCCACGGAGTCTTGGGGTGGAGATGGCTGGGCAGGGACTGCTGTTGTTTGGGCATTTTGTGGGAAGATGACTTCATGAATTAAAATGATGTCATGAATTCTCAATCCTCTTTTCCTCCAGCTCACACTTTCATCTTCCTTTCACTGCAAATCCCTGAAAGCAAAGACAACAAAACTCACTGGAGATAAGGGGGGTGGGGACAGGGCACTCCAAGCTTGCAGTCATTGAAAACTGCTGGTATTTGGACTTTTATTTACTTAATAATGGAGAGACTTAAACTTTCACTGAAACAGAAGAATCCTGTCTGTTCCAGAGGCTTGCCCTGTTGTCAGCAGAGCTGTTGCTCAGCTTGATTTTCTTCAGTAACTTCTCGAATGAAATGATCCTAATAAATAAACCACTTAATGAAAGGAAAGCTCATTAACTTACCCTAGTTTAAATGAACTTTTCAAATCCTGTCCTGGTATTGTCTGGAGGCAGGGCAGTGGTGAGAAGGCCCTGTGGACAGAGCACACCTCACGTGGAGCTCACAGGGAGCTGCCTGGTGCTCTCTCAGTTTCCCCTGTGAGTTCTGTGAGCTGAGGCTCAGGAAATACCCCCGAGCCCAGAATTAACCTGGGGGTTTTTATCTGCTCTGCTTCCTGCTGCTTTTTACATTGGTTGTCACATTTATCACACAGTCCCCATGTTTTTGTGTTCAGTGCTCATCTCTAAACCAATCTTGGTGTTTAATTCCTTCCAAGTCAGCTCTGAGGTGGGGCACTAACTCTGTTCTCCTCTGTCTGATTTGACACCAGGTGCTCCAGTGGCTGCTGGGCACTTTGGTCAGTGTCATTGCTCCATCCCTCTTTTTCCATGGTTCTCTGCTCCTGGTTTTTCAGAATGCAGGATAGGTGGAATCCTAACACTGCCATTCCTTTTGACTTCTTGGCCACCTCCACGTCTGCTCCTTATATTATAAATTCCTTGGAGCAAGGACTAATCTTACGCATGCAAAATGATTTAATTGAGTTTGGGCTTAGCTGGGGTAGAATTGAATTTGGCCTGCAAGAGCAGAAGTGGAAGGAGGTGCTGGGACATGCAGGGAGGTGGGGAGTCATGATGGATGTCTCCTGACTCCCCGTTTCTTACGGATGCACTTTTATTACTCTGCTTTTCATTTCAGACTTTCAGAGATCGTGCAGTGAGGGCTCAGCCTTGAAGACTGGTTAGGAAACTCAGTAGCTAGAAGATAATGGGAAATCAGAAAAAAAAAATAATTATAGGCTAATATAGGTTAATGTCTGCCTAGAGCTTGGGAGGTCATAATTAAAGGTGGAGGGATTTTAATTGTTGAATCCCAGATTCCTTTTGTTGCGTGTGGAGACAGACGTGTGTGTGTTGGTGATAACTGCAGTGGCTTTTACCAAAGGATGGCATTTTATGGTGCTGTCGAACAGCCAGGAGTGCTGTGAGTCACAGCTGAGCTGCAGTAGCCTGGTTTTCCATGGATTTTACTGTGCTGTTCCTCCTGGTCACTTTTCCCACTGGGAATTGAGCTTGAGAGGGGCTTTAGCAGGGATGGCTTAAGGAAAAGTTTCACTCCTCCCAAGGGAGGGGGGAGAGAAGCTCTTCCTAGTGGTGTCCTCTTGTTGTGAGCAGCAGGAAGATGCTGGATCTGCTTGGATTTTGCTTAGAAGCTTTCTTTCCCTCTTGCATTTTCTCCTTCTCTGGAAGGTGTGCGTGGGGCCAAGTTTTTATATAAAATGAGCAATTAAAGATGCCCCAGTCATTTCACGTATTTGGGTATCAAAGCTTCACCATCCCCGCCAAAAAACTTGTCCTACAAGGTCTTCTTTGTCCTGCAGACACTGAGGTAGTGGTGGAATCAGACTTCTGATTTCCTGGCTTGGTCTCTTAGAGATCCTGAGCAAAATCCCAGCTGTTTGCAGCTCCAAATCCTTCATCACCAGACTTCCACGGATGACACTTAACTGCGAGTTTTTCTCTTTCTATCCCCAAAAAGCAGCAGGATGAGGTTGAGTGTCAGAGTCCCCCTGTAATTTTAATAGTCCAGTGAGCAGGTTTAGGCTGCAGGCAGAGAGTTACCCTGGCTGCAGTGGAGTGTTCTGTGCTGTTTATCCAGCAAAAACCACGGCTGGGGCTCGGGACATCACGTAGGAAGGGCACAGGACGATTCCAGGTGAGGAATGGCCTGGGTTGGATCTGTCTCAGTTATGAAAGGTTGCACAGATCCCCTCACAAAGCCCAACAGCCTCTGCTGCTGCTGGGGGGAGTGAAAAGACACTCGGGGTATTCAGCTGGGACGAGCTATCAACACTGAGCAGGTTTTTAGGAAAATTGGCCGGGTTTTCTTGGCCAGGGTCTCCTGTGGCTCGTGCGTGCGTGTGCTCGAGCTGGAGTGAAGGGAGAGTTCCTGTGGTGGTGGTCCCTCTGGAATTGCAGTCAATGGATATACTTAGACTGTCTGAGTTGCACTGGGGTAGTGTGGGAGTCGCTCAGTAGAAGCAAATGATTTTAGGCATTTGCTTTCTCTCGGAGCATGTTTAATTAATAATTGGAGACAATAGAACTCTGCAGGGATGGTCTTGTTGAATGTGGGGAATTTTTCACATGGAGTTGGTGAAGAATAGTGAGCACAACAGGGCTGGGGCTGGGGTTTCTGCTCGGTTTTGCCTTTTGGCAGTGTGTCTGTGCGAGTTCTTCAGCGGGAGCTGGGGTTCCAGTGGAGACTGGAGGTAATTCTGGCAGCTGCCCCAGCCAGGCCCCTTCCTGCCCCGGGAGCAGCTGGGTTGGAGCATGTTTGACTGTGTTGGTGCTGCTGGCAGGCAACATGGCCAGAGATGCCTGAAAGTTGTGGCAGAAAGGTCCTGGAAGCAAAGGAAGCCCTGGTGTTTGTTCTTCCAAAGGGAAATCCTGTTGAAGTGGTGCCTGACTCTTCAGGACAGAGATTTTGCCCCATTCCTGGCAGTGTCCAAGGCCAGTTTGGACAGGTCTTGGAGCAACCTGGGATAGAGGAAGGTGTCCCTACCCATGGCAGGGTGCTGGAATGAGCTGGGATTTAAGGTCTCTTCCATCCCAAACCATTCCAGGATTTCTGATGTGCCTGTGGAAATGTGCTCCAGATACTTGGATGTGTTGTCTGTGCTGGGGTTGAAGGCACGGAGCGAGTCCCTTGTCACACAAACCAAGTGACAGCACGTGTGGCTCAGCTCTTGGAGGGGTTTCTGAGCTTGATTTCATTAAACCTGTTGAGTTTTCATGGGAACTTCCTTCTATCCCAGTGAACTGCTCAGGGCTTTCCTTTCCCTCACACTGAAAAGGCTGTGCTAATTTGATACCCAGATAACTTGAAACACAATTCCTTGCTGAAATGAAATGTCTGGTTTGGCTGATCTGTTTCACAGAGATTTCTCCGTAGTAGAGGGGAAGCTTGGGAGGGGAACTGGAGCATTTAATTTGGTTTTCTGCCTTGTGTTGCCCTCTGAAAATTTCTCCTGAGGTAGAAGGAGCATGAGGAGATTGGCTTAGTTGGATATTTCAGGTGATATACAGGGGAGAGAAAACACTCTGGAACATTCACAAAGTTACTTTGAGGCTCTGTTTCCTTCAAATCCGTGGATTTTACTGTTCCTGATGGGTAGCTGCAGATAAGATTATCCAATTGGGGTTGCCCAAGTGACCTGGTGTGCTGGTGTTGGGATTTCTCCGTGGTTGTTGCTGTTCTGCTCTGCTTCCTTGTCGTGGTGCTCACTCAGGAGGAGCAAAATCACTTTCACACTACTGAATTTACAAATATCAGTGCTTCCATAAGACTTCAGGTATTTCAGTGAATATCTTGCACGAGTGTGCTTTGAAAAGAGGTTTATTACAGAACTCGTCCTGCTCGTTTTCTCCTCCCCTCTCCCCAACTTTGCTCTCCCCGTAGCAGCTCGTTTGTGGTTTGCTGAGTTGCTGTGAGCTCCCTGTGCTGCTGCAGAGCAGGCTGTGATCCTGGGAGCATTTTTGTCAATGGCTGAAGTTTTACAGTGGATCTGAGCCCCCCAGTGCATCCCCAGCCCCTCAGTCCATCCCCAGCCACCCCTTCCTCACAAACCATTTTGGCCACTGGTCAGAACTCTCCCTGATAAGGAGCTGTTGCAGAGCATTGTCTCTGGCTTGCCTGGCTCTGAGAACTCCCTCCCAGGTGTATCAGGGATGATTTCCCAGCTGTTTTTGTCAGGCTGAACAAACGCTCCTTTGTGCGGTGCCATGTGATGCTGCTCCCTCCCGGCAAGGAGCTGCTCTCAGCTCTCCTGTTCCTCCTGCCTTTGTTAGGGATGACTTCTGTTCCAGGGCAGTTGTTTTTATTGGGAACATCTGGCCGTGGTCCTTGTCATGTCCAGACTTTGATTCTGGGGTGAAACTCCACTCAGGAGGGTCCCTTTCAGCGTGGCACGAGGCCACTCACATCTCTTCTGACAGAGGTGCCTTGGCACTGCAGTTAAACATTTCTGCATCCCTTTCCCACATTTTTTCCCCTCTGGATTTAAACCTGGGCAGGTCAGAGGAGGGTTGGGAGTGACAGGAAAAGCCCCCCATGGTCAGATCTTAGCGTGGCCCCAAGTGCTTGCCCAAACCACTGAGCCAGGCACACACCTGGGGTGCAGAAGATGGTTTCCCCAAGGTACTGCCAACTCCAGCAGGACAAAATTAAGGTTGTTTCTCCCCTAATCCAGTATTTTTTGAGTCCTGCACCCCAGCATGTGCCCGAGACGTGGCAGGGTAACCTAAATTCCACGTTAATGAAGCGCTTCCCTGGGTGGATAAAATGGGAGGAAAAACATAATTAGCTAACGAAGGAGAGCCCCTCTGCAAGGCTGCCTTTCCTGCAGTTATTTCTGTCCCCTGAATCATTAATCAGCCTGGCCCGGTGCCAGGGAAAGCATTAGCCAATCTGCAATTTCAATGGCTTTTTGCTTCCAGAGCTAATGGTAGTAGCAATTCTAACCATGAATCCTTTACTACAAAAATAGGAGTTAAACCACCTAATCCTGTCTAATACTTGTGACTTCACGTTCTCTCTTCACCCACTATTGTTATGGGAGAAGAAGACTAAAAATAGTGCAGTAATCAGGTGATGGAGCAGCGTATTTTAACCCTGGGTCTGGCTGGTGGTGGCCAGCCTGTGGTGGAGCTCGTGGTGCTGCCCTTGCTGTGAGCTGGGGAATGCATTTCCCCTCTCCTGGATGCCACAAATGTGTCAGGAAGTGCACTCAGGGCTGGTGTGCTGTGAAATAACCTCTTGTGTGAGCTGTTCAAACGAGACAAACTCGAGCAGCCTCCCCCAACTGAAGGAGGATTTGTTTCCATCTGAAATTGGTAAACTTTTAGTTCATTTGAAGAGGTTTAGCAATCGTGAGTGTGTAAATCAAAGTATTCCGCCGTGGTTTTGGGGTTTCTCCTCTCTGTTCTAAGGATGTTTCTTGGTTTTGGTGATTTTTGTTCTTCCTGTCTCAATTCTGGTGTTTTTGTAGTAATGTTGGCTTCTTTTGAGGGATGTTTTACTAGAGAAGTGTTCGGTTGGAGTTTTTTGTTGGGTTTTTTTTTATTGTAAATTGAGCAAGATTTAAAACGCGGAAGGCAAACGGATGGAAACGTTGCATTCACACTTGAAGAGTGCACAGGAGTTAAAAATTAATATCCAAGGAATAATCCCCCTCTGGAGGTGCTCTGGGTAAGCACCTGGGATGTACAAGCAGGGAGAACGTGGAATCTCTCGTCTCCTGTTTTCTCACAGAAACAAAACAAGCGCTGTGGATCTTCAAGGTTGGGTCAGAAACAGCTTGGAGCAACCTGGGATAGTGCAAAGTGTCCCTGCCCATGGCAGGGGGTGGAATGAGCTGGGCTTTAGGGTCCTGTCCACCCCAAATCAGTCTGGAGTTCCAGGATCGCAGAGCTGAGGAATCAGCACGTTTGTCTCGCCTGAGAAATGGAACATTCACACAATTTCCCCCATGGCAGCGGGCGGAATGAGCTGGGCTTTAGGGTCCTGTCCACCCCAAATCAGTCTGGAGTTCCAGGATCTCAGAGCTGAGGAATCAGCACGTTTGTCTCTCCTGAGAAATGGAACATTCACACAATTTCCCCCATGGCAGCGGGTGGAATGAGCTGGGCTTTAGGGTCCTGTCCACCCCAAATCAGTCTGGAGTTCCAGGATCTCAGAGCTGAGGAATCAGCACGTTTGTCTCGCCTGAGAAATGGAACATTCACACAATTCCCACATTTCTCTGCAGCAGTGGAGGAGCAAAGCAAGAGGTCCCGCAGCAGGGTGGGACCTCCAGCCCTGTGCAGAGCTGACATCCTGGGAGGCTCCCCAGGCTCTCCCAGAGCTCAGCCAGCAGCAGGAACCAGCCCTCCCCATGGATTTGTGGGCCCAGCTCCCCTCCCTTGCCGTGGTTTCGTTTGCCAGCATGGCAAGGACCAGCTCCGGGGGCTTGGCCCAGGATTCCCTGGGGAGGTGTGGTGGCATTCCCTGGAGTTGGTTTGCAGGGCCCAGGGCAGCACTGGGCCCTGTCCTTTCCTGGAGATCAGGGAGATACTGAAATGATCCATTTGTGTGTCCCAGCTTCAGGAATTGCTGGCTTTGCAGGAGCAGATCCCTCCTGGCCAGGAGGGGAGTTGGGGCAGGATCCAATCCGAGGGAGGGATTGTGGGTACTGGGGTAAGGAGGGGCTGGGAATAGGGAAAGGCAGCCTTGGGATGGGAACGTGGAGAGCTGGGGCTGGCAAAGGTTTGCTTTGGTTCCCCTCTAACAGGGTTGGCTTTGTAGAAATAGATAATTTAAACCCTTTTCAGTCCCTGTTACCCACAATAAATAAAGATATTTGATCTGTTTTACGTTCAACATCAGAAAATAAAAAATCATAAATCAGGCTTCATGGTGCACATTTAGAGACAATTTAGTTTAGATCATCACCAGAATATTTCGTAGCTGGCTGTTTTTTAGCTTCTTTATCTCCAAAGGAATTTCTAGTTAGTTTTCTAATTTTTTTCTCCTGTATGCCTGGTTGTTTTATTTCTTTGTTTAATTCCACTTGCCTTTTGCTTCCTGGGAAACATCTCTTGAATAAGGAGGAAGAGAAAGAATCCTTTGGGGTTGAGAGTGAAATTTAGCCTTGGCTAGTTTTGCTGCTTGTCTGTCCAGGTGAATGTAAATTCTACATAAATGAGGATTCCTTAATATATAAAAGACCAGTGTACAATCCCTTGGGATGCCTGAAATGTGATACAGCCTCGCACTTGGAATTTATATGTAAAGGTCATTTTAGCAACCATATTTGCTTAATATAAGGTGCAATATTACCACAGATTGTTGACATTAATATTTACCTAAAATTACAATTCAGCTGCTTCTCTGGCGGCTCTCAGGGCATGAAAAACCCCCTTGGATTATTCTGGAATTAAAAATACAGTCCTGGAACTCTGCGAGGTAAATTCCCTGTTGTTCTGATGCTAATTTGTTGGGCCTTCAGCTGCCTGTTCAGTAATCAGGAGGACAGTTTGGGGCCCTGGCTGCTGGTAATTCCCCTCTGAGTGCAGAATCCCTCCTGACAAGTGCCATCCCCCCGGGCCTGGCTGTGTGCTGGCACCCGAGCTGGCAGCACCAGCAGGGCCCCGGCTGCTGGCAGAGCTGGGCTTTGGTGCCACTTCCCCTGGGCACTGCTGCTGCTGCTGCAGGTTTGGGGAGTCGTGGGATTCTCTGGTTTTGTGGGATCTCAGGTGGAAGGAAACTTAAAGCTCATCTCATTTCACCCCCTGCCCTGGCAGGGACAGCTCCCACTGTGCCAGGCTGCTCCCAGCCCCAGTGTCCAGCCTGGCCTTGGGCACTGCCAGGGATCCAGGGGCAGCCACAGCTGCTCTGGCAATTCCAGCCCAGCCCCTCCCCACCCTCCCAGCCAACAATTCCTGCCCAACATCCCACCCAAATCTCCCCTTTTCCAATTGGAAGCCATTCCCTGGGTCCTGTCCCTCCAGGCCTTGTCCCCAGCCCCTCTCCAGCTCTCCTGGAGCCCCTTCAGGCCCTGCCAGGGGCTCGGAGCTCTCCCTGGAGCCTTCTCCTCTCCAGCTGAGCCCCCCCAGCTCTCCCAGCCCGGCTCCAGAGGGGCTCCAGCCCTGGAGCATCCTTATGGCCCCTTTGCTGTGTTGCTGATTTTCACCCCGGGGGACACCAGAGCCTGTTTTGGGGTGCTGTGTTAGAGCTGCAGCAGGAGGGGGTTGGTCCCACCCTGTGTGTGGGTTGTCCCCTCCCCTCTCACTCTCCAGGGTGATCCAGACCTTGGATCTTTGGTGATGTCTGTGGTGAGCATCTTTTGTGATGAGTCTTTTCTCCATCAGCCAACTTGTAAAGCCTGTGTCTGTGACAGGATGTGTTTAAGGGGGCCTGGAGACCCAGAAAGGTGTCTTTGTTGGGTTTGTGGGGTGGCAGGTGAGCCCAGGCCCAGCACCCCGTGGCACCAGCACACAGAGCATCCTCACCCACTGGAATTGTGCCTTCTCCACGTCTGGTACAGCTCATTCTGTTCAGAATTGTTCCAGACACAGACAGGGACTGGTGTCTGGGTAGCTTTGGGACAGTGAAAGCGTTTGCTTCTGGGTTGTTGTCACTGAGTTTTGTGATGCTGAGGCTGTCTAATCTTATTTAAAAAGGAAGAAAGTGCAGTTGTCCTGTGTAAGGTGGCTGCCTGACAGGAGTTGTCCTGTGGGACGTGGCTGCTTGACATGAATGAGCTGCTCGAGGGGCTGGAAAATCCCTGTGAATGTTTGGTTCAGAGCTGCTGAGAGGCTCCTCTGCAGCGTGTGAGGTTTGAAGTGGCCAGTGACCACGGGAGAAATGGGTTTGGGTTGTTGCGGTCTGCAGTAGGAGAGAGCTGGAAGCATTCCATGCTTTTTGTCCTCCTGGAGTAGGATTGGGGGTCGGCTGTTGGAATTGGGAAAGGCCTCCAGAGCCCCAGGGTGAGGCTGGGGGGGTTGTGAGGATCCATGGGGTGAAATGCCGGGTCCTGCCCGGGGGTCACCACAACCCCCAGCAGCTCCAGGCTGGGGCAGAGCCTGGGGGGCTGGGAAAGGCCCTGGGGGTGCTGGTGACAGCCTGAGCGTGTGCCCAGCTGTGCCAGAGGCCGCTGGCACCTGGGCTGTGTCAGCAGCCGTGTGCCCAACAGGAGCAGGGCAGGCACTGTCCCTGAGCTGGCACTGCTGGGGCACCTCNTCCAAGGAATTCCTGGATGTGACATTCAGGGCTCTGGGCTGGGCACAAGGTGGGGATGGGGCACAGCTCAGACTCGATGGTCTCAGAGATCTTTTCCAACCTCAGTGATTCCATGATTTTCGAAAACGAATGAGATTTGGAGGTCTGACAGAGAGGAATGTGCAGTGAGGAATCCAGCTGTGCCTCGGGGGTGTGAATGAGGAATCCAGCTGTGCCTCAGGGGTATGAATGAGGAATCCAGCTGTGTCTGTTGGGTGTGCAGTGGGGATCCAGCTGTGTCTGTTGGGTGTGCAGTGGGAATCCAGCTGTGTCTGTTGGGTGTGCAGTGGGAATCCAGCTGTGTCTGGCTCTGTCCCGTGTTTTTCAGCCCAGAGGTGAGAGCTGTTGGAGAGCAGAGGCTGAATTCTCCCCGGCCTCAGGGAGTGCAGTGATCCGGTGGTTTTGCTCCAGTTTTTCGGCGTGGCTGGTAGCAATTCCCACTTTGGGATGCTCCCCCTGGGAAGGCAGGGAGTGATTTCTGAGTCAGTGGAGTGGCTGGAGCTGGAGTGTGTTACACTGACACACATTCCTGTGTTAGTGTGTGCAAGTGGCTCTTCTTGAACGAGATTTACATAATTCCTGAGTGCATCCACACGTTCCACGGGAGGGGAGGGGTGTTCTCGTGCAATAAAACTGCTCTGGAGCTCGGTCAGGAGCGTGGTGCTCGTGTCCAGAGCCTTCATTTGGTGAGGTGGGGTCTCAGAGGGGGCTGGCTGGAGTTCGGTGTGATCAGAAATGAGGAATTCTCTCCCAGGAAGGCAGGAGTTTGTTCCTGGGAGGATGTGCACCCTGCACATCCCTTCCCAGAGGCACAGCCTGCCTGGGCTAGGCTGGACCGGGGGTGCAGTGCAGCCTTGGGGTGCTGCTGGCTGAGAGCAGGAGTCAGGTTTGCTTGGATCATTCCGAAGCCATGAGGGCTCCGTTTGCCCTCTCTCTGTGCCACTCCTGATTGCTGAAGGTGGTGGAGCTCACCTCTGTCCCTGCGAGGAGCCAGGCTGTCACATCCTCTCCACATGTCAGGGCATCGCTCCCTCGTGCAGCCGATTGATCTTGGCGTTGTCTTCTGGATTTCTTTCAAATCTCTGGTTCAGTGGCGAACCACATTTTCTGGTAATCAAATCTCATCGGCGTCAGTGCTCATCTGGGGAGAAGTTCTCTCTCTGTGGAGCTCCTTGTTTCTCGTGTTTACACCGCCCTGCCTCTGCTCTGTGCTCCTGGGAGCTCGGGGACTGTTAACAAGAACAGATCCTGATGAGGTGGAAATCCATTGTTTAATTGCCACTGCAGAGGAATCCCTGACTTGTGGAATCCAGAGGTGGTGGAAGTCGTGGCTTTGGCTTTGTGCTCTGCTGTTTCAGACGCTTTGTTCTTCCTGAAGGGGAAGTGAAGGAGCTCTGTGATGTTTGTGTGCAGCGAGGTGAAAATGTGTTGCTATTTAACATTACAGGAGTTGAGAAATGGGAAAAGGATCTTTTGGGTGCAGTCTTTGAAAATCAAATAAATAGATCCAGTGATCAATGGAGATAAAGGAGCTGTGTGACAGAGAAAGGGCCTGAGAAGTGTTTGTGTGTTTGAGCACAGAGTGCCCAAAATCAGGCACAAAGACCTGATGTAGGAAATGCTTTTATCCGTATTTGTTAGGGTTGTTGAAAGAGAGATGATTAGGGATATGACTGAATTATCTGTCAATTAGTAATTTTGTCCATTACCTCACCTCTGATAGCTGATAGAGAAGGCAGTTTTTATTTCCTGCTTTTCACAGGGGCTGGGTAAAGGACATTTGGGACGGGGATGGAGGCAGCCTGTTTCTCCTCTGTGTCCTGTGAGTGAGTCCAGAGGAGCCAGGTCAGCTGCAGGGCTGGAGCACCTCTCCTGTGAGGAAAGGAGAGAGATTTGGGAATGTTCAGCCTGGAAAAGAGAAGGCTTTGGGGTGATCTCCTTGTGGCCTTGCAGTGCCTGAAGGGAAAGATGGAGAGGGACAGTTCAGAGCAGCCTGGGGTGACAGGGGGAAATGGCTTCAAAGTGACAGAGAACAGGTTTAAATTGGATATAGGGGAGAAATTGCTCCCTGGGAGGGTGGGGAGGGGCTGGCACAGGGTGCCCAGAGCAGCTGTGGCTGCCCCTGGATCCCTGGGAGTGCCCAAGGCCAGGCTGGACGAGGCTCGGAGCAGCCTGGGACAGTGGAAGTGTCACTGGATGGGCTGTAAGGTCCCTTCCCACCCAGATTCTCCTGTGATTCCATGTTGACCAATCCAAACACAAATATCACTTCATACCCTTTTGGATTTTGCTGGGAATGCACTGCCTGGACCTTTGTAGCAGCTTTGTTTTGAGGTTCCCATGGCTCAGCACCCACTCCCAGGAGATGATTTGTTTTGGGGAAGCTGCTGGGCACACTCCGAGCAGCCTCTGCCGTGGCTTCCGTGGTTTGCTGGGACATCTCTTCAGCAGCCACGAGTTTGCATCACCTGCTGAATCCCTCTCTGCACCTTCTCCGTTCCTCAGATGTCTCATGGAAGTAATAATTTGTTCTCTGCCAGCTTTTGTGGTTTGGCACATCTGGGGGCTGCAGCACTTTCCATGAGTTCAGCTCCAAGTGCTCCGTGGAACAATTTGGTCTCAGTGCCATTTGTGTGGCACCGGGCAGCTGAGCTGTGTCCCAGGGCTGGAGCTGGCAGGGGAGGAAGGTGCGTGGGGCTGCAGTTTGGGGACGTGTTTTCACTCGGTGTCGGTGGCCCGTGTGACAAATGTCACTGCAGGAGGTGGCAGGGCTGGGGCAGAACTGAAAATAACGGAGCTGAGATACACTGACAGGATTCTGGGTGACTGACCCCTGAGGGTTTGCAAATTATGGAAATATCTATTAAATAATTCAGTAATATATTACTAATCTTTGCAAAGTGTGATGGCCACAGAGTAGTAGAAGGATTCAGACTGGAGGAGATTTCTGGAGGTTAACTGTGGTGCTTTCCTCCATCTGACTCTTAGATGAGATCTCCAGAATATTGCCTTGGATGAGATTTATGGAATATTGATTTAGAATAGAAATAAAAGGTAATCCCAAGGTCTTGGCCCTGCTGGAAGTGGTGCTGGAGCATCAGAAGCCCGGGTTAAGGTCAGTGATGGTGGTGTAACATTACAGTGCTGGTCACTGGTGGGCCATGAGCATCTAAACCAGTTTTTGGGGTATTTTTGTCCTGTAAATCACCCATCAGGCACCGCTGAGCTCCTTCCCTCGGCCTGGGAAGGCTCTGTGCAGAGCCAGGCCTAAACCCTGCGTGCAGAGCTGCAGCATCCTGCGGGGAGCCTGCATCAGGGTGGGCGTCACTCAGTGAGAAGAGCTTTATAAAAAAGGTTTATAGAAGAGCTTTATAGAAGAGCTTTATAGCAGAGCTCAGCCCTGCTGGGCTGCAGGGGGTGTGTGAGCACTGAGGAGGGGAGCAGCTCCTGCCCCGAGCGGGGTTTGTGGCTGCTGGGACCCCGGAGCGGGGCTGGGGAGGTTGATCAGCTGCTGGCAGCCCCAGCACGTGGCTCAGCTGCTGGGCTTGGCCTCGGGGCCAGAGCTGGGGGTTCTTCTCTAATTTGCTCCCTCGGGTGTGCTCAGCAGCTGAGATTTGGGAGTGAAAAGCAGGAGAAGGGTTTTCCTGCGTTTTCAACATCTCCAGTGCATGTCAGGCACCCACCTCTGCTCCCTGGGCAGGGATGGGAGCTGGGCCAGGGCAGGCTCAGGCTGGATCCCAGGGAAAGGTTCTTCCCCCAGAGGCTGCTGGGCACTGCCCAGGCTCCCCAGGGAATGGGCACGGCCCCGAGGCTGCCAGAGCTCCAGGGGCGTTTGGGCAGCGCTGCCAGGGGTGCCCAGGGTGGGATTTGGGGTGTCTGGGCAGGGCCTGGGGCTGGGCTGGCTGATCCCTCTGGATCTCTTCCCACTCAGGATGTCCTATGGTTCCATCAACTTACTTATCCAATAGTTTAAAGGTCCTGCTTTATTCTTCTGCTCTAAATAACTCAATTTTCATCAAATCAAACCGTTGTGTTGTTCTCCTTCATGTCAGCATAACCTGAATGTAAATTTGCCAGGTTTGTACAGGAGACTTGCCTTGATTCCCACCTGAAATGAAGCTGGCTCCTCATGCCTTGACTCCCTCACCTGAAAGCACAGTGAAATCCAAGCAGAGACAGTTGTGTTAGGCTTTGTGTGTCTTAAAAGTCATTGCTGGTTGTTTCTTTCTTGTGCATGTGTAAATCTAACACGTATCAATAAATCTGTGGATGATAATGTGTGTGTGTAGATAATAATAAAAGTATCTAAATGTTGTAACTGCTGGGAGTGCTGAAGGTAAGTCATCCTCTGGAGCTCCCTAACCTTGTTACAGGCTCTAATGTGGAATGTAGCTCTCAGTCTGGACCAGGAAAATGGCTATAAACCCTGATCACATGAAAGTAACAGCAGATAAAAGCATTTCCTCACGGTTTCTCTCCCCATCTATAAATAGGTGCGTTCCATGGATGAACTGAATCACGACTTCCAAGCGCTGGCTCTGGAGGGACGGGCTATGGGAGAGGTAAGCGAGAGGCCTGGAGGAAAAAAATCTGTATTTTGGTGGGGGGAGGAAATGAAATAGCAGGTTTTTGAGGCTGCTGGGACAATTGTGATGCTGAGAGCTGTCCGTTGTGCCTGGGAGGTGTGTCTGTGTGTCTGTCTGTGTCTGTGTGTGTGTGTGTGGTTGATCAAACCCCAAACCTGCCGGGCTGGAATGGTCTCAGAGGGAGGAGCAGCTGACCCCCCACCTGCTGGCTCGTCCAGCAGCAGAGTGGCTGCACAACAAGAGCTTGGAGTGTGCCTGGGGACCAGCGTTCCAGTCCTTGGAGCGGGTTTATTTTGGGATCCACTGAGCTCAGACCCCGTCACGCCGTGGGGTGGCCTGGCTGGCCTTGTCTCCTGCCCTGTTCCCGCTCCTGGCCGCCTCTTTTTTGGCTCTGGCAGAAGGGCCAGGGCTGTGTTTGGGGTTTGGGGTAGCTGGGCAGAGGGAGCCAGGGCTGCAGGAGGGACAGGGGCAGGGCAGGGGCCGGAGATCACGGGCCCTGCAGCTGGGGCTTCACAGGAGCCCAGCCAGAGGTGATGAATCTCAGCATAGCAGATCTGGGGGGAAATGCCCACTGGTTTTTTGGGGAAAAAAGAGAATTTATCTGTTTTTAGAGTGACTTGAAAGAATAGCTTGTTCCTGTAGGTTCCTGGAGTGGCTTCTTGGCCTTGCCTGGTTCCTTTTGCTCTTAGTGAGTCCCTTGTGGAAGGACAGGAGAAAATCGTGTCTGGTGGGAGGATTGGTGTGTGGCAGCTCAGCTTGGTGCAGGTGTGGAGTTTCAGAGAGCCTTCCTCGCTGTGTTCCTCTCGAGTTCAGAGCAGTTCATTTCCTCCACGTTCAGTCCATCCTGTCCCTCACCCCGTGCGTGAGCCAGGTGTGAAAAAAGGAATAAAAATCCCTGGAACCCTGAAGTTTTGGAGAAAAGAGCAAACCAGGACTGGGGCATGGTGGGATTCATAGGAAGGTGCCCTCTCTCAGGGCAAAGACCTCCTTTCCCTCCCTCCTTTCCCTCCCTCCTTTCCCTCCC
>VYXC01010125.1:90358-349098 GCA_013397175.1 Platysteira castanea | reverse complement strand
GCAGAGCTGTGCCCGGGCTGTGCCGGGAGCGTGGCCCCGGCCCGCAGCCGCCCTGCGGGAGGGCAGTAAGTGGGGCCTCTGCTCCCTCCTGGGCCGCCTCCCTCCACCCCTGGCTGACCGGTCGGACCATGGGCTGAGCGAGGAGCCCACCCGGGTTTGGCAAGGTGGCTTTGTTGATGCGTGTGTGCCTTTTTTTTAGGACGCTCATGCGAATCTTGTTGCCCTTGCACCGAGTGCCAGCCTTCAGGGAAGTTGATAAGGCAGAGTGCATGGGAGACAGTACCTGTCAGCTTCCAGCTAGCAGCCTTGGCCTAACACAGCTAGCCGTGAAGTCAAAATACTTTGGGACAGCATGTGAGCAGATAAGCCAAAGTGAACAGATTGACTAAGAGGGAGCCATTTTTGTTTGATTTCCTGGTCTGCAGTTCATTTTGCCACCTTAGCTTTAAATCAAGGAGTGCAGTAACGCTTGGATGAATACAATAGGTCAGGGTTTTGTGGAAGTCAAAGGTCTTTTGTATTCTGACCTACTGGAGGCAAGACTGAAGTGCCTGGTCAGAGGAGGAGGAATCGGGTACCTCATTAAACCCTCCTTTGTTCCCATATATACTCAATGGTGGAAGGAAAGAGTAGTCAACCAGTTACTGGATTAAGGTGATACCTAGCCAGTAAACTTCAGAGTCTACGACCGAGTGTCTTTTGGAGCTCCTTGTGTTCCTATTGATTCACCAGCGAGCTAAAGACTTCACTAGATGACCGTTTGGAGTGCTTAAATGAGGATTCTCTTCTGACAGGCTTTCTGGAATAGTCTGTCTTGACTGTCTTAGCCTGGGTAAGATGGTGTGCTGTTGAATCCTAAGTTGTGGCACACCTAGCAGAAAACACTAGGAACAGACAGAAATTTTAAAACATTTTCCTTGGTTCTCTTCTTGTATTTGTAAATTTACAGTCTATAATTCTGTATCACTCAGCATCTTAAGATTCCTTCTCTTTTTGCATTTCTACTTAGAGATTTCGTTAATTCTGCTTTTTCTGTTTCTTGAATGTTGTTGCCTTGATTCCGATTCTTTGCATCTGTAATCGCCATTCTCCTGCTGTAGGCCTTGAGGTGGCTTCAGTTTTTGCTTCTTATGCTTTTCTCACCTTTTCTTTCTCTTGTTATCTGCCTTCATCATTTATTCATTCTTTTTTTGTGGAATCTTTTCTTTTTGATAGACTTCCTCCAGTGGCAGAATTTTTTCCCCTCCTTTTGTTTTCAGTAATCTTCAGTGGTTTCAAGTGGCTGCTGCTGAAGTGATTCTTTCTTTATCGGTTCTTCAACTTGTGGTGACTGCTTTCCTCAGCATCACTGAAGTGAGAGTTTCCCTTGATCTTGAGAAGGAGGAAAAGAAATTAATACTACTTCTTTTACTGTTCATTGTGGAATAGACTTAGGGCTCCTCTTAGTGGCAGGATGTTAACAGAGCGCACACAAATTGAACTACTTTAGGGTGAATATTGTAATGACTTCTCATGCTCTCATCGCCGAGTGTATAGCTTTCCCAGTCGTGTTTTCTTATTTTAAACAGTTTTCTTCTTGAAGAAAGCTGGTTTAATAAAGAAGAAATTTAAAGTGCTGTTAAATTTGCAGTGTAAACAGATGCAAACTCGGAGGGAGTAACAATCTTCTCATTTCTATGTACCCTACTTATTACCTTTAATGGTAGAATTTGAGAGTAAATTGTCTTATGTGTGAGGTAGGTCCCTTCAGGAGTTTTGGTAACTAAAGGTAAAGAATTACATAATACTTGTTCAGAAACAACACTTGGTGTTGAGCAGTAGGTTTTCCAGTCCTCTTGGACATACAAGGAGGACAGTATACGCCAGCATATGGGGTGTCTGCATTTAACATAAGGTCGCTTCTGCTTATGTAGATAAGAACTGATGTTAAGCCATGGCAATTAAGTGAACTAGAAACTTTGTTTGCTGTGCAAGACAAAGTAAATTAAGCCTAAACCAATGTAAAAACATTAATGTGTGCAAACACAGAGTTTTACCTATTGACTTGAATTGCTACAATGCAGGATGTTTAGACAGTGTTTTAACTTTGTGTATAAAAATCAACTGCATAGTTACAAAGGTAATGCTTTGCACGTTAAAGTTAGGAGGCCTTCATGGTGGACTTAGGAAACTGGAGTGTGTCTAGCCTGATATAACCTTGGCCACTACAGCCTAGGCTTCTATTAATAGCAAGGGAATCAAATGTGGAGCCTACTTACAAACTTTATCTACCATCTGTCTGCTCAGATAAAATTTTGTGTAGATGCTGTATATGAATATTGTAGTAACATTCTTTAGTTTCTGTTCTTGTTATCTGGCCTCCATATTCAGAGTTTTTTTTTTTGATGCAGCTCAAAAAGTACTTCTCATGAAGTCTTAGTTAACTGATCTGCTATAAAGGAAATCTCTCCAGTTTAGAATCTGGAATATCTTTTCATTGCCTTTAGGATGGCTAATGTAAATCTAGAGTTGGTTTGCTCTGGAGTGTGAGGATGAGTGTGTGTTAATCTTGTAGTAGTAATTAAATATATAATTTGCTTTATATGGATACCTGAGTGTTAGATTTTTTATTTCTGCTTCATTATAAAAAGAAGCTGGAATATAGCATAGTGGATGGATGCTGATTTGTCTTTGGTACCTTGATTTACTTTAGGTACCTTGCATAATTCTCATTTGTTTTAAAAAATCAGATTGTCACTTTTTTGAACCTTTTGATTTCCATGCAGATTTCAGTGGTTTTGATGTTTAAGTTAATTGCAGTTGGTTTGATCTACTAGAATGTAGTGTAGACTTTAGAAAATATTCAAGTTTGTAAATGTAGCTGCTTGTGAAAGTATTAAAAATTCTACCTGTAGCAAGGTTGAATAGATTTTAAAATCCATTGGTATGTCAGGAGGTGGAAATAGTTTGTAGTTGTCTCCCATATGGTATCTAGCTATTTGCAAATGAAATTTAGCAGATCCTTCAGAGGTAATTAATAGCATTCTGAAGAAGGCAAAATCTTCAGTTCTAAAGCATTTTGAGTAGACATATGCTCGTAGTTCAAATTAGTTCATCTGTTGGATTTAAAAAAAAAAACCCATGCAGTTAGACGGGGGAAAATTCAGACTGGAGTATTTTTTGGTTGGTAGATAGTCTTTTATTATAATGAAACTGATAGTTCATGAAATAAGCTTGAAGAAAGCAATATGGCATGTGGTTATTATAAGAGTATAAGTAGTCAGTAATCTGTTACTGGTGAGTACCATCTTGTTTCTGTGGCTGTCTTGTTCTGATTCCCCTCTCAGTCTGTAGACAATTACCTGATATATTAGAGAGCCTCAGCACTTTGGCTGTTGTGTTCTGCCGTGTCCTGTTTCAGAGCATATCTCACTGTGTGTTGACTTATTTGTTAAATTAATCATGTGGGAAGCAGATGTTTTGGTGCTGCATTACAGTACAACAATAATAATACCTCCATCAGAGGTTACATATCCTCAAAGGCAAAAAGCCACGTTAAAGATTTCATTTAATAGGCTTTTGCAGTGATGTTGGCTGTGTATTTCTTGGTGGTTATGGCAACCAGTGGCTCCATTGACACAGTGTTGCCTTCTCTTATGACTTTTATCAAAGGAACTAAGGTGTTATCCATTTCCACTTGCAGCAGTGGGCTGTTTCTCAATCGACTAAAACATCCCATAGTTATAAGAAAGGTAGCTTTCACAGATTGGTGATGTATGTTGTGTTTAAAAGCACCTTCAGGTACCTAGCTCTAAACTTTCTGCAGTTCTACTGCAGTCTACTGATCCCTGCTTATCTTTTCATTTACCTCTGTGTCTTGAAGTTTGAGTCAGTGTAGGTTTCATAGAGATCCTGTCTGAGTACACAGTAGACCAGACTTCTCTCTTCTTTTTTTCATCATTACATCTCTCTTGGAGACAGATGTGTCTGCTGGATCTAGCGTGATCTCCTTAGGTAAAGGCTGGACAATTCTCTTTGCCTCCTCTTGCTGCCAAGTATGAGAAGTATATTCTTAGTTTCTAAACTGCTTGGTATTTTCCACTTTAATTTATTTATAAATGGCTCTGGTTTTTTCAGTGTTTTAAAATGTTTGCACCCAGTAAGGATTAGTGAATGCTTTAGTTAAATTTTGGATGGTAGATAATATTGATGACCTTGGGTATTCTGTCCCCATAAAATTCTATCCTTCCTTTTCTTTTATTCCTTTTCAGAGATACTTCACAGATTGGGAGCTATGGAAGATTATATTCTATTTCTTTTACATTCTGTAGCTAAGTAAGAGTAAAGGAACTTTTTCATATTCTAGACTTGTGAAAAGTTTAACAAATAGAGTGACCACAAAAAACGAAGCTTGCTCTTGAGAAAGCTATTATTACTGGTTACCTTGGGATGCATTCTGTCCATGTTCATCTGGAAAGTTCTCTTTTACGGTCTTGGGTTGTAGCACTGGGATCTACTTAAGATCAAAAAAGTCAGATCTGCTTGTGGCTGTGTTTAGAAACATACAGGCAATTATTATTTTACTGGCACCAAGTGGATTACATGGTTATTTTACAGAGTGTCTTGCAACAGTAAATCACCTGCTTAGCATACATACAGCATGTTGCTGCTTCGAGGTTGTCTCTTCCAGTGTGACTCTCTCAATTGTCTTGTTTAACAATTACCAAGAAGTTTTCAGTTCTCCAGGACCTAGGCTAGGTTTGGTAATGCAGCCCCAAAGAGGTAAGAGTGCTCTTTTGGAGCTCTCTTCAGGAGGTTGGTGAAACAGGTGCTTTATCAACAGGCTGAGAACCTACAAGTAGCCAACTTTAGTTTAGTCTCTGAGTTTTATGAAACCATATAAAAATGTGTGTTCAGGATTGTTGAGCTGGTACAAATGGTGTTTTGTAGGATCTCTGTCAACTCCATGCAGCTTTTCTGCCTTTGGAGTCCTTTGGACTACCAAGGAGGGACTGAAGAGAAGTCTGAGCTGTAGTGGCTGCTAGCTTAGTGTGACAGTCCGGATAAATCCATGGTCACATATCTCTACAGAACAAAAACTCCACCATGTTCATCCACATACAAAGCACAGAAATTCCTACTGGGATTCACAATGACCACAGAATTTGAAGTTAAAATGCATTTATAAATAATTGATTTCCTCTTTCCTCCTTCATGCCTCCTCCAGACATAAAGCTCAATATAATGTATTTCTTCTTAGGATTCCACAGTAACACTGATTAGTTTACCTAGAGCTTCATGTTAGGCCTTATCCTTGGAAAGCAAAAGACATTGCAGATCAGCATGTTGATTAAGTCTATCATGTCATACAGTCAGCTCTCAAACCTGCCTGACTTGATTTCTTTTGAAAATGTCTCTAATTAGGACTACATCAGCCTCTAAATTAGTTGCTGAGATGTATTCCAAATGTTTAACGGCCATATCCTAGTTTTGTATTACTGCCTTTAGAGCTGTGACCTGACTAAATGCATTGTTGCTTTATACATGCCTCTGGAATAATGTAGAGTTGTTTCAAAGTCGTCAGTAAGATGCTGAAACATATCAATATACATAACTATAAATACTTAGAAGCCTGAACTATTGCTGTGTTAGTTACTGAACAAACTTAAATGATGGTTTTACCCCAAAGGCTTTGCTGATCGGGCCAGTGTGATGTGAAGAACATAGCAGTACTGTGAAGGCTGAGCTTGCAAGATATGACTGCTATATATCTTGCCTTGCCTGAAGTTTGGCTTATTTATTGTATGACTTGTCTATTGCTTTGTAACTGGCCTTGCTATATATTCAGTTTAAGAAGAGCTGTGTTTTGGAGGTCTCTGAAACAGTCTTGTTTAGATTTAGGCTAACCAGTGTTGATTTTCAGTTCCTTTACTTTGATCCTGCCAAATTCTAAAGCTGCTTTTATACCTTTTATGGACCTATCCTCTTCCCAGGATTCTAAGTTCACTATGTCAGGGTGGAGTGTTATTTGTCTGGTACATATCTGATCTACATGGAGCTGTCAGTGGATCTGTTGGCAATGGAACAAATGTGATTTTGAGAGTATGTTTAGGGAACACATTCCTAAAGAACTGTTGTCTCTTAGATCTTTCTTAATGACCATATAGGTTGATTCAGATTTCAGGCCATACTTGCTCATCACTTGTAGAATATCAGGAATTTTATATTTTTTAAAAATCCTGGAATGGTATCTGACAGCTGCAGGTGATTTTAAATAATAGTCTCTTAGGTGCCTTCCTCTGTAGAGGATTCTGGAAATGAGCTTTGAAAACAATGAATTTTCATTGCATTGAATTAATAGAGATACCCAAACGGCTTTTACAGTATCTAAGACTAAATGAACTCTGTTGCCTTCATCAGGATGCACCTCTTTGTTTCTGCACAGTGCCTGCACTGATAATAGCTCTGGCAGGAAACACATAGATACTTTCTAAGAGAACTGCAAATTACTTGTATATACACCTTGTCTGTTGGAGGCCTGACCAAAACTCAAGTTGATACCTATTATTGAGTTTCACACATCTTACTCAAATTCGGAAGAAATGAAGGTTGTTTTTGCATTTGTCTAGCACTGTGTAGTCGCTTAGAACTTTATCAGATGAAGTATTTGGGTCAAAATCCTACGTGCTTTATGTTTGACCTGTTTAAATTCTCTTGGGAAAATCTTGTTAGCCAGAAAATATTTTTGTTAACTCTATTTTGAAAACTTGATTTTTGTTCTTTTAAGGAGATGTACTGTCCATGTACTTCAAGGTAGATAATTGGTGTGACTCCTGAAGCAACTGGTCAGCGAGACTGCGCATGGACTTAGAGTGGTTTGGGAAGATTGAGGGACAGGCAAACATGGCCTCTGATGAGGACTCAGGACCAGATATTTTATTTGCTTGTCTTTCATATTGTTTCATAATCTTATTTGATCTTGACTTGAATAAGTATTTCATATCTTATTTGATCTGCTTGTCTTTCAGGTCTACTTCTGAAGTCAGCTGGTAATTCTGCTTGTGAATGCTTTGTAAGACTAAGAAGTCTGCAAAGTCAGATTCTAAATATTATTAAGTTAAGCGTCCAGAATTAGCATATACATTATATCTTAGTTCTTCTATCTTTAGGTCCATAGTTGAAGGGAAGAAAAAAAGATAATACCTTCAGACTTCATGCTGTGAAAGAATTTTGAATCTAAATATTTATCTTATGTGCTTTTTTCATGTTAACTTTGATAAAGATTGCTTTTTAGAGTTGAGTTTGAAGAGTGTTCTCATCAATGCCTTCTTTAGTGCAGTGAAATACTAAATGTATTGGTCCTTTAAGAAGTATGTTTCTTTTCTCAACTGAAAAGGCTGTAGTTCCTGTTGAAGACTGTATTCATACATGCAAATAGATGAATTATGATAATTTAAAGAATCTTAGTATTTCCATTAGTAGCATAACTGAAGGCCTTTTAATTTGGAAGAACTTCACTTGACAATCACTGTGATGTTTGAAAAAGCTGCACCAGTGAGACTGAGTATTAAATTTGTAAGCTATCTAGCTGTGTGTCTATTATCGTGCAAATATATTTCAAATTGTGTGTAGATTGAGACTTTTCAATCAAACTAGGTAAAAGTAAGTTGTATTTAGATGCAATTACAGTGCAGTAATTTTATTCTGGAGCATCCACCCTTTCTCTAAAGAATATTTTTGCAGCAATGGATTGTGTTACTCTCTGGAGTTGCTCTCTTGGCTATCAAAATGCTCAAATTCAACAACTTTCTGGTTCCATTCAAACATAGCTCAGCTTCAGCTTTCAGAAGTCCATTCCTTCTCATTCTTACTCAGTTTTTCCTTAAAAGAGGCCTTATCATTGAAACTGCCAAATCTACTGTTTTTGATTGATAATGGGTACTTGTATACTAATGAAACTCATTGTGGTTTTGTCTACTATACAAGATGTTCATGTCTGAGGACTAACAGATTCTAATAGAAATGCTCTGCAGAGCAGCTTTGTCTGATTTTTCTTCGAACTGGTGTGCTTCTTCTCTTAATGTAGCACTGAGCACCAAGAGAGCTTCTAGTGAGTCATTGCCTCTCTTCCTGCTGTTCTGCAAGGATTGGAATAACTTCTTAGTGTCCAATCTATGATTTATTTCTAGCTTCCTAACCTGGCCAAACAGCTTTGTCAAGAAAGCTTAAAGCCTGAAAAGATGTCCTTTAAAGGTGGGGGTTTTTTTGTTTTTCTTGAGAAGCCATTAATTATTCTGCTGTGTTTCGTTGTCCTCTACTAGTGACTCTATTGTCTCTACTTTGGAGCTTTTCTGGTTAGAAGAGTTAGACTGACATCTGTTCAGTTGTCTTCTCAGTTGCCTTTCAGCAGAAATGCAAGTATTCAGTTTTGTCTATGAACTCTGTAGCTTGCAGTTTTCATAAAGGG
This sequence comes from Platysteira castanea, assembly GCA_013397175.1. Classification (NCBI taxonomy): domain Eukaryota; kingdom Metazoa; phylum Chordata; class Aves; order Passeriformes; genus Platysteira; species Platysteira castanea. The sequence goes on along the minus strand of VYXC01010125.1, from coordinate 340,652 downwards.
CAGAAGACTGCTCATTCCTTGGGCCTTGAAGTCAGTACCACATTGATTCACTTTCAGAAGCCTGTTTTGCGAGTGAAAGGAATTTAACTAATGAAATGTAGTTACTAGGGTATATGGGGAGAACATGCTAAATTTAATTTTTAGGAACAGTAGGTTTATTTCTTTGCATTTCTTCAGAATTACCATTGTGTTTGTTATTGTTAGGGACAGTGGATTTACATAAAACAAGACTACAATATATCAAAGCCTTTTTCCATCAAGATAATTTTCTAATCCTGATTATCCAAGTTTTATTTTGTTCTGAATTAAGATTTGGTTTGATACTTGAACTGCAGAAGCAGGGAAAAACATTTAAGCACTCTACCAGAACATAAAAAATGATGAAATGGGTGTGTAAGAACTTAGAAACAATTGTAGCACTCAAAAAGTATCTTGTATCTTGCATCTATTTTGTAGATTCAGAGCATGTAAGAATAATATTTGTGTTAGTTTTACAGTGGAGACAGAATACATGCTTTTTTAAAACTTTGTGTTGAATTCTTATTTGTAAAACTTCATTTGAATATTTTATGAAACATTACATGATGTCAGTCATGCGGTATACAGTATGAATGTATATTATACCATCTATGTATATGTGAAATGTATATTATGTTTTTAATAAGAGCTCAGTTTAGGTATGACTTACTGCATTGAAGAATCAAGTAGAGCTTTACTTTCTTTGCTTAGGAATTGATTTCCAGCAGTTTTCATTTGGATTCTGTTGCTTGGGTCCCAGATCCTCATTCGTAATAGCTTCTGTCCGAGTCAGGTCCTCATAGTGCTGTAGTACTATTAAGACTGTGAAATTGGGATGCTTTCTTCTGGCAGTCTTATGATCCAGTTCAAAAACAAATTACTTTTAAACATGGGGAGGCAGGGAACAAAATAGTGAGAGAAAAGTGAGGGTAAAAATAGTCTGTGTATGCATGAACTTATGTCAAGTTTCTGGAATGCAGCTGCAACTTGAGACGCTGTGGGATGTAGTGGATGAAGGATTGATCAAATGTTCAGAAGCTGTAAAGGTGTGGTCTGGCTGGTACTGAAGGCTTTTATCAGCTGCTGTGATAACTGCAGAGTTTGAAAACTCTCCTTTGAAGTGTTGGAATTGCCTCCACAGCGAGCATTGTATCTACTTGTTGTGCTGGTTGGCCAGGATGGCATTTTCCTGCCTGTCTTTGTTTGGGTTTTGGTTTATTTTGTTCTCTGTGTTTTGCTCCCTGTCAGTTGAACAAGGAAGGGGGTGAAATGATTTAGGCAAAATGATTTAGGGATTTCAGTGTGATTTCCAAGGAGATTGGTCTTTGAGTGTTGGTGGATTTAAACTGGCCCAGTGAAATTTTTAATATATTCATATCAGTAAATAACTTCTACTGGCTTAGCTTCTGAATTGGTTTAACACAGGATCAGTCAAGTTCTAGTGCTAGAACAAATCAGAGGGCTGAAGGCAGAGTTGTGGCAGGACTGACCTAATTCAACTAGACTGTGAAACTGTAGGCTAAAGGGAGGGAGTTATTTTACCTGAAGCCACTTCTAAAATGCATTTTGGAAATTCACAGTAGAATTATTAAAAATGGAAATAGCAGGAAAGAATGGAATGAATCTGGAAAATTTGGCATGGAAGTTGTTCAGAAAATACTAATGCTGCTTATGTTTATAACAAATGGCATTCCTTACTCATGTAGATGTCAGCGATGTTCTGCAGTTCACAAATAAGATATTAATGCAGCTTAAGAAATGTCAGAATTTTATTTGAAGTCATGTGGACAAGATTCTTTGTTAAACCAAAGTATTTATTTAATTAAAAGTTTACTGTTTATTCTCTCCTTTTACTAACATTACCCATTATCTTTTTATGAAAAAGTGATTTCAAAGGTAGGAAAATGCATAGAAAATCAAAACCAGAATATACTTTTGAATCGGAGAAAAGAATAAGGAAAAAAGGATTATGGTTTTTGTCTTCATGTGGACCTGTATTTTAGTACTTCCATGCTAGACCTCCAGATACACAAGGCTTGAATATTTCTGTGTGTTGAATTGACATTCTCACTGATACACTCAAGCATCATTCTAATACAGTAGTAAAAATATCTACAATGAAGAGTATATAGTACAAGAAATATGAACTACTAAAAGAGTGAATAAGAGCTACAGGCCTGTTGGAAGAAGTATTTTGCAATATTGAAATCAAGTTAGAAAGCTTAGATCAAGGTGATCTGTCAGTTACCTAGTCAGTCTTCCTCTCCGTCATTATTTTTGAGCTTGTTCAGAAAAAATGTATTTCTTGTCTAGATTATATCCACCTTTCATTGCCCCCTGGTAGAGACTTTTACCTGCTGCAATTGTGGATTTCTGAGGCTTGATGGTACCAGGAGAGATCTGGGAAATGTTCCTTTTTGTTTCCTATTAAAGCCTATTTTGATAGTCTCAGAAGCATTTTGAAACGTACATTTCTAATTCTTTAGCTGATTCTTTAGCTGATACTGTGGTAAGGAAGTTCTTTCAGAAGTACATAAGGAACTGATTATGGAGTAGCTTTGGCTGTTGTTTGTCCAGTAACCACGTAACCCATTGAGAAGTTTGTCCAGGTGTCTCTTTTGGCTTGTATGAAATCTCATCTTGTTTCTTCGTTCGCACAGCTGGAAGATCAGTCTCTTCTTTAGTTAAAACAGCTGTTGTTCTAACTCTGAAGACCTTCCAAGTCATTGGCATTTTCATTAATATTTATAGAAGAATTGTATAACACTGTGCAATACAACTTTGAGTAATTCTGGACTGTACTACTTAAATACTGTAGTGTTTGAACCATAAATACAGAGTATGGTGCCTCTTGTAAAATTACATTGATATTCCTACTTTAAGGTTTAGGACCTGGTACCTAGAAATTGTTTCCTGTTTGAACCTGCTGTGGTTGTGCATGTGACAGTGAAAGAACTTTTCCTTACAGGGAATTGAATTTAGGTTCTTTATTGGTCTTCCAGGATCTGTGTTAATATAGCAATAATAACACTCTTCATAATTCAGTAGTTCTTTCTTGAGAATCTCAAGACAAGACATATTCATAACTTTCATTTTCAGGATATGTAAAATTTGGGGTCATTAATCCATTAAACCCTGAGATTAGCGCAGTTGGTTAGAGCATGGTGTTAGTAATGCCGAGGTCACAGGTTTGGCTCCCTGATGTGCTGTTCACTTAAGAGTTGGACTCGATGATCCTTTTGGGTCTCTTCTAACTCATTTTGTGATTCTGTCTGATGGATTCAGAACTAGCATATTGACATAGGCTTCAGGGGGAGCAGAGTTTATTTTCTGTCGAAGGAAGGCTTGTGCTTAGCAGAAGCTGGGATTCAAAATGAGTTTACCTGTGTGTTTGGTCACAGTGGCTTCCTTAGCTTGCAGTCATAACCAGTGAAAACATCTTTTGACAGAATGTAAAATATTTGGGGGGTGGTGGCCTGTAAAAGATTTTAGAATACACTGCATAGTAATTCCTTCCTTTTGTGTCTTTTAGGTCTTTAGTTACTTTTGATCCCTTCTTATAAGGACAATGGCGAAAGAGAAACGAATTACTTTTTAAAATATCAAGTATCATATTTTAGCATAGATGAAGCCACATTTGTGGCTCATAGTAGTTCAGGTTTCTGTGTGTGGAAAAGATAAAAGTGGATGACCACAGAGAAAAAGTGAATGACTTTTACAAGCTCCTTTGAATTCCCTGCAGTTGCATATTGTGCTGTTTATTCACACTTGAACGAGGAACACGGAATGACTTTCCATAACTTCTGTGAATGTAGTATGAGAAGTGGGAGACAAAAGTAAACACTATTTATTTGGACATTAATTAACAGAAAGTTGTCAGTTATCACTGAGCTCTTTCTGTCAGGCCCTTTCACTCCCAAGGATATATCGATTGTATATACAAACTGCAAATCAACTGTCTAGTACTGTCCTTCTATACCTTTTCTTAATAAAAAGTCTCATTTCTAATGTGTGAAAGCAAAGGAGACACTCTTAATCTTTAATCTTGTGAATTGGCTATCCATTGTTGTGAATTGCCATTTTAATTGTTGGACTTGAATCCTCTTTTTTTAGTTTTGCCTTTTTTTTCTTGATTCAGATACTTGCTTTGTGGCTTTCTTCTATTTCCTTCTTCTCCTGAAGGTGATTCTTCAATGGTCCTCAAAGAAGAAAGGCTTAAGTTTTAGAAAGTAGCAGGCTGCTTCTGGAAACTATAGCATAAATTTGGAAAACAGTTTTCATATTCAAGCAAAGCTTGGTAAAATCTAGTGAATCTTTCCAGTAAAGTTTATTCTTGTGTGATGTATTTTTAGACTATTCTTTGTTACTGTTGTTTTTGACGTGGGTACATAACTCTTTGATGTTGGTATATGTCCTTTCTAAAAATAGCTTGGGAGCTGAAAAGTATTTAGTGTCTCTTGAGTCAGGTTCATGTTAAGTGAGTAGGAAATCATTCTGTCTGCTCTAATGGGGTTTGACTCAACGTCGTGTCACTGTGCATTAGCCAAGCCTCAGCTACTACCGTGCAGGAATTTTCCAAAGAATAAATATTGTCTTTTCTTTTTAAATGAAAATATTTTGTATAGATTTTTGTAGATCTTAGTTGCTGTACGTTTGAAATACATACTGATCCTGCAAAGTCTTATGCCTTTCTAAGTTGTTTTTATTGTCATAAGACATTTTTAAAAGTCATTGTCTGAATGAGGACTTGAAAAATCAGTCCAACCTCTGATTATGTCACAGAAAGGAGAGGAAAGTTAGTGTTCTTCTAATTGTTCAATGGAAGATACATCTGATATGTATGGGAAGAAGCTGGGATGTTAGATATGAGAAGTTTGAGCAGCAGAAAAACAATTGGCACCTTTATAATTCTCTGGCCTCAGAATCAGAATGGGCTTGAATATATAGTAGTTGGAATTTCAGAATACCATTTCCATACCCCGCTTAATGTAAAAGCATATACTCCCTGAAAAATGGAAAAAGGAATTGTTTTCTTAGTATATGTTAAGACTACCGAGCTGTGCTTGGCTAACATTTTTCTCATCTGTTACAGGTTTTGTAAAAGACACCGGATTAAATCAAACTCAAATGTTCCATGTGTCCCGAAAGACTTGTTGATGATGTCAGAATTAGTTCTTCCACAGTTCATCTTTAGTCTGATTCAGCACTTAAGGGAGGGATATAATGAGCCTGGTATGTTTTGAATTTGCATGGACCTAGTATATCTTACCATGCTGTTATCTCTTGCTTTGCAGTCTGTGAAGATACAGTACATGAATGCTATCCGTGGTTTATGTCATTGTATTTTGTACCTCTCTTCGTAACAAAATTACAGCCTGACTGGGTGATTGGATTTTGTTACCTGGTAGCGTGCTTAAGTATGTTGTAAGGGTTACCTAGCATTGTGCTGAGCTCTTCCAGAAAATGAAATCAGGTATATTTTGAAATTCGTATGTGTGAATTTTAGAGCATTATGACTATATGAATTATTTTCATTTGTGGTGGTTGTAACTGTTCTGCTTGTGACAGTCTTGGGTAAATTATATTACATCTACACCAAAAGTTGTTCTATTGTGGTTTTCAGCTCTTGATCTGCCATCAGAGAAAGACCTTCATAAAATCCTCCAGGTTTTGGAGCCTCATGTTTCCTTCCTAGAAGACTTGACCAAAATGGGAGGTGCAATGAGATCAGTTCTTACCCAGGTTTTAACTAGCCAACAGTTCTACAAAGATCTTAGCTCTGGTATGTTTGTGTTATTTCTAATAATTAAATTTTCAAACTATGAAGAATTAAGGGCATAAGTTTTTTTTATAACTTCAGTTTTTGCATGTTTTTATTTGGCATCTCAAAACACAGGAAAAAAGCTTATTTTTAAGGATATTATGTTGATTGGAAGGTGAGCTTCAGGAGTGACTAGAAACATTTGTCTTTAAGACCTGTAAGAGCAAACATCTGATCTGTGTCCCAAATAAATGTATAAGGAACATCCTTTCAGAAAAGTTTTTATAAGAAATCCATTCTCTTCAAAGTAATGTGAACATGGTGACATGAAACAAGTACTACCAAGTTAGGCATTAGAAGGTTATTCAAAGTGGAATACGTCTAACTTATTTTGGGATCTGCTCTCAGAGAGGTTACTGGAGGAGACATGAACAGCAAAAGGCCATTGTCTGTCCTGCATTTCTGTGCAAAGCCTTTTTCATGTTTTTTTCTTAAACATTACCCTCCCTTCATTATTTATTCCATCTTGTACCTAATCACAATGAATCTGAAAATGTTGGCCAGTCTCAACTAACCCCAAATCCCTAGCGTAAATTAGCTCCATGTTATGTTCTTGTGATTGTGAGTCCTTTGCACAGATACAGAATAGTAATTACTGTAGTTTTAAGTTGCCATAACTGGCATGGGCAGCAGCTAGTTAAAGAACAGGCAATCTCCAAATCTAAATTTGAAAGGAGAAACACTTAGTAAAGTTGCCTCAGGGGCAGTTCTCTTTATTCTTTCCTTCTTTTTTTTCTTCTGTTATAATATTTGAGTGGGAGTAATTTAATTACTTCTCTTTCCTGTATGTGATAGATTTCCTGATACAGAAATATGGAAAGGAAATCGAAAGTAAGACATGCTTATCTGGACTCTTGGAATGGAGAATATGTGTTATTAATTTAAAACAGTGTGGACCATTTTTTAGATTGCTTGCATAGAGTATGAAGTATATGAACCAAGGAGCTGCTTTTGTGGTTTAATACTGTTTTATGTATGTACTCAAGGTGTTGGAGAGAATGCATGTGCAAAGAAAAGTCATGAAAAGTACCTCATTGCTTTGAAAGGCTCTGGACTGGCATTTCCTGAGGATAAAATTGCATGTGGTATGCAGGAACAAGGAGCTGGAACTAGCACATTATCTGTTCAAGGTTTGTGTAGAAAAATATTTTAAGAGAAGACTTGATTATTGATGGGTTTTATGTAAACTGCTTTAGGTTTATTTTTTTAAAAAGCTAATCTTAATGAAACTTAGGGAATTACCTGTAATTTATTGCAGTACCTTATTGCAGGACTCTTACTTCTGTCAGCAAAGCTAAACATGTTAACTTTCTGTTGGTGATCTGCTAAGCTAAGCATCATTTTTCCAGTCATAACATTAGTGGAATTTTCATAATATTAGTGGAATTTGAGTAGACAAGATGAAATCGCTCCTAGTGGAATTTTGCTACTGCAATGAAGTGATTATCAATCCATAGCACCTCTTCTTATAAAGGTTCTGTGGATTTATTTTTGATCACTGAAGTCTATCAGAGTTTTTTTTCAATTTCTGAAAGAACACTCCTTTGTTAACACAGTGCATTGAAGTTCTGCAATGGAACGTACTTGCAAATCCCTGGTTTTGCATTGCTTGGAAATCTTACTTTTAATTTCTCAGTTCACTGCTGTGTATCTTTTAAAGAAAATAAATGTAGTGTACCATTTCATACTGGCTCATTAAATATCTTAAAATACTGTCTTTTCAGTATAAGAGTTACGAAAAGAATCTCTGAACTTTTTTATTTCAAAAGGTTTGGCAGGTGCTACGGCAACATCAGGACAAGGGGATTCTTCAGATGAGGTGAGACTTTTTAAAGACTATAATGAACTGCAACAGAATATCAAAGGGAGAGAATGCTTGCAGCTAAATCTCACAGAACTTAAGTCTTCTATCTGCCATACGTTATCCCCATTTTAGTAATGAGGAATAACGGAGGTTTAAAGGAACAGATCTCATGCCTTTGATTTACTAAGGATGTCTTGAAAGATCCTGGTTTTTGCTAATACTGTTTCAGATTAACTTAGATATGTAATGGAGAAGAAACCTGTGTAGGTATTCCAGAAGTCACTATCAAGTAAATTGGACTTGATTAAAACAAACTTAGAGCATGTAATGCTGTGAGTGGTGTTAGCAGTTTTTGGCACTTGAGAATCCAGCTGAACTGGTGATAGCAGCAGTGAGAATTTCTTTGTAGATAAATTCCCATGTGTCGATTTGACCTTACTTACCAAACATGTGGAGTGGGAAGGAGAGAATCTCATTTTAGGTTGAGCTTTAATAAATAAGTAGAATTTAATGAGGAAAGTTAAATTCTGGTAGAGTAACTTTATCAATTTCTTCTCATCTTTTTTCCTCAATTTTTTAAAACCTAATTTCAACTAGTAAGCCGTAGCAGGCATTCTGGTAGGGTAACGTAACAAACTTTAAATAATGTGAAGAGATATCCAGTATAAAAACATTTATTCCTCAGTGTGGCAGACGTGTTCATGGACTGTGTTTTATTTGATTCCTTGGAACATAAAATCTTCTTATATAGGAAGACAGGTTTGGAGAGGGCCTTTTTTCTCCTTTTGCAGAAAGGAAAACGTGAGAAATAACAGCCATCCTTCAGATTAATTTTTTGCATAGAACCATCTACTACTATAGAAGTAAAACTAAATACTGAACTGTGCAAAACTTTTCAAGGTGTTTAGTACCATACAGAAACACTGCTCTGATTTGTAGTCTATGTAAATTTTGTAATCTAGTGTTCCAACTGTGAAACAATGCCACCAATTAGATCTTGGTAAGAAAGAACATTTTTAACCTTTCTAGATTAATTTTAAATACCGGAGGAAGAAAATCCAGTTAAAACTGTACTCTTGCCACATTTCTAAATTATAACATAATTTTACTCTGCTCTAAGGGAATATAATAAGATACTAAAAACAAACTGTAAATGCCCTTTGTAACTCACATGGAAGTACAGAGGAGAGGAACATTATTTTTCTAATAAGCATTTCAGCTTTCCACCTGCACAGTCTATTTTGACTTTTGGATGAAAGGAGTGGATTTCCTTTTCAGTAATTCGTATTTGTCAAGCAGATCTTAATTAAGAAAAAGATTATAAAATGAAAAATTAACTTTCTTCACTGGTGCTTTTTTCAGGGCAGGAGACTTAAATTGCAGAGTCCTGCAGTTCATAGTAATATCCCAGCAAGTCTGATTTTTTCTTGAGAATACTTGGTCTCTCTGATAGGGGACTGGGCAGTGGCAACATCCTGAGAACTTACTGCCTCATTCCTGATTGAAGTACCAAAGAACCCTATGTTCACAAAGACCACAGGATGCCTAAGTGTTCAAATGTGCGTCCATCTTAAAATGAATTTTCAGATGGAGGTAATGAAAGGATAGGAAAAATCAGACTTTTATACCATTCTTGTGGTCAGTCCTTAGATTTGAAGTGTAGAACAATCTTCTTCTTCAAGGCAGGATAGTCACTTCTTGAGATTCAGGTTCTTTATCATTCCAGAGAAGTTTGGAAGTAAAACATGGCATTTGCTTAGGGAAGGAGGATATTGATTGCTTGTTTTTAACAGTAGATATCTGCATTAATTAGATCTCATTTGATTAGTTCCAGTAAGAATCTTTATTTCTAGTTTTGTTAGGACTAGTGGTGTTGGTAAAGATCCATGCAACATTTAATATACTCCTGTAATGTTGCATTCTTTTTTTAACATCCAATGTTAGATTTTGTGAAGTGGTGGTGAGGATGTTTTTAACTTGTATTACATTTTGGAATCTTAGCTATTTAGTTTGTGGATTGCCTTGAAAGCTTCAGATGACAAGTGCCTGTGTAAAATGTTTCCATTATTCTGTAGGGAACAAGGAGTTAGAATTGGCCTCTTAAAGGTGTCAAAAATACTTTGCTCTCGCATCAAAAGTTTATATTGATTAGAAAGTATGTAGCTAATTGTATGTGCTGCCAACTTTGATATACAGAATATTGCTTGATATTTTTTCTCAGAAACAAAACCCTACAAACCCTAGAAGTGAATAAGGTAAAATCTTAGATATGCAAAGGTTAGAAATTTTGTAGTGTTAAGCTTTTGTAACAATCAGTTTTAGAAATCAAAGCAAGTAAATTTACAAAATTAATGAAATGAATGTGGATGATAATGTTGCCTGTAGGGGGAAAAATGGAAATGTAAAAAATTATGTTTTTCTCTAAAGCATTGCACACAGTGCGTGGTTCCTGTAAATAGCAAAATTATTTTTCTTGTAAGAATATATTGAAGGCTTCTCTGTTTTAGTTTGGTAGTTAAACCAGAATTTTGAGAGCATACCATCTCTTGGCAATAAGATTCTAAGTATACAATAATCAATTTTTAAAACTCTTCTCCTACCCCAGGAGGACCAGGATGGTAGCCAAGGTGTGGGAAAGCGCAAGAGGGTGAAACTAAGCAGCACCACCAAAGGTATTTATAAAGTCCTGATCTCAGTTTATCGTGTTTGCTTTATGTCTGTCTTAAATATATCCAGGGATACTCAATTCACCTCCCGAGCACTGTAGTGCTTCATGTGACAGGTGTTAAACATAGCAAAGTCTAAAAAAGAATAGCAAGTGAAAATGTGGTAATTGGCAAGTTAGATTTCCCTTGAGGGAGTACCGCTGTCTGGGACTCTGACCATTTTGTCACCTCTGTGTTGTAAGCTGACCTCCAAAAATTCATTCAGTTTTCACTGTGTGGCTATCAAGGCTGCAATATAGCTTTACAAAACAAGTGTTTGATGTATTTGTTCTTAACAAATTTTTTTGATTGTGCCGCTGTACAGTATGATTGTGTTTTCAACCAGGCAAGAATGGTTCTCTCTGGTTCTGGTTGGTCATTCTGTACTGTTATAGTAATGTTTACGATAAAATATGTGAATGAAGTCTCCCTTGAAGCCACTCCACTATTTTCCTAGCTTGAAATTAGTCCCTTGTGCAAGTCCCTTGTCCTCTTTCTAGTCCAACATGAGCAGCACTCACATTGACGTCAGGGCAAGTTTTAGTTCAAGAATAACCATAGGCTAGAGACAGGGTAGTTCTGTCTTGTGCTTGACCTGTTTTTTGTGCTAAAAAGTGTTTAATAATATTTAAATGCTATTGTTAAATAAAGAGGACCTTTTTGGTTGTGTTTTTTTTAATATGAGTATGAGGAGACTGACATAGGAAGCACAAATAATTACAAGCCTTCAGAAAAGAATATTTGGGTAGAAAAATTGTGGTGAAAGTTGGCATAAAGTTTCTGGAAGGTCTCTGGAGCGAAGGTTTGGAGCTTGTGTTTTAAATGCAAAGCTTCGTGAATCAACAAAATAGTGTGATGTTGTGAGGAGTATGGGAGAGCAAGGTTGATTGTTGCTAGTGTTTTCAGATTGAAGGAAAAAGAGATGAGGAAGCTGAAAAAGCAGAGAACTAAATGTTTTGGCGACAGTGTTGTTTAGACCTGATCTTAAAAATGGTGTGAGAAAGGTTGTGGTAGAGAATAACAATGTGGAAGAGGCAGTAATTTTGGTGAAATGCAGGAAATGTAGAGACATCCAAGGAAAGTTCTCTTACTTGGATATAAGAGGCTGTTAGCTTGTCTAAAATATGAGTTAGAGTCAGGTAACACAAGAATAAAATGCTGTTGTTCTGATGCATAATAACTAATTAGGGAAAGAGACAGGGAGGAAGCCCAGATTTAGAAGCTGCCTGATCAGAAAACCAGTATCAGCAGTGGCATTTCAGGAAAAGTGATACTTGAATTCAACATTTCATTTTCCCCCAGGATTGTAGTCTTCCCCCTCTGAGGCATCCCAGCATGGACTGTGGTCATGATGTTAGCTCCTAATATCTGCCCCAGAGGAGGGAGTCTGCCAATGGGGGAAGGGTAAGTATCTGTTTTTATTAAATATCAAATAGTTTTCTGAAGTTTTCAGTATTCATATTTTATGTCCAATAGGGTATAAAATAAGAGTATGGAAAGAAAATTTTGGAAAACTGAATATTGAATAAAAACAGATTTACTTTTTCCGTATATGCAGACTCCCTATCCCATCCTAGCTCTTCAGAGGTACTGTCTTCATCCAGGGTTATTTATATACTGGGGATATCTTGGAATGCTAAGTCTCATATTCCAGAGGGATATTTACAACACTCTGTGAGGTGTTTTCTGGCACTAAGAAAGAATAAAATGTTTCTTTAAAGAAACTACAGTTTTTATGTTGAGGTTCACTTGTACAGGTATGGGACTGAGTACTGATAATTTTTTTTTTTAAACTCTGTTTTAAAACCTCATCCTGCATCCACGTGAAATACCAGATGTTTAAGGCAATTTTAAACCCAGAGGCACTTTTATTTAAGAAGAAATTTAAAATGTAGCAATGCTTTTCAGAAGAGTAGGAACATTAGTCCCAGTGTTCTTGACAAATTTTCCAAGTTTGGTAAGAGCATTCTGCCTATTCAAATTATATAGCAGGTGTAAGTGGATACGTATTGTTCTGTCCCTGCCTGAACCTGCTGCGTAAAGTATTGGATATACACTGTTCAACTGTGATACGTGTCGGAGAAGGCTGCACATCAGTGACAGATACAGGGTTGTGTCACTTGTCTCCATGCCTGGTGTTCTCTCTCAGATGTACCAAAACTTGTGCTCTCTGTTCTGTGGACAGAGGACTTCAGTCTTGCATGCTTACCAAGCTTTCATGGGCATCATGAATTTCAAATCACACATGCAATGTCATAACAAGAAAAGAACATAAATGAGCATCGTATGTTTGTTGAAGTAGGTGATGTGTAATACTTTACAAAATAGTTTAATATTAATTAATATTACAAAATATTATAATATTTTAATATCTTTCGTGGTTCTGTGAAGGTAATGTTTTTATATCAGTGCTTGTAGAATATATTGAATAAAACGTACTCTTTTTTGTGGCTTGCAAGAGTCTTGAGGAGAATCCTAAAATTTAAGTCTGGGCAAATTGGTTACTTGCCCAGGGAACTCTGACGTTTGGTAATGGTGGAAAATGGATGTAATTCCTGCTTAGGAAGAGCACAAATTCCTATCTTGCTCAGAGTAGGCACAAAGCTGTCCAGTGCAGTCTCCAAAGATGTCTAAAGACTTCTCTAAAGAAGTCAAAAGACTTCAATGAAGATGTGAGTCTCCAAGGCCAGATGATGTTCAGTGTAAATGTTTCTGGATGTGTGCTGGTGGGAGCACTTCAAACACTCCTGTTGGAATATGTGATTTTGTGTGGAGTTATATATCCTCAGGTGTAGTTGATTTCTAGGTGTAGAGAAGTAGTAGTATTATTACTTTCTTCTTTAGTCCTCATATGTTGGTGGAGTGAACACCACGTTGTAGTTGTAAAGCATAAATAATCAACCTCATGAAAAAGTCTGATGAAGTCTTTATATTTTAGTATTTTTAAAAACAGAGTTAATACGATTTATGTTCTGTCAAGTGATAATTTCATGAACAGTTTATTCTAGCAAAGGTCAGTTTGCAGCCTTGCAATCAGGAAACTGATCTGCTTGAAAACACAGCTGACAAAATGGGAAGATCCTGGACTTGATTCCTATGTGGGTCCCACACAGGCATCTACTATCAGCATGAGTAAAGAGGCAGAGTGAATGGACAGGAGTTGAAAGGGGAAAGATGAGACTGTCTCTCCTACTACCATCAGGAGCTAGTGCCTCCTGATTATCTGGTTATGGTAATTTTTATATTAAAAAACCCCAACAAACAACTTAGTGGTTGGTCAGTCAGTGTATATATTGCTTTGAAAGTAAGAATAAAGGATATACTATTGCTTCTATTTATTTTGTTTAGAGCTTTGTAAAGTGGTGCTGAGGTAGTAGAATTCATCACTTAATCATAAATTGTATTTTGTTTTCATATTTTAACTTCAGATAAGTAGTAGTCTACATTGTTTCCCTTGGTTAAATGGTTGTGTAAATATTGTGCAATTTGCTGTGATGCATTATAATCAGTACAGCTATTATGGTAAGGTGATACGGTTCAATGCAATCAGTGAAGACTGGACTCTGTGGTAGAATTGTACTGAAAACTTCTGCTGGCTTCTCTGGGAGGTCCTTTTTATAGTTACAGACCCTGACACTGTGCAGTGTTAGTCATGTTCAGTTGCCCAGTGTTTAAAAAGAAATTATTTACAGAATGCACTAAGATGTTATTAAATTTTTGTTCCTGAATTTTTATATGAGTGCAATTGCACTATCAGTGTTCTTAGTTTTAATGCTTACTGCATTACACATGCCCTGCTTCAACCTTTTATGCAGATCAGTCTATCATGGATGTTTTGAAGCATAAGTGTTTTCTAGAAGAATTATTATTTTGGACAATAAAATACGAATTTCCACAGAAGATGGTGACTTTCTTACTCAACATGCTACCAGATCAAGATTATAAGGTACTTTGCCTTACTTCATTCAAACCTAAGTATCTTTTCCTGTTCACGTACTTAGTTTGTATTATGCCTTGCATGACACCATGTATGCTTGTGTTTGAATAATAAGCAGTAAAATAATGCAGATTTTTTACCTTGTTTTTGAGTATTTTGTTAGAAGTTCTAAAGTGCTTAGTATTTCAAAAGCAATGTAGCCAAAACAAGATGGATGAATCTGGAGCAGCACTATTAATTCTGATTTTATGGTTTATTTTCCTTTTTGTCTGTTAGTGCATATTTGCATGTGTTGGGTTTTGTTATATTTTACTTTGTAAATTGTTTTTTGTCACTTAAAACGTGGATTAGCAGCGTATGATTCTGTAGCACTGTATGACTAGTGAATAATTGCAGTGACTTCACTGCTGTTTCAATTATTGTAGTAGGCAGTGGTTTCTCCATACAGGCCATTACAGTGTGAGTGTTCTTGCTGCAGCTATGCCCTAGGTGATTTTGGCAGCCTTCCAGGTGCTTCCTTACAGTATTTTGCAGTTGTCCATACCAAGTATCTCCTGGCCTGGAGTTGTGGAGACTGGATGTCATCTTCCTGTTTTAAATCTTGGTGTGCAGCCAGGTTTGGTTGTTTGCTCCACATGTTCCCAAGACCTAGTATACATAGCAATCAGGCTTAACATTTTGCTCTGATCATGTCATACCCTTGAGCCATGCAAATATTTTGGACCTTCTCAATCCCCGCTGGGAGGCAAAGATCAAGAAATTCTGAAGTCCAGGCATGCAGATTTCTTCAAAAATGTCTGTGTTTAGCGGGACAACCCTGTATTTGTACCCCTTAAAACCTTGCTGTATCAAAACAAAGGACATGAAGATAACTTTCAAGGAAGAAAAAGATAAGATATGGGCCTTCAGCACTACTGTGTCCATGTCAAGACACCATTTTGATTTGGGATACCAGCATAGATTCGTCTTGGTCTTAGAATCAGCTAATCCATGAGGAGACATTAGGACTTCTTAACTGATGATCCATTGCTATGAAGCTTGAATTCTTCATGATATTTGGACACCCACATGGACATCCAGTTCTCCTGATCCATTGCCAGCTAAATTCCCGCCTGTAAAAACACCCAGCTGCTAGCAGCATGCAGAAGAATCTGGTAAGTGTTGCTGTGTTTCCCTTTTTACTGTACCATGTAATAACAATAGCTTCTAATGATTGTGGGATCGTTCTTCCTTTGACAATGAGCCACAGTCTTCAGTGACTTTCTTTGTTTTGTTCATTATCTTTCTTCACTCAGAATGGAGATCATGGTGTATTTGGTCTCTCTACTGATTGCCACCTTTAACTGGAAATAGTCCATTTCCTACCTACCAATACTACATGCTCAGATTGAAAGGTTTTTATAAACTTCGTTTGTTTGGGGGTTTTGTTACCAATTTCATATTGTTTTTCATTAAACAGTTAATTCCTATGTTAAAGCTTTATTAGAAGCACAAATACCAAGTATTTGAAATTTTTTTAGAATCTATGTTTAATTGCTGTGATTGTCTAAATGGCATTTTTAAGTAGTAAGGAAACTCAGAGCAGGAAATGTATCACACAGCAGTACTAGGGAGGCAGTAAACTATTTTTTTGCAAGATATCTGTGCTTTGTTGCAAAACTGTCAATGCTACATGAATGCTGCATGAATTTTAAACATGTTTATGAGGCCTGTGGTTAATTTACAAGGAGTGGCTCTGCCTTTTACATGTAAAAGAGAGAACATAGCATTTTGGGATGAATTAGAAGAATGTTTTATTGTATATGCTTCCATTTAGCTCTTCTGAAAGAAAAGCTTGTTTGCTGATTAATCATATTGCATTCTCAAACAACAGGAATACCTCTAGGGATATAATCTGTTCCAAGTGGTTGCTCAGCTTTCTGCTACTTTCTCTCATCCCATCTACACCACCTGTACTGTTCTAATTTTTTCTGTATCTGCTGCTGTGCAATTTATCTGATTCTTTGTGAGGCAATTTAGCTCATTAAATCAGCAGAATTCTTCTAGGTTGGGTTTCTGATAAACTGAGGGAGCACGCCAGACACTGAGAACAGAGCTGGCTATCTGCTTATGCTTTGAAATTGTTGAAATCTCTGACCTCCAGTGTAAACATATTAGAATTCATCATTGCCCTGTGTAGCAGTCACTGAGCCACTAGCAATCTCAGTTACACAGATTTCTTTTGAAACAGGAAAACAAACTTCGTTTTTAGGATTCCCAGTACTGAAAAGAGGTGTTGAAAGGGGTGGGCTAAAACCCTGGGTTAACTAGCTCTTCCCTCTCTCCCCACTTTGGCATATGAGAGAGATAGCACAACAAAAAGTGTGGTCTTTGCCTTACAGATTTGTGCTTGAGGCATCCCTTCCAGCACTCTCTGACATTTGAAGCTTGGAAGACTTACAAATGAAGGAAAAGAAAGCTGAAGAGAAATTTATTGAAGCTTCCAAGAAATTGAAGGCATTATGGTGTGGACAAGAGGAAAAGCAAAAGGCCAGAGAAACAGACCTTCATGTAACCAAGGAGAAGGCAAAGAATGTGTTGGCAGTAAACAGGAAGATGGTGGAAGAGTGTAAATCATCCAAGAGCAGAGCCTTACTGAAATCTGGAATACTGAAAATACAAAAATGCAAAAGCATCTAGTAGACATAATGAATCAACAAACACATTACCAGAAATGCACCTCCCACAATGACTGTTGAGGCAGCTATTACAGCAATAGGACTTCACTAAACCCTGGATATGCTATTCTACACATTCTGTAGAACAGTTTTTCTACTGGAACCTTAGTTTTAGTGCAGCATTCAGCTGGCATAAATGCTTTCCATTTTAGCATTGAGAACATAAACATGGGAGATGTAAGTTCTAACTGAAGCATGGGGTTGATGTTAGTTTCCACAGAGTTCTGGGATTGAAGTTGAGTGGTCACCAAGAGGAAAGACTAGCTGAAAAAATTAACTTTGTTTTTCCATTGGTAGAAATTTAGAAGCTGCTCAAGATCATAGAGAGTAAGTCAGTGAAGATAATTAGATATACAGAAAGCATGTCTGTCTTAGGAACCATTTCTTGCAAAAGGTTGGAAGCTGAGTATTTGGAAACGTGTTATGACAAAAATTGCATTCTTGCTCCATTCTGTATTTTTGCTTAGTTGTGTAAATAGCTTTAGCCACCGAAAGAAAGGATACGTGGATGGACTGATTTGGTCTACTATGACTGGTTTTATGTACTGACTGCAGTTTATCACAGTATTTCAGCTTCTTAACTTCTGGAATGAGTTTAGTTTCTTCCTCTCAATATTGGAAAGGGTTGTATTTGTTTAACTTGCAAGTGAATGTAGGAGTAAAGCTTCTGTCTTTCCTCTAGTTAAGTGTTTTACAGAATCTGTACCGTTATACTGTAGTGAGAGCAAATTTACAGTACTTTCAGAAATTCATTATTGTAAATGAGCGAGGCACAAAAAATTTTGACGCGTGCCAATATAAACTAAAGAAAAAAAAAATCCAAAATTTGTCCTTAGAGAAGGACCTTGTTTTTGCAGTCAACTTGAATTGAGCGCCCTGTGTAAAACAAGTAAAACGTGGTTTCTACATCACAGAACCCAAAAATCCTATTTAGACATAATACAGTGTGAAGAAGTAATATATAAGTAAAGTATACTTTTTTACTAGAAGCATTAATATACTAACTTCTTAAAATACCTGGCACATCATTTCTGTCTGAGGCTTAACATTAATTGTGTGAATGTCTTGATGATAAGTGCTAATGCCAGTGATGAAAATTATTTCAAGCTTTTAACTTAAAGGAAGTTACATGATGGGAATATCT
Organism: Platysteira castanea; assembly: GCA_013397175.1. Taxonomy (NCBI): domain Eukaryota; kingdom Metazoa; phylum Chordata; class Aves; order Passeriformes; genus Platysteira; species Platysteira castanea. The sequence goes on along the minus strand of VYXC01010125.1, from coordinate 322,506 downwards.
GTAGTACCAGAATGATACCATATTAACTTCGCTCAAGTATTGTGAATGCATTGTGCCAAAAAGGCTTTAGCTGAAAACAGGTACCATTGTGCTGGGTGCTGTATGGAACACACTTTCAGTTATTATACAGGTTTCCATCACTGTGGACCAGGCAAAGGAGGGCAAGTTAAGCATTCTTGCAGTGTTTCCTGCAGTGATATCCCCATTCTCACCCTGGTCTATTTTTTTCCATCAGCAACTTTATCTTTGGGGGTATTTGCTGGGAGAAGCAATTTCTGTGCCCAACAGCAGATTTATGTAATATTTTTGGAAGTTCTTTTTAAGTGATAATAACATGGTAGTTCCATAATAAAAGTATGGGAGCACTGAGTCGAAGGCAGGTAAAATCAAGTAGTGGTCTGTATATGGCCTGGTGAAAACACGGCTGCCTGAGGGTGGTTTTAAAATTTCTAATTCTGTGCTTATGAAATGTTAATACTTCCAGAAGGAATAAGCAAGGGACTTTAGACTTTAGATTTTTATCACTACACAGCTTGTCATCTTACTAAGCCAAGCAAGTCCAGATGGTGTTAATTCAGAACCTACAGTACTAAGTGAGAAGTGATTTCAAAGCTAGCAGATATGTTCATGTAAATGCAGTGCAAAAGGTTGATTTATAATGCATTTTGAGGCTAATGGAGTGGAACACAGAACTGTACTAAGATTTAGGTGTATATGTACAATACATTTAATACCGATCTGGTTTAACAAAACACAAACATTTGTTTGAATAATAACAAAGCTGGATAATTAAAGGTTTATTTTAAAAGTATAGGATGCTATGATAGTAGAAATGAAAATCAGTGTAGAAATGTCTTGCTTGAAAAATAAATAAAAACCTTACTTCATGGGTAGATGGCTGTGAATGATAAGGCAGCTTTAAGAGGCACTACTAAACTCATTGTTCATAGTGTATCATTTTAGGACATCCTGTTGTATGATGTGCAAATTTAGGATAAATTCAGTATTAGAACCTAACTATCACAGGCATGCTGAGACCTTATATTCCTTGTTTGAACATTTCTGGGTTTTTTTTTTTTAGTGTGGAAAGTATAGAATGAGAAGATTAGATTCTGGGAAAAGGTAATAAAATTAGAAGCCGAAGATACCCTTCCCTATAAATAGGTCTTTTCATTTGGTCTGTTTCTAGAAAACAGTCATCAGTTTTGGTTTGTCATAGCAACTGATGTTTCCCCAGGATACGCTGATTGTACATTCCTAAAGGAATATTTTATAATGAAAAAAAGCTATAATTTTGTATGATGCTTATTAACGTTAACATTTCTTTATAATTTGCAGATTGCTTTTACAAAAACATTTGTTCAGCATTATGCTTTTATTATGAAAACCCTGAAGAAAAGCCATGAATCAGACACCATGTCTAATAGAATTGTGCATATCAGTGTTCAGCTGTTCAGCAATGAAGAACTAGCACGCCAAGTAACAGAAGAATGCCAACTGCTGGATATTATGGTCACTGTTCTGTTGTACATGATGGAAAGTTGCCTTATTAAAAGTGAATTGCAAGGTAGGTTGAATTGTTTGTTTCTTTCTTTCCATTGATAATAAATTGATTATAGAGGAAATTTAATCTTTCTTTGGTATTCAATCCACCCCTCTGGTACCTTTCCAAAAATGTACAGGATCTAGCAATGTATGGTAGAGGCTGAGTCTCAAAATTCCCTGGAAATATAAAGGTAGTTATCAAGAGTGATACTAGTGTTTTATCCTTTGGTTTGTAGGTTTTTTTTTTTGTAGGAATGTTACGTAGTTTACGTATGAATGTTACATAGAATGCAGATTATTATCTTTCAAGTTCCTAATTTGTTGTGTAAAGTGCATAAACAACTATTTGAATGAAAAATTATATATGCCAGTTGAGACCCTTATGAATATTAAAAATATTTTCAAAGAATTTCACAAGCTATTTGCAGTATTTAAAATTGTTTAATCTGTAAAACCTGTGATTGACTTAATAAAATTTGATATAGTTAGAGGGGAATAATACTTTGTAAATATGGTAATTTGATCAACCTTTTGTTTGACAGAGAGGTAGTTTAAATTTAGCTATTGTAGACTGCATAGCTTCTTTAATGAAAACAGCTGTCCTATTGTCACCCTCCTTGTTTTACCTGTCCTTACGTGAAAATGGCACAACTGAATCTTGCTGACCTCTGTCATTCACACTTTTGTGTGCCTAACAGACTGGAGACCTCTCAGCCTTCTTTATCCTACTTTGAATCTGAAAGTACTCCCTAGATAGGCTGCGTGCTGCTGCTAAATAAGTACCATGAACTTCTGCATGAAATTGTATTTTTTTTGCCCAAAGTATCCTTTGTCTCAGAGTCCACTCTATGTATAGCCTAAACCAAAATGACTGTGCAGAAACAGGAAATCCTCACTCATCAAGCTATCAAGAGTGCCCTCATTCAGCAGCATTTCAATATGAAAAATTCTTCTGTTTCCCTACGTAGATTGCTTTACAGTATTAAAAGGAATATGTTGAATATTTAACAGTTTGTAAATCAAGTGATTTTTGCTAAATCAATGCCATATTGGTGGAATGTAATTTAAAACTACTTCTAAGCATCTTTTGAGTGTTACTTTTTGGTCAATATGAGATGTTGCTAACATGGTGGTAACATTCTGTAATGGGTCAGAATTGCAGTCAAGCAGAAAAAGGCTGTGACTCTGATTAGAATTTCATGAAGAATCTTCCTGGTAATTAATGGATGTAAACTGGCGCTGTTAAGTTAAAATTGTTAGATATATTTGTGATAGATGTGTGAGAAAAGATGTACCTTTGGAGCAGCTATTCCACTGTTTCCTTTTCTCTTTCCCAGCACCAGTCATTTCTCTTAGCTAAAATACCATTGTAAAATTATAGAATCTTTTAGGTTGGTCATTGAGTCCAACAGTAAACCTTGTACTGCCAAGTCCACTAATGGGATATGTCTGGTACTTTTCAGTGTTTGCATGTTTTCCCCTCACTGCTTTATATATGAGGGGTTGGGCATACTATAAAGAAAGAAAAGAAATCACAAAATGTTTTACTGGGGCTTTGCCCTCCCATATTCTCAGTGGCCTTCTTTTGCAGTCCTTTAGGCTTGTATCTTGTGTTTAGTTCAAGTTATCTCTTATAATGCTGGAAATTGTGAGAAGTCTGCTGGTGAGATAAATTCAGAAGAATTCCGTTTGTGCAGCTACTGTAAACAATATGTTACTTAGTATCTGAATGAGACAGAATTTTTAAATCCAGCCAATGGATATGTGGAGAAAGTATGTTTAAGAGGAGCAAGGAAAACATGGAGCAGGACTTGTGTGTGCTACAACATGTTTAATTTGCATTGCTCACAGATCCTAATTGTCTTTTAAACAGCTGACACATGTTTAAAATGTACAGTTCACGAAGGGTATTTGTGGACAAACTGTTTTAATGAAACAGCGTTGGCCTGTGTTGATACCAACTTCATAAGTGTTACTAACTCAGCTTACCTCTCTCACATGTAGTATGAAAGGTTGAGGGTAGAAATATAGATGCACATGATAAAACTGGCTCCCTAAGAAGATATATGTCTGTATGTTCTTAGAGAATTTTTTCGTCTCTATCAGCACTTTCCTCCTAATAAACTTTATATGGGAGAAGAATTTTATTTACAGCTCCAAGGAAACATTTTGGTTATGGTTTATCCTTTGAAAAACCAACCTCTCTAAAATGACTTTGCATGGAGGCAGTGCCACTCTCCATTTGAAGTAACTTTGGATTTGTCTAATCTATACTGGGATAGATGTGACTGTTGGTTCTTTGCAAAGTCCTTCAGCAGATTCAGGCAGAGATGTTACCCTGTTCTTGGACAGACCAAAGAGAACCACGCTACATACTCTATATACGCTCTCATCAGCCAGAGACTGGAGTCTCTTAAGTGTCTTTTTAGTGCAGCTGTGCTGTGCTGCTTGTGACTCCTTCACTGTGTAAAGGGTAGTTACAGAGGTCCTTCAGTGCATTTTAACTGGAATAGAGCCAGCCCCAAGGCTGCTCATCAGATGCAAGATTTTTTTTTCTTCTGTTCTTCTTTCTGTTGAAACAGAATATTAACTGACATAGGGGTGCTGGAAGTTGTTTTGCTTGGATCATGAATCCAGAACCAATTCTGTTTCCTTTCTGATCTTTCCAGGAGTCCCTCTTATGAGAAGGAAACAAAGAGATTTATTTGACAGATGTAGAGGATGAGCTTCTGTAATTCAGGGTGGGAGGGAAAGAACCCATCTTCCCCTATTTCTAATCCTCCTCTTCTAGGAACCTTGTCCTGCCCTAGTCTTGGACTAGGTTGCATAAACCCTCTCTCTGTCCCAAATTCAGAGTGGTTAGAGTGGTTCACTTAGAAGTGAATTCAAATTCAGAGCAATGCTTTGCTCTGCTCTTCTCAGACTCAACATGCCAGTGTAGGTTTCAAATCACCAGATTTCTTCTTGAATGCTTTAAGGTACCTTGCTCACTGGGGGTATGTCAAATTCAAACTAGAATTCAGGTGTTTGTAAGAGGGATTGTATCCTTTGGTCTTTTTAGACTTGTTAAAAGTGTTGGAAGAGCTGTAGTCGTGATGGTTTTACTACTGTGCTGCTTTCCAAAGGTTGCGATACTGTTCAAAGTTTAAGTGACTCCTACTGAGTGGGATCTATATTGGTCAGTCCATGATGAAAAAACAGCCTCAGGTACCACGAAAGAACCATGTTTCTTTTCTGCAGTTTTCTCTGTGTGTGTCTGACCACAGCATTACAGTACATCCAAATTGTTACTTTTCATTCTTCATAGCTTTATTAATAAATGAAAAAAAATTACTTTGTCTTCTCCTTTAGTTTTGTTTTTTCTTTTTTAAATCTAGATGAAGAGAATAGTTTACATGTTGTGGTGAATTGCGGGGAAGCACTACTGAAGAATAATACTTACTGGCCCCTGGTTAGTGATTTTATAAACATACTTTCACACCAAAGTGTGGCAAAGAAATTTTTGGAAGATCATGGTCTTTTGGTAACATGGATGAATTTTGTATCATTTTTTCAAGGTATGTGACTTTTATAATCAGTACTAATACAAGGATGTTAAGACAGTTAATGTTCTCAGTAGCAAAATCCCAACAATGCTGTATGTAAATACTTAATTTATTAGTATTCCCCTAAGATTGTATTTCTTGAAGAGAGCAGTATATTATAGAAAACAGGTTACAAAATTTATCTAACGGATCTTCTTCTTGTGCAAAGTGGTTGAAGAGCAGTCACATCACACTTAGTCACCTGAGATCCATGGCACAAGAATTCTGAGGTTGTACTAGATCATAACTGTAAAACAAACTGTTTTACTGGTGAATTTCTAAATTTAAATACATGGGAAATTAATCTGATGAATCTGGATCTTTTTCTGAGTGTTGCTGTGGAGAAATTTTTTTGATGATCTAAAAAATTATTTTTAAATGGTGAGCCTCTCAATATTGATAAGTGTTCTGCTTAGAAAGAGGACCAGCATTCAGATGTTCTGATTGACTAAGTGACTTTCAAAGTAGAAGTTAATGTCCCCTGAACAGCAAGGATTGCAGTTATTAGCCAGTCTTTTATCTTTTCTGATTTATTTCTGTTCAAACTTTGTTGCTTGTTCCAGTGTTTTATCAAATATTTTGCTGCTAAATAAAATAGATTATTTCACTGGAGTTATTTTTAGAGGTATGTAAATGCATAATACTAAAAGTACTGCATTCCATTTAGCCCTAGTTAAATCTTCAGTTGTATAACTCTGCTTAAATCTTTGAAGGTATGAATTTAAATAAACGAGAATTAAATGAGCACGTGGAGTTTGAATCGCAGACGTACTATGCTGCCTTTGCTGCTGAGCTGGAAGCCTGTGCCCAGCCAATGTGGGGTCTCCTGTCACATTGCAAAGTTAGGGTAAGGCTAACATTTCCCTGTCATGATTCCTGGTTTTATTCGTGACTTATTCTAGAATTCTCAAACCTGAAAGGTCTGTCTTTTATGTTTGATTTTGGTTTTGCTGTCTTTGTCTATTTAAATAACATAAAACTACAATTATCTCAGATTCTGTGTATAATGAATGTAGAATTCATGCTTGTACATAATTTATTGTCTCCAGTTCTGGGACTACAAGTTCAGGATGTGTGCAGTCATTTCATATGACTGTACATATATGCAATAACAAGAACTTGGTAAATGTCTCTGAGTTATTCTGCCTTTGTTCAGTGGGAACCGAGATACGTAAGTCATCCTGATGTGATTCTAATGTTGGTTGTGTCTGTGAATAGACACTTCATTATGATGAGGGGTGGAGTAATTTATGGGTTTGTGTGGTTCTCCTATCAATTGGAGGTGAGACATCTCATGGTCTCAAAACTAGAGCAAAGATTTTTTGCTATTTGCTAGACTGTAAATTATATTAAGTAATTGCAAAAATAGAATCCATCAGCTTCTAGGAATACTTAACATATGAAAAAAACCTTTTTACTGTTTTTCTATGAAATACTTGCATTCGAAGTTAGCTTGTTAAGGTATGTAATAGTCACAGTGAGACAGTACTGCCTGAATTGAACTGCACACTGAGAAAGTGAGCAAGCAGCCCAGGCGATTTTAGAACAGTATGAATCAGGCAGTTGCAAAAGCTTTTCAGTGATGTAATTTACACTGATACACTATGGATTTGTCAATTTATGAGTCTACATTAGTTTTTGAAAATGGAATTACAACTTCTGGCTGTTTGAAGTGTTCCTTTCATTTTTGCCTAGCAGTGGAATGGGATGTTCTTTTTTTTAAGGCCATTCTCCTCCACTGGTTGTCTTGTCAGTCATGTCTTCAGTCACATGTTTGAACCTTTTGGTTATTCTCAATAAATCTGAAAGTGTTCAAGAAATTTCATAGCTTAATTGTTGTACTTAGTGGAACCTAATGGGTAGGAAGTGATTCCAGCTCACGTCTCACAGGATAGGGAAAGCCAGCAGAGCCTGACCCTTGTAGAGAGTGGAACAACAGGATGGGAGCATGGCTATTTTATTTCCTGATGAGAAAAGGTGTCTGACTGAGGTAGTGGATACTTGCACAACTTTTGGCTCTCCTAAGCGCTGCTGGCTCTTGTATGAGAAGTGTGTCATTAGATATCCTGAGAGTGTAAGGCAGGTCTGGAGTCTGTGTTTAGGGGGAAGGGAAGATCAAAGGAAATATCTGTTAAGAAAAGAGGCTTTGCAAGTTCTGCTGATCACGGAACAGTTTGGTTTAGCTCTCCTTCTGCAGTCCCTTCTTGCACATAACTGCTTCTCTCCTGAAGGGCAATGTACAGCTCTAATCCTGAAACATGATTTAACCTGATATATAGTACAGTTTTATGGCATTGTTACAGAGTTATATCATTCAATCATAACAAGATTTACTTACTGTTAAAATATATGCAGTATTGTGGTATCATATAATTTAGGGTGTTTTGTGTTAGCCAACTGTAAGGACCTTTTAAGGTAAAACTTGAAGGCCATTAGCTCTTCCTTTTGGTTGCATGGAAAGACTATTTTTTATGCTTACAGCTCTGAATTACGGGTAAAAGTAAATGGACAAATTAAACAACAGTAGGCACTGGGACCAGCTGCCTGTTCTGAAGGTGCCCTAATTCTCACCACTAGAATGGTCATCCTTTAGAGAAACAATGAAACAGTCCTAATACTTTCTAATTTCTATATCAGGAGGGCTCAAAGTTGTATTGGTGGCCAATCCATTAGTGGGGTTCTCCAAGGCTCAGTATTTGGGTCAGTTCTGCTTAGTATCTTTATTGATGATCTGGATGAGGGGATTGAGCAGTCCCTCAATCAATTTGCAGATGACACTAAGTAGGGCAGGAGTGTTGATCTCTGCTGGAGGATGAGAAGGCTCTGCAGAAGGATCTGGACAGGTTGGATCAATGGGTCAAGGCCAGTTGCCTGAGGTTCAGCAAGGTGAAGTGCTGGGTGGTGCACTTGGGTCGGAAAAACCTCAGGCAGCCCCACAGGCTGGGGGCAGAGTGGCTGGAAAGCAGTCTGGCAAAAGAGGACCTTGTCGACAGCCCAACATGAGCCAGTGTGTGCCCAGGTGGCTAAGAAGGCCGGTGGGCATCCTGGCCTCTATCAAAAATAGCGTGGCCAGCAGGACCAGGGCAGGGTTTGTTCCTCTGTACTTGGCACTGGTGAGGCCGCACCTCAAATCCTGTGTTCAGTTCTGGGCTCCTCAGTAGAAGAAAGGCATTGAGGTGCTGGAGTGTGTGCAGAGAAGGGCAGCAAAGCTGGTGAAGGTCTAGAGAGTGAGTCCTATGAGGAGCAGCTGAGGGAGCTGGGGGTGTTTAGCCTGGAGAGGAGGAGGCTCAGGGGTGACCTTATTGCTCTCTGCAACTCCCTGGAAGGAGGGTGTTGCCGGGTGGGAGTTGGCCTCTTCTCACAAGTAACCAGCAGCAGGATAGGAAAAGATGGCATCAAGCTGCAGCAGAGGAGGTTCAGGGTAGACAACAGAAAGAATTCCTTCATGGAAAGGGTGGTTAAGATTTGGAATCCACTACCTAGGGAAGTAGTGGAGTCCCAATCCCTGGAAATGTTCAAGAAACAACTGGACCTGGCACTTAGTGCCATGGTTTAGTTGACAACGTATTGTTCAGTCAGTGATCTTGGAGGTCTTTTCCAACCTCAACATTTCTGTGTACCGTAAAAATATTCTTGAAATAATTGTATTTATTTATAGTAGGAAAACAATAGCACTTAAAACTGTTTTGGCTCATATAGGATGCCGGTTTCTCTTAACTGCAGGAAACACAAGAATACACACGCAATGTTGTCAGATACTGCCTTGAAGCACTTCAGGACTGGTTTGATGCTATCAACTTCGTAGATGAGGTAAATATCCTTAGTGAGTTTAAGCAAAGTACTGTGAAAATTTGGTTAAATTTCAAAGGTGATACACCCCCTACACCCAGCCCCCTCCCCTTAATTTAAATGACTATTCAAGGTAGTGATCAAAAAAGGATTGCCTTGCTGAAATTAGAGTTTGTAGTAAATACTTACAATGTTATGTCCTAGGATCCTTTTTTTCCTGTAGAGTCTTGGTGATTTAGATTTGCGGGTAGAAGCTTAAGCTGTGTGAGTTTTAAAAGTGCTATTGACACACTACTGTTGTGCTGAATGAAGAGCTGAATAAAGCAATGGCAAAACAGAAGTCCTTTTCTGCTGTGGTAATGGGGAGCAGCTTTGCCACCTGGCAAGCAATACTTCAGTCAATTCCGAGTGCCATTTGCTTCTGGGAACTCAATAAGAGATGAACAACTGTCTGAGGGAAACTTATGAATAATCAGAAAGACAGGGGAATGAAGTATTACTGCTAGGTTAGTGTAAAGTAAGTCCATCAAATGAAGACATGTAAGATACTGTCCTTGGTGGTTGTGCCAAAGATATTTGTATGTTTGGTTTTTTTCAGTATATTATATTAAATACCTTTATTTTACTTTCAGCCAGCACCTAACCAAGTTACTTTTCATTTGCCACTGCACCGTTACTTTGCCATGTTTTTAAGTAAGGTAAGCACATGTTGTAGTTTTACAGAAGATGGAAATACCCTGTAGATTGTGATCATTCAGCACCGCATGTGCTTGCTTTTGTTTCTAGGCTGTTAAATGCCAAGAACTAGATCTGGATACTATCTTGCCAGATCAGGAGATGCTGATGAAACTAATGATTCACCCCCTTCAGATTCAGGTAGGGGCAGACTTCTGACTTAACAATAGGAAATATATCTTAATTGTGGAATATAAAAAAAAGCAATATGTGACAATAATAACTAGAATGTACGAATGTACTGAGTAGTTAGGGTAATATCTTTTTTTTCCCCTTCTTACTTCCAAAATTTAAAATACGCATTAGTTAGCATACTCTGAGAAGCACAGAATAATCATATTCACTATCGCACTTCCAAAATGGTAGCAAGAACCAATCCGTTGAAAACATAGAATTGTAATTTGAATAGAATGAAGTGCAGGTTCACAAGAAACCCGAAATTGTAACTTTCGTATTTTAAATTGAGAATGAGTTCAAGAAGGGATGCATAACATTTTTATTTGCAAATTTGGACTTACTTGTGCCTAAGTGGCAGTGAGAGTAGTGTTTGAAATCACTGCTTTTAGATCTAATCTCTTTTTAACCGTGATGCCATAATTTTTGGTTCATTTTGGTTCCATGATGCCTTCATTTTGAGTATATTTCAAGATTTTAATGTACAACTACATGTATAAATCACTTCATTTGTCTTTAATTACTTTCATTGTCTGAAATGTGCTCTCATATGAAATTATGGTATCTATTTCATAAACTCGCAGTGGTTCTTTTCATCTCTCACTCTCCAGGAAAAGTAAATTATATTAAAAAGTCTATGAAGTTGTGGTATGTATGTATGTATATGTGTAATAATAATGAATTAAATGATGAGAGGGCTGGAGCACCTCTGCTATGAAGACCGACTGAGAGAATTGGCGCTGGTCAGCCTGGAGAAGAGAAGGCTCTGGGGAGACCTTAGAGTCGCTTTCTGAAGGGGCCTACAAGAGAGCTGGGGGCAAACTTTTTAGCAGGGCCTGTTGCATGGGTGATGGGTTTAAACTGAACTAGGGTTGATTTAGATTACCTGTAGTAGTTTTTTTACTGTGAGGGTGGTAAAACACTGGAGCAGGTTTCCCATGGAAGTGGTAGGTGCCCCATCCCTGGGAACATCCAAGGTTAGACTGGATGGGTCTCTGAGCAACCTGACCTAGTTGAAGATGTCCCTGATCATTGTAGGGCGGTTGGGCTAGATGACCTTTAAAGGTCCCTTCCAACCCAAACTATTCTATGACTCTCCAAGAAAGCCACAGAGGGACTTCTTACAAGGACATGTAGTGACAGGATAAGGGACAGTGGCTTTAAACTGAAAGAGAGTAGTTTAGATTAGGTATCACAGAGACATTTTTTACTGTGAAGGTGGCGAGACACTGGAACAGGTTGTCCAGAAATGTCATGGGTACCCCATCCCTGGAAATGTTCAAGGCCAGGGTGATTGAGGCTTTAAGCAACCTGTCTAGTGGAAGGTGTCCCTGCCCATGGCACAGGGGTTGGAAATCTTTAAGGTCCCTTCCAATCCAAACTCTTCTGTGATTTCTGTTTTTCTATGATAATATACTGATGATCTGCTAACATTGAACTGAGTAGCTGGAACATCCCTGAAATGTTTATAACCTTTTATTTTCCCTGAATAGGCAAGTCTTTCTGAAATTCACAGCAATATGTGGGTTAGAAATGGTCTACAAATTAAAGGACAGGCCATGACTTACGTGCAGTCTCATTTCTGCAATTCAATGATTGATCCTGACATTTATCTGCTGCAAGTAAGTTGTGTTTTCTGAAAAGCCAAGCCAATATTATTTACCCACAAACTATTGAATAGAATTAATTTAATAAAATTAATTTACTCTTTTTCTACAGGTCTGTGCCTCCAGGCTGGATCCAGATTATTTTATTTCATCTGTTTTTGAAAGGTAGGACAAAAAGATGAATGCTCTTGTTCAAAGTTGTGCTAGGTGTTGTGCTAATTTATAGCATGTAATAGAAAAATTGCATATCTGATACTTACCTTCAGTGGCACAGCTGCCTAGCCAGCACTAACACTTACCTAAGGACTCTACTGAAAGAGGTATCTCTTGATTTTAAACAGCATTGGCTTTTGATTTACAGTGCAGTAGTGAAGCTTCAGATATTTGTTTTCTGTGCCTCTTTAGGGTTTTTCAAGTTTCATACGTATTCATATGCTAGGATATTCTATCCTGAAGAAGTAGGTAACTAGAACTGCAATAGTAAGAGACACAGGTTGTTTACTTTTCTGGAAAAAAGATCAGGGTTTGAAAACTGATTAATATACTTTGTTTTAAAATGTTGATAAATATAAGGTGTTTTCATGTGGAGTAAGTATTACTATAGCACATTTCATAGATAGTGAAAAAAATTGAAATTTAAAAAGAAGAGGGTTTTCGTGTATGTTTGTTTGCACTTTGGGTTTTCATTTGGGCTTTTGTATTTCATTTTATGTTGTTGTGAGTGCTGTCCTGAGTTTATCAGTACATTTCACATTGGTGTTTTAATGTTGGAGAATGATGTTTCTGGCTTTACTGTTTGCTATGTAGATTTAAGGTGGTAGATCTGTTAACGATGGCATCACAGCATCAAAATACAGTTCTTGACTCTGAGCATGAAAGGTCCATGCTGGAAGGAGCCTTAACATTTTTGGTCCTTTTGTTAAGTCTTCGTTTACATTTAGGTAAGAGTCACAGCTTTAGGAATACGTAAGTAAATAACATTATTACACCTTCATTTATATTCAGCACTTAGCACCTACCTTAAAGCTGTTTAGCGATATAGTAACTTGAAACATTCAACCCTTGGTTTCATCTTTGCCAGTTACTGAATTTTAATCCCTTATGAATTAGAAATAGATATAATACATAGAAATGGAGAAAAATGGCTTTAATGGAGGTGGGTGATTTGTGTAGGTGATCACATGAAGATTCTGTATCTTTTCCAGACAGACAGCAGTTTGAGTTTGTACTTGTATTTTCTGATTGAGATTGTGCCTTTCATAACATTTGCACGCCCCCTTTTTTTCTCCTGTATTTTATAGCACTGTATCATTAATTAATATTAATTTGTATCGTATTTGACATGCTTTTAATGTCAAATGAAAACTGAATGTGTGTTTTAAAATCGTGCTATTTTAACAGCTTTTTACATTTCTTTGTTCCAGGAATGACAGATGATGAGATCCTCAGAGCGGAGATGGTAGCCCAACTCTGTATGAATGACAGGACACACAGTTCATTATTGGATCTCATATCCTTGGAATATATTAACTAATGTGCATGAATGAGAATGACAGGTGCCTGGATAGTAGTGAGACCTGAACAACATGTTTTTAGCATACATAATTTAAAAACTGTGTGAAGGTGTGTTTGCATATACTTACTAGCAAAGGCATTTGCTCCAATTTTGGTTTTTCTTACAATAAATGCAATACTTTTTAATAGTTTAAATTAGTTTTGATACAAAATGCCATACTGGTCTTTTTATTATTTTTCTAACACTGCAAAAGTCTCTTACATGTGAGGTAAAACGTGTGTTTTCCAATGACATTGTAGAAAGTTTAGCCAAGCATCACATTTATCTGGATTTGAGCCTTTGATTTTTGCTAAGTGTGTGCCAGTATAAAAAGAAGCCATTCTACATTATATGCTTTTGCTATCAATAGCTGAAAATGCCAGTAATAGCAATCGTGCATGTTGCTTTGACGTTAGAGTGAAGTGCATGTGTAATGGGGGAGAGAATAGCAAACTCTAAGAAGTCCCTCTACACAGGCATACAGTTCGTGTCCCGGACAGCTGGCTACAAATACACAGGTTTTCCTGCTATCACTCTTAGGCTGTGTAGGCAAATTCAACAGCTTGTCGTGGTTGCATAGAAGATCTTGCAATCCAGGGATAGGCATTGAGCAAAAATATTAGGAATACAGAGATAGGAAAGGATGAGTTTGAGACTAACAAATACATAGTAAGAATTATAATTATTATGGTATGATCTAGTAACTCAGTCACTTAAGTATGTAAAAGACATGATTACTTAGAACAATTCACTTAAGTGAACGACTTAACTATGTAAAATAATTGAATCATTTATATAAGCAATCACTTATTGCTAAGCAGAAGTTTACTTACTTGTAAGTGCTGCTTGTGTTTTAGGGTAATGTCAGTAGGTCAGTTAAGTATTGCTACCAAAAATGAGAACTGTCCAATCCAAGGTGCAGAATTACTTACTGTGTTTATGGATCCTGAACTATTTGCTTGCTTTTTCTGCACTTAGCTGTAAATGCAAAATATTCTCCTTATGAAAGAGATAAAGTATTTGTGAACAGAGGCAATTACAGAAACTTTATATACATTACAGGCAGTGGTTTTTATTTCTCATTAAGTACCAACATCTTGAGCCAAGCATGTAGAAAGTCTTGCATTAAAATGTTTAATGTATTAGCTGGGAGGCTTAGATTCTCTTCAGCAGTAGTTACCGTTCTTAGCAGCTGGAGCATACAGACCTCTTGTGGTAAGCACAGAGCACTGCTGAGTTGTGGTCTGAACTGACTGACTGAAAATGTCAAGAGGGGAGTGAAATGCTGTGTCTCGCAACTAAATTAACTTTGCTCTCCTTAACACAAACATTACATTCCAGAAAACCCCAATCCTAAAAGTGGTATTATTCCAGGAAGCTTAAGCTTTGAATCAGTCCTGTCAGCAGTTGCTGACTTTAAAGCCCCTGTTTTTGAACCTGGAGGTTCCATGCAACAAGGAATGTATACACCTAAAGGTATGGTAATCAGTGTTCTCCTGTAACATACTCATTGATAAGATGCCGAACCAGGGTTTGTTTGGTTTTGTTGTAGTGGGTTTTTTTCCTTAAAAAAACCCAAAAAGCAAACCCAGCCTACCAATGTTGAAAACCCCACCCCATCCTCCTCATGAAAAAGCCAAACCTACCACCATTGCCAAAACCCCTCAAAACTTGACTTTTTTATTATTGTCTATTGCTTATACTTAAGAGCATTGTTAAAGACTATGAATAGTCTTTAAGATTTTGATCTAGAGTGAAAATGAGCTTCTCATATTAATCAAGTACCCTCAGAAAGCAAAGGAAAATGGAGAAATGAAAAATTATCTTATTTGCATTTTACTGATCTGCATACTTAATTATTCGTGTGATTTAAATAAATCTAATGTATATTTAGTAGAGTTTAGAACTGTTTGCACTACTGAAATGTCAGTTGCAAAGATACTTTCTTTGAATTTCTCCACCTTTTGATTATTAAAGATACCATGATACGTAATTCTTTATTTTATGTTGCTTAACTATATTAATATCCTAATATATTAGGATACTAATGTTGCTTAACTATGTTAGTATCCTTAACTATATTAGTATCCTATTTTTTGCAGTCAGTAGCGAGGGTCTAGAAAAAAGTTCAGGCTAGACTTGTTATAGAATATTGTTCTGTAAGTCTACAATGCATACAGTGCAAAAATGACAAGTTTCTTTCCCTGGCCAGCTTGTCATCTAAATTGGACTCAACAGAGCATTGGTATATCAAAGGAGAGAAAGAATTTAAGAACTCAGTGTTCCATTACTGTGTCCTGTCACTGAGCAGATAAGCCTGCCGAAATCTGAAATGCTCCATGTGCTCTGGTTGTGCTTCAGGCTAATGGCAAAGCTGACGAGGGATTAACTCCTTCCTCTCCCGCATACCTCCCTTGAGAACTGGGAAGGTTAGGGTGTGACAATTTTGAAACTATCTCATTTATAAGCTTTCGTGGATTTTTGGGGGGGGAGTGGCAGTTAGTGTAGATACTAATATTGTACTAACTTGTTTGCCAGGTTTTGTACTGGGAGCTTGAAGTGTCAGTAAAGCTCTTTTTTACAAATTAGCAACTAGTGAAGTAATTTTGTGAAACCACAGTTTTCGGAATTGATTCATCTTGGTTCCTTGATGTGTAATTAGGCAGCTTAACACCTATGTATCTAAAATAACTTTATTTTAATGTTATGTAAATTGCATTTCCTTATGTCATGTCCAGTTTCTGGAGCTAATGACATACTGGTTTTTTTCATAACACAATGTGAAGGAAAAAGAGATGGATTATGCTGTTTTTAATTATAGCACTTCATATTTAGGGAATCTAATGCTAGATTACAGTTTCTGGAGGTTTTTTAGTATCTAGTTGGTTTTTTTTTAACTTAAGTAAACAATTTATTCCAGAGGTAAACTGTGTTAAGTATCTCATCTGTAGCAGTGAATACTGAAGTGATTTGTAACACTATACAGATTCCCTTTTTCTTAATGTAATAAAAGCTGAAAAATCTTCCGCAGGAATAAAAGCTGATAGGGCTTTCTTTACCCTCTTAAGTGTTCATATTTGCCATAAGACTATATAGGTTTTCAAACCCTTTGCTTTTAAGAATTGTAGTTTGTGGCCTGTCACAGTTAAAGCAAGTCATTATCAGATCCATTCCCTCTAATTCACTAATCCCTTATTTCCCTGAATTTGAGGGGGGTGGAATCTACTTTATGTTTGCAGATCCCTTGATTTTGCTTCTGTTAACCATTGAAAAAAACCAAAGCCAACCCAAACCAACTTCCAAAGCCAGGTTCTTTCTACACACTATAGGTCTGTATGCTGAAGATGAACTGTGTGTGCATTTCCAATATTCACTGTAAGGCTCACTCAGTCCTTTTTTCTCATTATTAGCAGCCCAAACAAGCTTGGTGTGTGCTTCAGACTTCGGTACTAAATTCTGTCCAGAAAAAATGTGGGGTTTTTTTTTCCTCAAGCTAAATTTGATCCTATTTCATGCATAATGGAAACTTTGCTAAGTGTTCGCTCTCAGCAGTCTATGAGAATATCTTTAGAATTATTAACTTTAACAAGGGTCCATGTATAGAGGATAGACCACTATGTAGGAGTATAGACACTTGCCTTCCTGCCTGGGGAAAATTAATCTCAGAAGTGTGGTAAAGCTGCTTATTTCTGCCTGTGGAAACTTTGAAGAATGTTGTAAGCACTTGTGTTGCGCCTGCTGGTGGAGCTAAAATTCTGCATCCACTGGGTTCCTTCTTTGTTTTAGGGTCGTTGAATCTTGCCTTAATTTTTTTATGTTATGAGAGCTAAACACTTCAAAACCATTCACAGAATTAATGTCTCTATTTGGCTTTAGATTGAAACTTAGTTTTGTTTTTTATTAACTTGTAAATAGAAAAAAAAAAGGCTGTCAAATGGGATATTTTACAGACTGTTTAGACGTTCCTGTTTGTGATTGCTCTGAAAAGCCACTCCGGATGTCACTTTAGAGCTACTAAATTAAACAGATGTGACTTAAGATTTTAATGCTGAAATAATGCATAGATATTAGTTATAAAACAAAGGCATATTTGTAAAGGATTGATCACAAATATTATTTATTACAAAGCTTGATCATTTTTGATACTGATTTTGAACAAGAAATTGAGGTGTTGTAGCAATTTTGTTCTCTACACTTAATGGTAAAATATCATCTACCTGCTAATTGCTCCACAGTCAACTTCCTACTTTCAAGAGATCTTGTGCTTATCATGTACCAAGTGAAAAATAATGTAAACCTTTTCTTATATGTACTTGGAAAGGAAAGAGAACAAAACAAGATGCCTACAGAAATGATATTTTGGGGGTTGCTTAATAGAGTGTTATTTTTTGTTTTGAAATCAATGAAAATTTTGCAAAAAATATTTTTCTATTTTGATAAGTAATGATAATTGTTAGTATAAAAAGTATTATTAATAAGATTTTTTTTAAATGCTGTAGTTTGCCATGAAAAATTATATGATAGAGGTGACAAAATTAAAGCTAGTTAAGAAGAGAATCTAGAATAAATGGTAAAGTCTTTAAAGAGAATGTTAACATGTCATTTCTTTTGAACAACAGCTGAAGTTTGGGATAAGGAATTTGACCCTGTCATGGTAATACTTCGAACAGTTTACCGTAGAGATGTGCAGTCTGCAATGGACAGATACACAGCATTGTAAGTTGGATCATTTTTAGAAATGCATCATATTGTTGCTCATTCCACAGCAAATCTTTTGGTTTCACTACCTGGTAATGCTAATCACTTTATCTGTGTTTTCAAGCCCCAGATTTGTTCTTGAGTAAATAGTCTATAAAATTTGCAAGCAATATCAGGGTTTTGGTTATCTTAGTTTGTTACTCTTCCATAAATGTTTAAAAATACATCTGAAGGGCCACAGACAAGGTAGTGAATGTCATCACAGATTAAATACTTAACCAAAGATAGTGTTTAAAAATCGGTTGCAACTTACTTGAAGGAGTTATCTATTTTTACTTAGTTTACTCTTAGGTACACAAAGCAAAGCTTATCTATAGCAGTGGCAGGTTTCTACATTATTGCAGTGTTTAATAGTAGTTTCAACATTTAACATTTGTTTCAACAGCCTAAAGCAAAGTGGCAAATTCCCTGGAAACCCATGGCCTCCTTACAAGAAGAGAACACCATTACACCCAAGTTACAGAGGTCTCATAAAGCTTTTGCACTGTAAAACCCTGCACATTGTGCTCTTCACACTTCTTTACAAGGTATGGTCATGATTCTCATTAAGGGCATTGGTTTACTTCCACATTTTTTACAAAAGTTCTCAGAAGTATGATTTTTTTAAAAGTTTATTTGGAATAGTCAGGTTCAATTTTATATAATATTTTTGGGTTTGGTTTTATTTTTTAAGTCTAGTGTGAGTTTTTTTCCTACCACTTTGATTATATCATGAATGATTGTTTCATATATACACACTAAGTCAGTACCCAAGTAGATAAATGATCGTGTTCTGCTTTGAGGAGCACTGTATTAACAATCAGAGTTGCCATTGAAATTGTTCTTCCGTGTTGGTTTCAGGGAGCATAGTGGCAGGAGTGGTGTTCCTTTGGCTCCTATTGCAGAATTTTAAATTCAAAAATACACAACTTTGATGGCTTTAGATCCTCACCATCAAATAAGTCTAGTAATTGCAATTGTTTCTAACATCACTTCCCAAAAACATTCTGGCTTTTAATAATGTTATAGCAATTGTTGTTCAGGACTAATTGGTGCCTTTAAGTTATGTTTGGTTTTATCTTTGATAGTTGACTGCTGTCTCTAAGAGAAGCTCATCCTTTTTGAAAAGTCCATCATGAGGAAATGGACTTTGAATCTGTACTTAGAAAGTGTTTTCAAAGCAGTGTGCTGCAGAGGCAGATGAGTGACTCTAAAAAGTGGTTCGTTTGAGTAGTGTTCTTCTTGGGCAGACTTTTCCTTTTTTAAGGGCTCCCAGCTTGCCTAAAACTCATATTTTGTTTCACTGTTAAATTTCTGTTGAGTAGAAAAATTCTGTTGTTCTACAGGAAGGCTGGTGAAGGAAAGGCGAGTTTGGGACTATGTAGAAGATCAAATAATAATTTGACATGGAACAAAAATGGAGACTATAGGGAAGCAATGCATCATCTTTTACTGTCTTGCTTAGGGGTCTTTGGCCACTTTTTCTCTTATTCCATTAAGAACCTTCAAGGGCTTAAATCTTGAGAATCTTAACCATTACTAGCTTGCTGTTTTAGCTGGAATACCAAATACTTTACCACCAGATTTATGGATGGTGGAAAATATATAGTGGTTGATTCTGTGGATTGGCTTAAATAATGCCTGCTCTCTTTGTGAAATTTTGCCAATTCATGACGGCCTTTATTATATCTCTTGGCTTTTGGGACTTCCTGCGGAAGAACAGTAATACATTTGGTGATGTTACTTTTCAGAAGCGTTGGTCAATACGACTTTGATTCTGACTGGTACAATTACATGTGCTCTTCATATTATCATAATACTGAGTCCCCTTTTTAGTTAAATAACCTCTATCGTCTCAGATTTGGTTGAGTTTGATTAAATCAGTTGCTCAGTCATTTTTTAGAAAAGCTATTGTAAAACAGTGGGTTTTTTAAGAACTTTATCTCTCTGACATTTCTAATAGCTTTTTCTCCTTAAAAAAATTCATCCATTTGAAACCAAGTAGTATTTAAAACTTTACTAGGTTACAGCCTAAATAGACTAATTTGTATAGTAACCTGTCTACAGTGAAATTTTAAACATATTTTCTCACCCACTTTTTTTGGTAACTTGCATTTTTTTGCAGTTTTCTTTCCTTTAATTCAGAATATTCTCAAGAGGGAAGTTGTCCTGGTTTTTAATTTTAGCAGTACTGATTCTTCCTCTCAATGCATTGAAAGCTGTGTTAGAAGAAGGATATGGGCATTTATTAATTTAAAGATAAGGTTGATTATTATTTGTAACTGAAAAAGATGATGTGAAGGTGGTTGTGAACTAAATGAATGTTAACCCTTCTGGTGTTCCCAGTTATGCCAGCACTGCTTGTAGGACTAGGGCTTCCTGAGGCCTTTGGTGGTTGATCACAGGAAAAGGGGAGGGAAGGCTTGGAGCAGCTCTGTGCATGTAACTGGCAGGAGTGGTGTCTGTGCAACTTTACTGCCACTTCGGTGGTAAAGTAAATTGCACCTTGAACTAGTAATAGCTTTAAGGTACAAATTTGTTTGACTGGAAGATGTAAAATTAAATTTTGCTTTTGTGCTGATGATCAAAGATTAGGTTTTTTCTAATAAACCTCAAAATAATTTTTCATCAAATTAAAAAAAAAAACCAAACAAAAAAACACCCACAAAAACTGAAGAGTCCAAAATGTATTATCCAGAACACTCTTTTTAAGTTTAGATGTACTGAAGCCTTAATCTTCTATGATGTGTCCCTTTTCCTACCTAGATATTAATGGATCATCAAAATTTGTCAGAACATGTGCTGTGCATGGTTTTATATTTGATTGAGCTGGGGTTGGAAAATTCTCCTGAACAAGAATCAGATGAAGAGGTAAGAATAAATACCATTTTATTCTTCAAAATACAAAGGTATTTTGTAATGATTCAGTATTCTTTAAAATTTGATTTTACCATAGGAGTCAGAAAAAACCATCTTTATTAACTTATATAGGGAACAACTAATAAAAACAATAAACAAAAACATACTGTTGTGAGGAAGAGTATGGTATCTTGTTATGCTTTTCAGCAGTCTCTGTATATGTAGTCTGACAACACAGATTGATTAGATCTTTACTACTCTGTAAAATAGTATTAGAAATTGTGCAAAAAAATTTCAAATCATTGAGTCTAAAAATCTCTAAATTTTCAACTGAAACCCTTATCACGGAGCATTTTATTGCTAAAGATGTGGATCTTCTAAAATATGTAAATTAGTCAGAATTTTAACTCTGCTTTTGATAATATTTGAATATAAAGAGCCATTATTTTTGTGATTCCAAATTCCCCTATATTAGCGTAGTTTTTTTTACTGATCAACACTGCTTTTTGACTAAGAATTTGCCACATTTTTTTCCAGAGACTGACTTCTGTCAGTCTGATTTTTTTTTTTAATTAATCTTAGATTGTACAGCTTTGGATTGCTCTCTGGAGTTCCTTTTACTTCTGCTAGCTAGCACTAACGGCTGTATTTGATTATATTCAAATAAAATACTTAGGCTTATGTATTTATCAGCCCTGTGGTCCTCAAGGGCCTCACGTCAGTCATCAAAATTTTTGAGAGCTATATTAGTTTTGTTGAGGTACTTAATGTTCAACACACTGTTCCTATCTCATGGAGACATTATGGCCTCTGTAATATAGTTACAAAAGCAGCACAAATTATTTTAATACATAAGAGAAAGTATAACAGGCTTTTTTTAATTGTTTTAGGAGTCTGTAGGTGGACAAGAGCGTTGCCATGATAGTTGGTTTCCAGGTAGTAACTTGGTTTCTAACATGCGTCACTTCATTAACTATGTCCGAGTAAGAGTGCCAGAAACTGCTCCTGAGGTGAAGAGGGAACCACCTGCAAGTACCAGTTCTGATGGTTTAGCTTCATCACAAGTAAGTAGATACAAATACTAGATTCTCTAGGTTAGTTTAAGTTATTGCCTGTGTTGGCATTTCTTGTTAGTTTTGTTACTGTTTTTATTAATTTCTTAGGATATTTTTTTCCTTCGGTTATTTTTCCTGTATGTAGTGATAGCAGAAATAGAAGTTATTTCAAATGATACCTCCTTCCAAATTATGTATTTAATGACTTTTTTTGTCCTCAATCTACCAGAGTTCAAGGCGGAAGAGCCTCCAGAGAGAGGTAGCTCTGTGTGCAGTTTGTTCTAAGCGATTAACTAGCAACATGGCTTTAATTGTGCTCACCTTAACATTCAGTGGAATCTTCTAATTTTCCTGAATTTCCTTTTAATTCATATTGCAAGGACTCACACTTTTTTCATGTTCTTGATGGTGATCTTAGGTAGTAGACTTTTAAGCAGTAAAATGCCTTTACATTTTTAATACGTATTTGGAAATAAAAGCTTCCTATCAAATATAAAATGTCATTGATACTGCTTGAGCTTTGTGTTTAGGCCTGTTTGATCTTGCCAAGATACTACTAACATTTAATAATGTAGAATAGTCTTAGCTTTCTTGAGTCTAGGTAAGTTTAACCTTACATTGAAGGTGCATTTGAAATGATTAATAGCAATTTTTTGTTGTTGTTGTGAAAACAAAGGAGTATGTAAATGTTGGGATCCTGGAGGATTTATAGCTGGTAGATGATACAATCTGTGTGTCAGTGTTGCTTTTGTATCTGTTGTATACAGCACTTCAGATTACTATGTGCCAGATGTAGCAAAATACAATGGATATTTCTTCTGCATGTTCATGTCAGAAAAGTAGACAAAATCTAAAGTAGGGAGATGGCATGAAGTAGATTAAAACATAAGGTAGGTGAGATGTTGGTGAGAATCCCATTTTAATATTCGATATCTCTTAATTGCCCAGCCTTCTGAGGAGGAGAGGGTAAGATGTTAGTGTGCTGAATTTTATGTTCAAAACATTGAGGATACATCTTTCTGCTGTGGATTCAGTATATGTATCCTTAATTTGGTACTGCAAGCAAGAGTAGTATAAGATAGAGAGATCTAAATGGGCTCTGTCATTGATATAACTGCACTCATAAGCTCATGTGCCCTGGATAGCAAGTTCTGCTGGCAAATAGGGGTGTATGGCTTCTGAATCTTACCTGATAAATCCAAACAAAAAGGACAATGCCCATGGGGATGTGTGGGCTTACCTGTATTCATCTGTGTGACATTATGAGTTAACATTGTGCAACAGTGCTCAGTAGACTTGAATAAAGATATTTAAATGACATAAAGATACTGAAATTATTACTATTCGAGAAAAACTAAGGAAATATTACTTGGATAACAGAATTGTAAGTTAGACGAGAGTAAAACGAGTTGTTAGTTGTTTTGGTATGGATATTTTCCTTTGGTACTTGGCTTTTTATGCAGTTGCATATAACAGACTTGTACAAAAATACAATACGCAGGTTTAGTATTTTGCTGTCCTAGTTTTCAATACCTTTTGGGAGCAGAGAAGAATATTGAGGTTTCATGCTTTTCTTCCTAGCTTCAAGTATTTTCCATAGTTTTAGAAATGTGTGTTGTTTATACTTGTATTTTTACAAATTAATCATGATAATTTTTTTCCCAAGAACTCAGGGACGGCTCAAGTGTTCAGTTTGGTCGCAGAACGTAGAAAGAAATTTCAGGAGATCATCAATCGGAACACCAGCGAGGCGAATCAAGTGGTGCGGCCCAAAACATCAATGAAGTGGTCAGCACCTGGTGCAACTCCACAGTTAACCACAGCCATTCTAGAAGTCAAGGAAAGCATACTGTCTTTGCTGATTAAATTGCATCACAAACTCTCAGGAAAACAAAACTCTTACTACCCCCCATGGCTAGATGATGTGGATGTTTTAATCCACCCAGAAATTCCAAGATACTCTCATGGAGATGGAATGACGGCAGTAGAAAGAATTTTACTGAAAGCTGCTGTACAGAGCAGATTGAACAAACGTATAATTGAAGAGATTTGCAGGAAGGTGACACCTCCTGTACCACCAAAAAAGATTAGTTGTGCAGAGAAGAAAACTCTGGATAAAGAAGAAAGGTAACATTAATAACAAGATAAAGGGGCAGTAGAAGGACAGTATATGTTGTACATCTGTTGATTGTTCTTCAGGGTTTTGTATTAATTATATACTGAAAGAATGTCTTAATTCTACAGCTCTCTTCATCTGATTTGAATATACATGATTTACATAGATACTGGGGAGGAATATGCACCTTGCTATTTTAGATCTTTGAATTAGAAAATATTAGTAATAATTTTATGTGATACACGTGCTCATCCTTTATGTTGCCATTTACAAAACTCTTACATACAAAGGTGTAGAATTAACGTTGTGTTAGCTTTTGTCCTTTAACCTGAAGATTATGTCCGAGGAGACACAATAAAGAGGCTCTTACACCTGCTAGGTTTAGCAGAAAGGAGGATATGACATTGATTTATTGACATTATTTTATTTTTATACACATCCCAACTCCACAAGGGATTGGAGAGCATGTCACTTCCTTCTCCATCCCACTGGAGAAGAAAGGTGCTTATCAAAGTGGTCATATCACAAAAGGAATGAAAAACAGAAAACACCATTAAGTAAACATTGGCTACTATTTACATAAAACTGTGAGAAAGAATCTGACTCCAAGGTTAAAAACAGAAGGCTTACAGAATTCCAGGGCAACAGAAGATAAGTTAGAATTTTTATTTGTATTGCCTGTTCATTCACATGCACACATCACACCATGATTGTTTTGGGGTTTTGTTTACTATATATGGGTTTAATAACTCTTCCTTTTTTGCTCGTCTGACCCATTCAACTTTTAAAGTATGTTTTAAATTTTTTTATAGTTCTTACTTAAAAAAAAAAAGTTTGTATTTTCTTATTATGTGGCCTGAAAACTTGCGTACCAGATGTCTGTCTTGGGCTGATTTTTTTTTTTTTTTTAAAAAGTTGGAACAGTTTTGATTTTAATATGGGACATAATGAGTCCTGAGAGCCCCCAAAATACTACCAGTATTGAAACTAAATGCAGAGACCCTGCTTCTCTTCTGCTTTCAGCAAATGTTGTGTTGGCATGAGAGTCCTATGGAAGAGGAATCAGCTAGGGGACAGCAACTAGAGCTGAGAACTGAGAGATGAAAGCTAGAAATAACAGGGATAGTGTTGAAACTGGGACTGGAAGGAAAAGCTTTGTGGCCAATGTAAAAACAGTGAATAAAACCAGTGAAAAAAAGCGAAGATGCATGGGCAAGTGATTAGTTGATGTGGGAAGACTCAAGCTGGCAAGTGGGAATGTTGTGAAGGTATATGAAGAACTGGGTTCTTGGGACAAAAATACTCAGAGAAGAGTAGCAAATGAAAAAAACCCAATTTTTAGTTAAAATCTCAATGGGGAAGAATGGGGTCTTGAGAGTTGGTAGGAGAAGAGTGTGGAATGGGAATGCAAATGTCTGGAGGGTGTGAGTGAGACAGAGATTGACTTTGGGGGATGTCATAAACTCAGCTGGAAAGGGAAGTTGGCTGGAGTGGGAAGAGACTGACACTTGGCTGGTGCAAAAGACTGGAACATGATATTTGAAGGGAGAGGATGGTGGATAGCATTGGAAGGCTGTGGCACAGAAAGGGGGGAGCTCAGGTGAGAGTACTTAGCACAGCAGCTGAAGTAGAGCACAGGCTGGAATGGACAAGAAGACAGCTGAGTACTTGTTCATGCATTTTTTTTTTTTGTTTATGTAACCAGGCTATGTAGTTATGGTTCTAGAAATTTGGGTAGAAAAGTGCAGTCATCTGACTCAGTTAGTTTCTGGACTACATTTCTTTTTCTACCATTTTTATTTGTTTGAAAATAAATTTTTCATTAAATTCTCTCTGATATATCCAAGGCCTACACTGTACTGGAAAATTACACATCAGAATATGGCAAATAGATTTAGTATATTTGTATGTTACATACTTTACAAAGTAAAATTTTTTTTGTCTTGCTAGTGTTTATTTAATAGTTTAATTTCCAGCATCACTTGTAATAGTTCATTCAATGAGAGAAATAGCCAAGGTTTAGCATGTAAAATTGCTAATCAGAAATGTCAGATTGAATAGCTGCTTTAGATAAAACACAGCTACATTTTGGGCACCTAATCATTATTGTGGTACTCAATAGTGCTAGATTTATGTACAGAAGGAGCACGGGCATCAATGAAACAAGTAACTTTTCATATAGTAAAGGGTAAGGTCATTCCTTTTCCCCTATAAAAGGATGTAATGTTTTCTGGGATCTATTGGAGGCATGCTAAATTTTCAGTTAAGTTTGGGGGCTAAAGCAATGGTGAAAATGAATGTTTCCCATTCTTTGTTGTTCTGAGTGATTATTATCTTCTTCTCAAATTTATAGTGGTATTGGTGGACCCATGAAGTTTATTAATGGACAGTGTGATAACTGGAATGACTAAACTCATAGAGTGATAATGTTCATAAAGCCAGGCTGCAATTTTTACTGTTTTGACTGATTCGTTTTCATTTTCCCCCGAATTCTGGTTTTGTATCAGTGAAGATTGAGCAGACTGTGCACATTAAGCGATTACCTTTTTTAGCCTACTTCAACATATAATGGCATCACTCAGGCAATGGATGGTTGCCATAGGAACTGAAATACAGAACTAGAAGCAAGCTTGAGCTGCTTGCAGTACTTTTTCAATTGCATATTCCCATGGGCCATCATGGAAAATTACTGAGCTGTACTGAATCTGTCAGAGTTTGTTTATGTCTTCTTATTAAATGCATCTATTTACAGTCACTCTGCTTTTAGTCAAGGTGTTTATTGAGAAATATCCAGGGAGAAATAAATAAAACCAAGTCTAATGAATGCCCTGGTCTGATCCTCAGAATCATGAATCTTAGTGATGTTGTAAATAGAAGTTATTTTGCGAAATGGTGACTGTACAATGTAGCAGATAAATGGGCAGGGATATTTGGGTCTTTCAGATGCCTTTAAGAAAACAAGTTAGAAGCTTTGACTTACAAACAGGTCCCCTCAGGATGACAGGTTACACTGTATGAGCTGCTTTGGGCCTGTACATGCCAGTTCCTGTGCCAGGACACTGATAATCAGATAGTGCTTGAGACTAAAGGACTCACCCATCAGGGTATCAGACACCAAGTGATGTTTTCAAAGCCCATGTTAGTTATTTGAATCATCTCTGAGCAGTGGAAAAATGCATTGTAAATGCTGATGCACAGAATTTGTAGCTATGATAGAGCTTCTGTAGCTGCACAGAGGGAGCTCTGTGGGGAGCTGCTGTGTAAACGCCTCAGCTGAGGGCATGAGCAGCTGTGGGGTAGGGCTTTTGTTTGGTTTTCCCACTTTCACTGTCCCATTTCCTCTATTTGTAAACTCATGTCAAAGTAAGGAGAATTTATGTCTATTTCCTTTATCTTTTTACATCCATCAATATTTCTCTGCCCACTGCAGTATATATCTATATAGAGAGTTATATAGCTGGTTATATAGCCTCGTACAGGTCATTGATACAGTTTAAATAGGATAGACAAGAATAAGTCTCTAATGTCTTCCATTTGTAAATCCAGAGCTGTGACAAACATTGAGGAGAAAGTTAGTGAAGTCAGCTTGGCTTCAGGGAAGTATGGGCTTTTAATCTGGATACAATCTCAAGGTGCTTTAAATGCCAGTATAAAAGCTGTTGGTGGCCAGAATTTTGGGTGGAAGTGGGGGAGAAGAAACCACTGTGAGCAGCCTTGGCTGGAAAATAAATTATTCATAATTGTTTCTCTTGCCATCAATCTTGATATCAAAAGGGAGTCAGGTAGGCTTTTATTATTATTGTTATTATTAACTTGCAAATGTTGGTTTCTCACAGGAGTACTTGTTTTTTTACAAATGACATTGCAGTCTCTTTTTCTTCCCAAGTGTAACAGATAAAAAAGTTTCAAGACTAAGGTCTTGGGTTCCTTTTCTTGCGATGTTTTGGCCTAATCTGTTAAAAGATCCTTTGGTGAACACCTTTGAAGGGTGTTTTAGGATAGGATTTTATTCTGTTCTTTCAGACTCAAAAGAAAGTAACACTAATATCTCAAACTCCACTTCTAAAGCAAGAGTTTCCTTTTACAGGCTTGAAAACTATTCCTTTGTGTTAACCTTAATTTGGAATGATACTGTTTAAGGTGGTAACTCTTATCAGCTTGACATTATAAAGGGGTTTTTTTGCTCCATTATGTATGCTTATTTTTTCTTCTTCCCCCTTCTTTCACTTAGACGACAGAAGGCTAGAGAAAGGCAACAGAAATTGTTGGCTGAATTTGCCTCAAGGCAGAAAAGCTTCATGGAAACTGCCATGGATGTTGGTAAGTTTTTGTGTTGTTGACTGCTTGCTCTTATATATTTTCCCACATGTTAGTATTAAGGTTTTTGCTCAGTTTAAAAAACAAAGACACACAAAACCCCCTCAACCATCAACTACCCCAACCACACAGGAAACCCTCCCCTCAGATTCCACTTTTGTATCCACTTGTTAACTTTATACTTCTTAAGAAGCTTAACTTTGTTTTATAGGACAGATATTACTGAATACATAATTGCTAAATAATAGATTAAATCTGTAGGACATAAATTTATTCCTAGTTTTTCTTAATATACAGTAGATGAAATGATTAAATGTGTCATATGTTTTAAAGTATTTACCTTTAATATAAAATGTCCCCAAATTAGTTTGTCTTTTTAAGACTGTTTTCTTTAATCAGTAATAATAAAATTTAAGGTTCTTTCTCTATAGAGTCTCAAATTTTAGTAAGGTAAAAGTTTTGCCTTTGAAAAGTATTTATAGATCTAAGGAAAACATAATTTTTAGATGACCTCAGTTGCTATAAGTGATAACATCGTATTCTATTTCAAACTCTGGCTTTACAGCACAATCAGTTCTTGTTTTTCTTGAAGATGAGTTGTTTCAGATTCTGCTGTGTAGAAGTGCATAATCCTGATTAGATTGTGTTTAACTGAGGAAAGGAAAATATTTTTGTCATTTGAGCCACTTCATTAAAAATTAGCTCTTATGAAAGATAAGAAAAAGCGGGACTCTTCCCTCCCTCTTCCATCAAGTACCATGTGCTATGAAGTTTTGATTTGGGTTTAGGCAGTGGTTAGAAATACTTTGATGACTGTATTTGCTGAAAAAGTTTGTCTCTTGAAATTGTTAAATTCCCTCCAGTTCATAGGTTGCTGAGATTTATTCATTTGTACTTATTGAGGTTTTGGATGCAGCAATCTTGGATGGAGCTCTGAGCAACCTGATCTAGCAGAAGATGTCCCTGCCCACAGCAGGAGAGTTGGAACTTGATGATCTTTAAGATCCCATCCAACCCAGACTTTTTAAGATTCTATGAAATTAATCACTGTATATATGATGTTATGTTTGGTGTGCAATTCACTTAATTTTTATCTGTGAACTTTGTATTGTAAGTCAACCTTGTTAAATGGGTAGCTAGTTCTTTGTAATCTATTTGTTGAAGTAAGGAAGAAGGGAGGAAGAACCTTGCAGTTCTCCTTATTAAAAATTAAGTTTTTATACAGTCATGGCTAATTGAAAGTAACTGGGAAACTTTGATTCTTCAGTCACCTGTATTTTGAATTCTTCATATTGCAACTTTGAAATTGATGAGGTCTATATATGAAATCAGATGTATGTGTATATATAGATATAGATGTAGATATACCTGTCAATAGCTATATAGCTAATTTGCATAAGTACTTCCATGCATAAGTTTTATAAGCTATGTTTAAGATAACTGCTTTGATTTTTGGATGAATCATAGTAGCTAAATCAGTAAATTACACAGCATTTATTTTTGTGAAGGACTGGAAACACTTGGCTTTTAGTTAATTAATATTTAATTCTCAGCTAGGCAGACCTTGGTCTTTGTGTTTATGGTTGTGCATTAAAAAGTTCTTGGGCATGCAAGATTTAAATCACTTGCTTCTTAGTATTTAAAGAACTAATAACTTCAGGTGCCTCAAAGTAAAATGTCATGTTTGTTGTCAATTATACCAGGTCATGCACAGCACTAGATAGAATCAACTTAATGAACTACATTTTCATAAAGTTATTTTACATAAAGACATTTGACAACAACTTAATAGAATTCCAGGCATTGTGTTAATAATTACTCTGCCTTTTCACTAACTGTTTTCAGTGTCTTCTATGTTGTCATTCCATTTTCTGACTTTGTTATGAAAATACACTGAATTAGTACTCTAGTCCAGTATTAACTAGCTTTTATGTTCTGACTGGCATTAAAATAACTCACAGAAAGTAAGTTCGTATACCATTATAGTGCATGGGGTTTGTTTTAAAATCTAGATTAATTTTTGCTGGGAATATTTTCTTCAGTTTGTTGAATCTAAGTGGTTTGTTTAGCTGTGAATTCAGTCTCTCTGTGTTACAGAAAACTACTGAAAATCTTGCCGAAACTATTGTTACTCTAATTTTAAAGCACAAGACTCAGTAAGAATTCTGAAACTAGTCTTTCTGGAGTGATTCAATTTAAAACTGCTCTTACATAATTCATAGGTTTACCCGGAATTGTAGCATAGCAGTGCTGAAATAGCTGTTTGAAAATAAAAAAAATTTTCATACTAAAATCAGTAAGAATTCATTCCCTTCTCACATAAAGTCTGTTACCTGTTACTTTTATTACAGATTGAAGCTCAGCAGTAGGTTTATTTCTTAATTTTTTCACTTACTGTAGCAGGAATAATACTGTCAAAAATGCAGGGGTGATGAGGCCTCAGCTCCCTTGTTTTGTCACTGTTTCAGTTGGTGTCATTTGCACAAATTTATATTATCATTATCATCTATTAGAACTTTAATTATGAAAAGTAGATATGATTCAATGGTAAAATGTGAGAACTGTAATTTGGGTATAGCACTTAAAAGCTTCATAATGCCTTTCTGCTGACAGTTGTAGAAGATTGGAAATACTCTGAAAATAAATGTGTCTAGGAAGAGATAGGAATAATGGAGACTAGCCAAAGTTCAAAGGTTATTTTATTAAAACCCATATACACCATCGTTTCTAAAGTGTTAATAAAGTGCACAGAGGCACTGTTAATGCCCTGAGGTATTCCTCTTTGATTGTTAGGATGCTGCAATGAAACATGGCTTAAAAGGAAGTTACCTAATTACATGTTAATTATTCAGTATTAAATTGGTCGCATTTTACTAGTAGAATTTATTTATTTGGATTGAAATACACAAATTCATCTGAGATTCTGAAAAAAAAGGTTGGCATTTTCTTTCACATAGTTACTGTAGAAAAAAATTCCAATTATGTAGCACTTCCCATTTGCGCCCCCTGTTACTTTCTATTTATATTCTGTGACATCTGCAGAACTGCATTGCCATTCAAGCTTGCCTGGAAGTAATTAGGTGAAATTTAGAAACAGTTATGTTAATGAACTAGGATAGAAAAGCATCCACTGTGCTGTCTTTAGCTGTTTGACTGCAGGATAAACAAAAAAAGGAGAAAAATAAACCAAGAAAAGAGTTCTAAGAGCAACAGATAGAGCTCTTGAAATGTCTGAGGAGACTGTCCAGAGTGTCCAAAATGTGGGGTCAGTTTCAGCTCCAGAGGCCTTCCTGGCTCCTGATTACAGCTCCTGGTTACAGCTCCCAGTTATAGCTCCTGGTTATAGCTCCTCTGAGCTCTTGGAGGGCACTGCCTCAGGGTGAGACCATGGTTTATCTTGAGGTGTGGAACTTTGTGCAAGGGATTTTTGAACCTTCATAACCTTCAGGAGGGATTTGATAAGAGCAAAACTAAACCACCCGGTTCTAGGTTAATAGTAGCCTTTAACAAATTTTGGTGATACTTGTAAAGATCTGTCTATCTGAATTTTATAAAAACAAAATATGATCCATTCAGGGCTAGCTGCTGCACTACTTACCATATTGAAAATCTGTGAATTGGTTAAATTGTTAATTACAAATATTAAGATATACTTCATTTCTTCAATAGTTTTCATGTCTCTGAAGTGGCTGATATGATTTTTAAACATTTTAAATGCATCCTGATAAGTATGCAGATGATTTTTTATGTCTTTCTTACAGTGTGTTCTTAGCAGGATGTCATTTTGTCCTTCATGCAACATTCCTTAGTTAGACTTAAAAAGAAGCGCAGAGTTTTAATGCAAGGTGACATATATTTCCTAACACTCAATCCTCTGAACCCAGATAGAAAAATAAATTAGGTACTGATCTCTTGAGAGTATGTATGCTGGGTCAGGGCAAAGAATATTAGCATACTAATGGTTGCTTTGATACCAAAGGGCAGCTTTGACACAATGTGTACAGCAGGACAAATGTTGACTACAGTCAGTGGAGATTTTTACTGTGTTTACAAAGCCCTTTCGGTTTTGGGGTTTTGCGGGGTAGGGGAAATAATGGAATGCATCCTTAGCTCTGGAGAGTAGAAATGAAATTAAATTCAGGTAGCAACCTATTCGGCAATACATCAGTGTGCTAGATTTTAGCAGATTGATCAGTAATTTCTTAGGAGGTAGGAAGTGCTAGGTTTTTGTAACTTTGTCTCTCTACTTCTATTGGTACAAAACTAAACAAAGAGCTAAATAATTCACTTTTTAAAAAGTCTTGGGAACTATAGGGTTTGGCTCTTCCCTGGATTTCTGTCACAGTTTAAATTTTTTCATCCTCCTTTGGTGTTTTAAGATTCATATTTATTCAGATTTGTGGAATAATTCACAAGGACAACGAACAGTTCCAGAGCCCACTGTAAGGGGATGAGGTGTACTACAACATTAGACTAATCCTATGAGAGAAACTTGGTGAACTGATACCAGTACCATGTGTCTTAGTATTTTTCACTAGCTCCTTCTTCACACACACTGACATCATTAGGACAAGTCTCTGTGCAATCAATTGGGTTAAATCTTTGGAGCTAGTTTAAGTGAGTAATTGAGGTTTATCAGAGTCCATTCAAAAAGAAGTGAGGGGTTTTGTTTGGTTACAGTTTTTCTGGCATGCTTATTTATTTGAGATTTTAGTTTCTAGCCAATATCCCTTTGTTTTCTTTTACTGGCTCTGGTGCAAATTATTTTATTAGGAAGTCTTCCTTACTGCTAGTAGCTTACTTTCCTTGAAATTTTGTTTGCCAGAGTAGCCTACCTATATTTACATCTAAGTAGCTGTGAAGGAAGCATGCGCTTGATCATTGAGTTCTAAAATTAAATCAGCCTGATTTTTATGTACCTGTTCCCCATAGGCAATAAAAGTATAAATTGCATATATTGAACTGGTTTTAAACACCTTTTAAATCCTAAGTTCTGGGTTTTCTTTTTCCTTCAGGTTAAAAGTATGCAATTTATGATGAATGAATGGTATTTTGTAAATTAAATATTGACAAATTTTAATGACTTACATTTAATTTTTCCAAATCAGATTGATACACTGTATTCTCTTTCTACACTTCTGAAAAATATTGAATAAATGCAGGTTTTCTGTTGTATTGACAATATTTTAGAAAAAGAGAAAAAGAAAACTGAAACTCGGGTCCTTGTCATTTCTTGCATTTGATACATAGGTGTACATGAGTGTGCATTATACAATTACGAGGAGATATTAAATATAAGAAGTAGCATTTAGTGTTTACTTCCTCCCTTCTGTGCTACAGTTTGCTTCTAGGTTTGCTGGATGTTTTGGACATCAATTTTGCATCAATTTGCAGTTGATGCGTTGTGCTTTTTCTTTCATTGTACATCTGGCTGCCACTAGATGGTGATAGACATGTGTACAATATCAAAAACTGCACGTCAGTGAAGATCAGGGTTCATTTTCATATGACCCTCAATAGCTGGCTGGGAAATCAGTAGTTACTAAAACAGTGTAATTTTGATTCAGCCCTGTGAGCAAGAGCATTGCATGGAGCTTTTTACAGCAAAGAAATATTCTGCCTGGCACCCAACACGCCTCTCCTTATGGCAGCAGCCTCCTGTGCCAAACCTGTAGTAGACTTTCAGAAGACAGCAGTTCTCCTAAAAGCAATTCTGCATGAGGACTGTTGTTCTACTCAAGGTTTTTTGGATTCTCTATCCAGTACCTCAGCCTACCTAATAAGAGAAAGGGTGTGGTTGAAGGTAGGGAGGAAGTGTTTTCCTTCAGAAAAATTACATTCTAAGAAAGACACAAAGAACTCACATACTCTAGGTCGGGAGGCTGACTGTATGTGTTCCTGAGTCAGGAGTGGATCATTGAGTCCTAAGGTGCTTTTCTTTCAAGCCAATAAAGAGTTCTTATCTTTGATTGTAACGTAACATGAACTGGCTTGCCCTGAAATCAGGAGTGCCAACTGCCATGTGATCGAAGCTGTATCAAGTGCAATGGCTTGGATACTTCAGAGCTGGACCTTAGCCTTGAACGTTTCTGTGCACCTAGGAAGGAGTAATGTGGATTATAAAGAGAACAGATCTCTGACACATCTTGTGTACAGTAAATGTTAATCTAAACATCTGCTGCATCAAAGCTGGTTGTTTTCTTAATGCACCCCAAATTCTTAAAGATTGTCCATTTTCCTTCTAGTGGTTGTTTCAGTCAGCTATGAGCAAATCTGGTTTTACTAGAGATTCATATCCTTTGCCCTTCATCTCTCTATGTTCAAAGTTTTCAGTATAATATCTGAATAATAGAAATAAATAAATAAAATAGAAGTTAGATCTCTGTTGTATAGAAGTTTTAAAGAGATCAAGTTTAATACAAAACTTGAATTAAGTGTTTAATTCCACAGGGAGTAATTTTGGCTATGGAAAAATATGTTCATTATAGGTGTCTTTCTTGGAAGCAGAAAGGTTTGTTTCAAGCAACTGACAATGTTTTAGTTGTAGATAAACTAGAGAAATGATTTTGTAGTTTTTTCATCACTACCTCAATGCAGATGCATTTGGATTTCTTTACTTCTCTTCAATATAAATTTTTGTACTTGTTTTTAGAGTCACCAGATGCTGATATTGCCATGGAGGTAGCTACATCCGAACAGCATGTTTCTGAGGCAATATATGATTGTGTTATTTGTGGACAAAGTGGCCCTTCTACAGAAGACAGACCTACAGGGCTGGTTGTACTATTACAAGCGTCCTCAGGTATGAATGTGTGGCTTGTAGGAAAAGCCGTGTTTCTGCAGCTTTTAGCATGTGTGCATAAATCCTGTAGCGTCTCGTGAAGTCTGGAACCACAGAGTTTCCTACTTTTTTGTGTGGATGGTCCTCTATGAGACACATTAGGGACTTCTTAAATGTTTGGGGAAAGAACAAACAGTTTAATTCCCTCCTACTTCCTATTAGCTTTTGCAAATGCAGCAGTGCGTTGCAGACCTGCAGGAATAATCAGTACTGAAAGGAAAAGAAAATTTAACAGCCATCAGTGTGTCTGCATGTAGATATGAGTTTTTGTGGATATATGTGTGTTTATATATTTTGTGTACAAGTGCAAAAGCACAACTTTCAGTATTTAGATTCTTCAGTAAGTTTTGACTTTTTAACATCAACAAAGCACATTATAGTTACGAACCAAAATTGCCTGATTGTTTTCTTAATTGTTTAGCCAGTTGTTACCCGTTGCATTGTGTATTGCTGCTTTTCTTCGCACAGTGTTGGGGCAATGCCGCAATAGCACCGAGCCAAAGAGGCTCCCAACTAATGAAGAGGAGCAGATCTATCCCTGGGATACCTGTGCCGCGCTGCACGACGTGAGGCTGACAACTCTACAGCGATACTTCAAAGATGTAAGGATTTCATGTGAACAAGATAGCCTTAAGAAAAATCTGTGTGTAAAAAGATAAATGAAATTACAACTTAGAATTTTCTGCTGATTTCATTTCTGCATTTAGCAAATGCTTTTTCATGTTGCAGTCATTCTGAAGGATTTACATTTGATAGGGTCCTTATTTTTAAATAATGTCCGGCTTTCCCTAGTTATAATTTTGGCAGTAGGCATCTAGTATATCTACAGGCTACATAGTCATTAAATATCTCCACAGATATTCTCTAGAAGAAGGTATTTCACAATCCAGTGTGACCACACAATTGAAATGTGGGTTTGCTGTCTAAGCAAGCACCAGTTCTCTTGTAGCCATTCAGAGAACCCGGTCAAGGAATTTCTTTTAATCAGGTAAAAGTATTTTGGCAGTACAAAGTAAGTGGAAAGTGTTGTTTTAATCTGTAACAGTTTTCAGAGCCACTACAGAGAAGGGGAGTATGAGTGGATGGGAAGGAGAAACCAGTAGAATGCACCCTCTTCTGCTGAATCCTCAACTCTGCACAACATCTGAAGTTCAATTTTACATTAATTAGTAGTAAATGTCTGCTTTGCAGTTCTGTTAGCTGTTCCAAACAGAGCTTTACCTTACTTTACAAAGCCAAATTACAGCTTTTCACACTTAATTTTGAGAGTCAATTCTTGTTGCTTAGCAGGACATACTCAGTTGTAGACCTTCCTTTGTGGAAGTGCTGCCTTTGACTACCCTTGCTTGTGCCTAAAAGAGCTATGTAAGATAATACACAATTATTCTGAGAAATCATTCACAGGGAGAGTAATACAGAACCTGTGACCCTAAATTAGCTTCTGTAGACTAGTCCTAGGTGAGATGCCAGCTTTTCAGCACATCTAACTAAACAATGAGCATTTAGAAGCTTAAATATTTGCTTTAAAGTGGAAAAACTGGCAATTTTTATTCCAACACAGTTGCTAGCTTTTTCATAATGACATCCACAGATAACTAAAATTTGCCAACTGCAGCCAAGCTTGCTTATGTAGATTAATGTAGAGTAAAATTCGTAATTGTTTTGATAGAGTCTTAAAAATTGGCCAATCTTTTCAGAAAGCATCTTATTCTAAGGCAAATATGCATTTCCTTGCTAGAAATAATATCTGAATAAGACCTAATCAAAACATTATTCTTTAACAAAGGATTTTTTAGCTGAGAAATAATCTGAGGACAAGCTTTTCTTCTTTTGACATTGTGCTGGTTAAGACATTGATGATACTGGTTTAGTGTTTCAGATAGCTAATTAGTATTTTTTCCTGCTGAAGTGATAACAAACACTGAAGTAATGCTGAAGTGGAGCTTTAATTTTACATGTTTGCATACTACAAGTGGAAGGAGTTCCAAGCAAAATGTTACCAAAAACTTGATCTTACTGAAGTGTGTATTTCCCTTTCTGTGCAGTAACACTATCAGTAGATTAGTCTAACACACTCTGTAAAGCGATGAGCAAATGCATCCTGCTTTCAAAAATTCCAGTCCTGATTCAAACATTAGTTGAATTAGCTATTTTTGCTTGCGTATTTTCAGGTCACTACTGTGCTAAAAAAAAGTTTCTGCATGAAAGAACTAATCCCTTAATTGCTTTTGACATAAAAATGGAAACATCTGCTAGTATCTTGAGTGTCTTGTTCAGCTGAGCTAAGCAATAAGAAGTCCCTTGGTTTATCAACTGTATCCTCTCCAACAAGTGTCCTTCCTGTAACAGATTTTGGGAGGCAAGTGAATAATTTCACATATATGTAAAAATTTTAATTTATGAAATACGATCTAGCTTATTCTGCTAGAAGAAAAGAAAACAACAAAAAATGCCATTCAGAATGCCATTCCATACATGCTGCATAGAGGTTGGGCAAACCAGATCACTTCTTTCCATAGAGATTCCTTTTTGCACTTTCTTACCTGGAATTTGATGCTTTCTGTCAGGGAGTAGAGTTCTCTCCCATTAAAGAAAAAATCACTGACAGTGATTATTTTTAATATGGAGAGGTATGACTAAGGATTGGGAGATAGAATTTCATATACTGAACTGATAGGACTGTTTTCAGAATCACGCAGTAGTCTGTAACCAATAGCTTGATATAGGTGTGCTCCATCAGGCTTGGGCCTGTGGCTTGCTTTGGAATTTCCTTTATTTCTGAGCTCAAGAGTAAAAGAGTAAAGCCTTTCTGGCTAAGACTTTGGGGTTGTTTTGTTGTTTGGGGTTTTTTTTCTTCTTTTTGCAACTGCTACTCAGTAGCCTCATTAGATACATGCAGTAAATAATGATTTTCTGCATGAAACATGGGTCCTACGGGGCTTAGCCAGATATATCTTTCAACCTTATTAATACTGCAGTCTACTAAATCATGCAGGAACCAGCAGGAGAAAGTCTTTCTTATATTATGGCCTGAGAGGCTCACAGCACATTATGAATGACAGGCTGAGCCATGGTAAACAGGAGCATGTCCGATAGATGAAATTTGTAATTTTGTTTTGATTTCCTGCTCATATGCAGAAAAAAAAAAGAGATGCTAGGACACCCTCAGAAAATGCAAGTATCAGAGTTATTCATGGTACCCTGACTTTACATCATACCTTAAGACCATTTTAGGGTGAGTGTACACTAAAAATTGTTTCCCAATTCTGGTAGCCATGAATCTTTCTCTGTTCTTTAAATGTATAACCAGAATGTACATTTCAGCCAGTGTATGAAATTTTTGAGAAATGGAGATTTAATACTTAGACTGACTATAGTTAGATAATCTGCAAGAGAATTTTCTAGAATTCCTGATAAGTGTGACAGAGGTAGTTGTTTCTTCAGGTCATTATTTTCTAAAAAAAGATACCATTGGGGTAACTTTTTTGGACTTGTGGGCTGTAAGTACAGTCTTCGAATAAGGCCAATATTTTCAAAACAAAGCTAGTGTAAAACTGAGCTCACTAAACAAGTATTTGTTCTCTTTTCCAATTATGATGAGATATATATGCTGCTGTTCAAAAACTCATTAAAACTCCTAAGTGTTTACACTAAATTTTAATAACAGATTGAAGTTTAATCATATAACTGTGATATTTTTATTTTGGTTATCTACAAAACTGAATGAAATTTATTGGAACAGTATATTGCCCTAGTAAATGGGATAACTTCAGCTCTTGGAACAGCTGTTGGAGTTAGACCCACCTTCATGCTGTAATACAAGAGGTTCCTTAAAGAAGTTGTTATCTTAAGTGACAAGAACTTCAGAAGTTTAATTTAACTGTTTGGCTCTTTGTTGGAAAGAATAGCATAATGGCAGCCACGTCAGTCAGCATAAATAAACACTTTCTAAAATGGATTTTTTTCTTTATTTCCTCAGGATATCTTTTAATTAGACAGCATGCAAATAAAAATCTGTGTGTTTTGTAAATCGTGAAGTATTGGTAAATACTTTTATAGCTTTATATATAACCGATGTTCTTTTTTCTTACTGTTTTTGCTTTGGTTTAGAGTTCCTGCCTACAAGCAGTGTCAATAGGCTGGGAAGGAGGTGTTTATGTACAAACTTGTGGTCACACTTTACACATAGATTGTCACAAATCTTATATGGAATCCTTACGGGTAAGTAAAACTAAAGATCACATTTGTTTACTTGGATCTGAACTGCTTTTACTGAAATCAGTTAGATTTATGCTGTTCAAATCAGATCAATCAAATGTTTTGTATGAATGTACAGAATGGTTTTATTATGTTTCAAGAACTTAATAACTTAATCTCATATGGCATTTTGACATTATTAACAAAAGTACTTTGTTTTCACTTATTCTGATATATCAGAAAAAATACTTTACAAAATTTACCAGCACAAAAAAATAAAGGCTAAGCAATGACTTCTTGTTTTATATGAACCTCTATTTTTGTTCAAGATTACTTTACAGGATATATCTTCAGGTTTTTGGTTTGGTGGCTTTTTTAGTGGTTTTTTTTTGTTTGTTTGTGTGTTTGGGGGGACTTGTGTTTTTGTTTGTTTGTTTTTGTGGTTTGTGGGGGGATTGTAATTTTTGTTGATTTCTTCCCATTTAGAGAAATTCCCTATGAGCAATTCCTTGTATTTTTAGTATCAGCATTGCTCATACTGTGAAACTTAACCTCTAAATAAACTAGGTGTGCCATCTTTCATGGATCCCATGATTAATTGTTCTTTTCCATATTAATTTAAATTTGCTTGCAGCAGTAATTGTGTCATCAAGATAAGTATAAACTAATATAAAAATTAAATAAAGTAATACAGCAGCAAAAGCTGGACTTTCATGGTAGAGTAATTATACAGAATTTTGGAAAAATAATGTTTTGCATCATTAAATTCTGAAGTCATTTTTCTGGTGGATTCTCTATTAAACTTGAAATAAACCGTTATTCCATGTAATTGTATTCTTGAAGATTGTTAGATTACTTGAGTGAACTTCTGATCATAGCACATTTTAGTAGTACCTAGATAAGTGCATAATAATTTTGACTATTTACTATCATTTTAAGTACTGACGTAGTTTTATAGACCTGTGTTCATCTGGATAAAACCTTTATTTTTACATAATACGGTCAGATACCAACATGGAAAACCATGCAGGCAATTCATGAAGCTGAAGCAAGATTGCTTGCCAGTTAAGAGGAATACTGAGGACATGTCGGCATTTCCCAGACATGTACTTCTGTGTCCATTTTTTAATCCTTCATGTGATACAAGGAATAATCAGGTTCTTCCCATGCTGCCTGCCAATGGGTGCTTGATTAGGTTTTTTTCAGCTGTACTTGGAGTCTCAAACTCTATGGGAATTGTCAGAAAGAGACAACATGCATGAAATGTTGGAACTACTCCACTGAAGTCTTTCTATTTCATTATGGGGATATTGTTGATAGTGGAGAGCACTTAAAAATCAGGAAAATTAGTTGAGTTGGAGGGTTATAAGACAGTCTCTAGTAGCTAAGACCTTTGTCAGTAAAAGGGGGAGCTATTCTAATTATTCTTTCTTTAGGTTTAGGTTTTAGGTTTTAGGCTCAGTTTTTTTAGCTATACACCTGAAATATCAAACTAAAAAAACTATAATCATTTGCAAATTTCAGCTACATCTTCTTTATTTTCTTCTAGAATGACCAAGTCCTCCAGGGTTTTTCAGTGGACAAAGGAGAATTTACCTGTCCCCTGTGCAGGCAGTTTGCCAACAGTGTTCTTCCTTGTTATCCTGGAAACAACATGGAAAGAAGCGTTTGGCAAAGTCACAGTAACAAGTGTATGCAAGATCTTGTGCAAGAGGTGGAAGATCTTCAAGAACAGCTGGGAACTTTCCCAGTAAGCATCAGTGTAAGGCAGAAAGATCCTTGTTAATTTGCCTCTACCTTTCAGTTTTTACATTATATTGCATTTGTGATCTCTTAGAAACCTGGCAACCTGGGAAAGTTCATTTTCTTCTGATATAGAAGACAACATACTATTGTTTTCTTATCAAGAAATTTTAAATATTTAGAGCATTTACTGCATTACATGCTAAAAATAAACAGTTGAAAGCTGTGACAAAATGTGATTGATATAATTTTTTTATTGAATACATTTTCAGTTTTCTCCATAGTAATTTACAAAGACCAAAGTCATGTAATATAAAATATATTCATAATTTCCATGCAATGAAAAAACAACAATATTGTTGTAACTGGAAGCTAATTAAACAATGTCTGTTAAGAACTTCATAAGGTATGGAGTGTTTGTTTTACTTAAGGAACAGTTTGCAGATGCTCATGTGTTACAATGTTTCATGAGGTCCTCGGAATGACAAGATAAATTATATTAAATTTTGTTACCTTCCAGTCTTGATGGAGATGCTTTGTGTTTTTGTGTACTTGTACAGTGCAAATATACTTTAGATAGCACAAACAGTGAGATTCTTAAACTTAGGAGATGGACAAAACAGTTATGTTTTCACATTCAGAACAAATCAGAATAACGTTCCAAAATATTCTGATACTTCTGAGAGACAGAATACTGACTTTTAACGCATATTTTTTCATAACCTGCAAATGTGTTTTGCAAATACGAAAGTGATACGCTTTACAATCAGCTACTGCATTTCTTCAGGTAAAATTAACTAATATTTTTTTATGTCTTTGTTCATAGTCTGAAACCAACCTCAGTAAAGAAATGGAATCTGTAATGAAAGATATAAAAAGTACCACACAGAAGAAGTACACAGATTATAGTAAGACTCCTGGATCACCTGACAATGATTTCCTGTTCATGTATTCTGTAGCCAGGTGGGTATGATTTTCTTTTTATATTTTTCGTTTGTATTTCTCACTAGTGGTATTAGTCACTAGATAGCTTTCTTCTTTAAAAAAAAAGCATTAAAAAATATTTCATCCTCCCCAAAAAGGACTTTTTGAATGCTCAGTACATCAAAGTTACATTTTCTGATTTTCACATACAGGCATTGTGCAAGATGAAAAGATGTGCATCTCAGTCAATTTTTATTATGTGCAGCAGTGGCACAAAACCTGGAGAACACTGTGTCATATGCTTGTTTAGTTTTCTTCTTAATTCAAGGTTTTGCTTTCCATATAGCAAAATTTTATGTTGCATTTCTTTTTTTACTTTGCACTGCCAAATTGTCAAATCCACTCTGTCTCTCTTCAGCAGAATGAGATTTTTTCTACATCGCTGCCATATTGCTAGTTTTTAAATCACAAGGTGTTTTTAATCTCTATGCCAGACATTAGTTTTATTTATTTAAATGATGATCACAGAAGGAGTTTTTTTTTTTACATGCGCAACCAGGAATTTCTCTTCCTTTAGAAGAGAAATTAGCCTTAGACTTCCAAAAAATTGTTGAAACCAGCAGCATTTTCTTTGTGATAATTGACTGTGGTTTTAGACACTGTTAGTGTCATATACAGTCTCCAAGAAAATCAGTCCCTCCTTCCATCTGTACCATTAATGTTAAGGTAGTCTAAATGGTTAATCTGTTCAGAGTCACTGTAATACAAGGTTTTCCCATAAGAAGTTGAAATACTCATTAAGTAAATAATTTTCTAAACTGTGACTTACTGAGGCCTGCAGGGAAGATGCTGACTGCAGAGAAACTGTAAGCATAGAAGTGGTGCCATTGAATAGCATTTTCTTTTTGCAGTTTCATAATCTCTGATTGCTGAGTGTCTTTATTATATGAGCAGTGGAAATATTCAAGCCTTGGCTCAGCAGGACTCTGGGTAATCAGATCTAAGGTTCTGCTTTTCACAGAAGGTTAGACCATCTAATCTCCAGAATTCTTTTCCAACTTGGATTATTATGTAATTCTATTGAAAGAAATACTATCTGTATTCTTTCAGAGTATTTTAACTGTTAAGGAAGAGCTATGAAATTTTATACATAGCAAGTTAAAGGATTATTCTATATTTTTAGGTGGTATATGCTATACAAGGATAAGTCATGTTGAGCTTTTTAGCAATTACATGTTTGATCAATACAATGTAATATCCTTCCAAAAATACAAATGATTCAAAAATAATATTTCACATATAAAAGTATGGTTACTTTTAACCATAACTTGACATGCCATTTAAGCTACAAAAATGGTGTTAAAATACATTTCTCAGTGCAGTGTAATATAATTTAAAAAATGCTAGCTAAAGGTATTTCAAATGTATATATTACTTTCATATTTACACTCAGAGCCCAAGATTTGTTTTCATTCAAATAGTTAAAAAATACCTCAAACCAGAACAGCATTTCATTGCTGCTTGCACTGCTGGAGAGAGAAATCGTGATTGAGCACTAAGATTAGGATGTGTCACTTGTACTCCTTGTGGCCTCTTCTTAGAGTTAGACTGGTGTCAGCAATTTTCCATTTATCCATGACTGAAGAATTTCAGGTGTTGGATCCAGCCTTCTGCATTGTTACTATAACTCATAAAATCACTTATGAGGGAACCTGGCAGATCAGCTTCAAGGGAGTTAACTTCTCCTGCCTTTCAGTGCAGCAATTCAGATTTACGTGCCTCTACTACTTGATAATTGTATCAGAACTATAGGTTAAAAAAGTAAGACTTCTAAATAGACATTTTAGTATAACTTTACAGTTTGTATTTATGGAAATATGTAAATCAGCTGATATTCTTGCAAACTGAAAGAGTTTTCTTTGTATGATTTTATTATATGTTTAATTTTAAGTAATCGAACAACAGACTATCCACAATTAAAATTACATACTGAAGTAATTTTCTTTCTGTAAGTTATTCCTGTCATTCGACCTGTTTCTTCCTTATTTCCATCCAGTTGTTTTTGAGGTAATGATACCCTTGTGTTCCTTACCAACTGGTAACCTTTGAGCACTTCTAGTTCCAGGTGTTCTGAAGCATTTAATTGTTTTTGATCAGACCATCTACAGCTGTTACACAGTTTTTCCTGGTATTTAACCCCTGTTTAGATGAGCATTTGAATGCAATGATATTTTTATTAACTCCATATATTCGCATGTGAATTAAACACTCTTAATCTTCTTAAAAGTCATGTTCCACTTTCAGTCAGCAAATGACATCATCTCCTGTCCTAAAAGATGCTAGTTTACAGCTGAATGCCAGCTTTGAAGTGGATTACTGCCTGCTGGAATGAGAACGTTACCAGCGAAACCATACGTAGCCAGTTGCTGCAGGTTATTCTTTCCTTTGCAGGAAAAAAGGAACTTGCTTTTCTTCATTTTTGCTTACCCAGGCATATGTCACTGGTAGTAGAGAAAAGAAATTACAAAAGAACTCTCTACCACCTAGTGGGAGGGCCAGCCGCTGTCTGTTCTAGCAAAAGAGGTGTTCTGGG
Source organism: Platysteira castanea (assembly GCA_013397175.1). Lineage (NCBI taxonomy): Eukaryota > Metazoa > Chordata > Aves > Passeriformes > Platysteira > Platysteira castanea. Next base: position 278,135 of record VYXC01010125.1, on the reverse strand, counting down.
TCTTGGCATCCTGATTTGCATGCACAGCTGGAAGAGCAGCTCCTTGGCTACCTCCTGCTTTTGCACTCATATCTTGTTAAATTTGTACCCTTTTCATATGCATTCCTTCTGGTCTTTGCTGACATTTATGGGATTAGTGTAGTGTGTCGTTCCCAAATCACGTGCCTAGCTTTAATTTTAAGAGTTCCACATTCATAGCATTGAAGACTGTCATTTGCGGTGATATCTTGGAGCACTGTTTCTGTATTGCATAGCAGTAGGTTTCATGCTTTTGTTGGCTGTGCAAACAAACCTTTTGGTTTTTCTGTCAGCTATGTATAGACTAATACAAGAGCCATGTGTTCTTTCCTTCTCAGTCTGTGTCTCAGTATCTGGGGTTTTTTCCATTTTTCTGTTGTGTTTGTAAATTGAAGTGAGAAAAATTATAGTGCTTAGTATGCTTCTTCTGTCCCAATAGGAAGAGTAAGTCCATCCAAACATAATCCCTTTCTGGGAAGGACATTGCATTTTTACTTCCCCATACTCTGTCCTGGTATGAATTCTGAGAAATATGAAATCACCCTTCCCACCCCAATATGTTCCTTTAATAAAAGCCCACAAGAAGGGATGACGTAGGTCTGTTTTTAATCAAGAGTCTGGACAGCTGAGCAAAATCCATTTTCTCAGGGTTTTCTCTGTGAGTGAGGAAGATAAAGGGAGTGTTCTACAAATTTTTTTGCTCCAATGAATGACGCTAAGATTTCTAGATAGGAAAAAAAAGACACTCGTATAGATTTTCTTTCTCATTCTCTTTCATTTATTTTGAGGAGTCTGAGATAGCAAAGGATTCTTTCAGAGACCACTCTTCTATCGGATGCCCCCAATTTTTCTTCATTACTTTTCTTCAGTAAAGGGCAGAAGGTACTCAGATCCTCAAGGCAGAAGGGAGCTCCAGTTAGGGAGGAGATATACTGGTCTCCTTCAAAAATGATTGAGGTCTGTACCAGATGTAGGATATTTTATGAAGGATAAGTGTTCATTTTCACAGAAGATGCTTTCTGTACTGTGCATTTTTATGCCAAGGTATAGGTATGTTTTGAAAGCGACATATTGAAGGAAGGGGTTAATACTTATATTTCCAAGAAAGCTGAGCTGTAAGGTGCTGCCTTTGAGGAGCTGAGGACAGTGAAGAAGTGTGGGAGGTGAGAGTTGGTATCATATATGTGAACAGAGTATATGTTTACAGAAATAACTTTTCTTGCATTCCTTATGGTAAAAATACTCTATGACACCTCATATGTACCAGCAAGAGGTATTTTTCAGAATTGTCCGTGGGGTTTGTTTTGTGAAATGGCAAATATGTTTGGTGAAAGGCAAATTTAAAATTGTAGATCTAGAAAATTATTTTTAAACATTCAGGTAGTCTTTTTGATTTAAATCTTACTCATCTGGATTTTAATGGAAGACTCATATTACTTTTGTTCTACAAATTAGTTATCAGAAGGTGTGTAGAAATAAAACATACTGATCTCCTTCATATTCCCATGATGAACTAGCACATGCTGATCTACAGTTGTTATTTTGTCCAGTAATATGAAATCCCTGTCCCTGCTTCCTTGCTGGTAGATTTTCAGAAGTTCAGTGAGCACTGCAAATCGCCTGAAGAGTGGAAAATTCCCGTCACACAGATGCCCTTATCAGCAGCAACCAGATGGAGCTCTGAGCAGGCACATTATCAATGTTAAATTGCCTTTTCTGAGTAGAGAGGATTAAAGCATTCCTTCAGAAATGGATGGCATAAGCTGCAAACTTAGGGATAGGAATATTCAGAAATGTTGCTATTTTAAAAACCTAGGAAAATATCTTAACACTGCATATCAAAATGTATTATTCTTTCAAGTTGATGAAGCTGAAATTCTTAAAAATAATTTGTTTTGAATAAAAGTCATTCTGTAGTTTCTTCTTAAATGTATGGGGGGGGATGTTCTTAGCTTGGATACATTATGTGCCTAAAATTCTAGAATAGATTTTAGTATGGATTCAGTCACATTATATTGAACCTAAAATTGTTTCATTTTTCATTGAAGAACAAAATATGTCTAGGATTAGATTTGGAGCTTGAATTGAATTAACAAAACAACACTTCAGAATAGTAGAATTATATTCCTTTATTTTAATTTTAAAATGTATGTTGACTTACTGAAACAGGCTCTCGGAAAATACAACATAAATTGTTTGCTCCAAGTCTTGAGAGTAAAAGATAATGCAGTACTGGAACATCCAATTCCAAAATTAAACAAAATTATCAAATTTGGCCTAAACAATTGGTGCCTAAGTATCAGATTACAATAATACTAAGAAAGAAAGCGTCTGTGTGACAGGCAGAGATTTAGTGACACAACTCCTGGTTCATACTAATGAGCTGCACTGAATGGCATTTCATTCAGAATTAACCTCCAAGGCTTTTATTAACTAACTTATCTATAAAGGGCAGTGCTTTAATTATAATTTAGACTGTATTCATATTTAGTTGATGCCATATCCATTGTACTCTCTGATTGTTTAAAGTGAAACAAAAACCCTGCCAATAAAGAGAACACTTTTTAGATGTATATGATTGACTGAAAGCCGATCTGTGTATTGTCTTTTCAGATTTGCACATAAATTCCCTTATAATTGAGCTCTGTGTGCATACAGAAGAAAGCCTCAGAATTAACATTTTTTAAATTCTTTTCTCACAACTCAGTACAGTACTATGTTAATATAGTACTTAAAATTGTATGTGACAATATCTTGATAAAGTTTGTTTTGTTCTGAGGTGTATTTTGGCAGTATTTAACACTAAAGATTAGTTCACAGTATTCTTTTATTTAGCACATGCTGGAAGTTTGTCATGACTCATTTGTGTCTGCAGAAGCTTGAATAATGTTTTTCCATTCAATACTGTTACGTTTTTCTTACAGAACAAACTTGGAACTTGAGCTGGTCCATCGAGGAGGAAATTTGTGTTCAGGAGGTGCAAGCACAGCTGGGAAAAGATCTTGTTTAAGTAAGTTCCATGTTATTAAATGCAGTATAAATTACTAGAATATTGAATAAAGGTGTCTTGTTCTTTCTGATATTTTCTAAATTACATAAATTTTTCCTTTTAAAACCTTTTTTTTTTTTTTCTGCGAGAAGGAGTGTTTGGTTTTTTGTTTCTGTTAGAGAAATCTGAAAACTAATTTGCACAAATTCTTCATTATAGCTGTTCATGTCTTGTGAGTACAATTATTTAGAAATCAATTGTCATACTATCCATGTAGTATTTTTTAATAAGCTTGCATTTTTATGAGTAACACTAGAAGTATTTTATGGACGAAGTAGGAAAGCTTTGTTTCACCCTGGTTGTTGCTAGCAATAGGAAAGAAGTTTGTTTTCTGAATGCTAATATAGCTTATGACTTGGTCTCAGACTTTCAAATATGCAGCTACAATGTCCCATGTCTTTAATTTGCCTAGTTCTTCCACAGAGTTTTGCAAATTTTCTTTCATAGAAATTTTCAAATTTTTATTGTTCTGAAACCTTTAATAATTTTCAAATGAAGCAAGTTCTTGCTGCCAGAAGTGGTTTTTTTCTTAAAAGAAAATATTTTAATCTTTTGTTGGAATATAAACAGTTACAAGTGGACGTTTTCTTTTGTCCGGAAAAATTGAAAATCCTGCCAGAATACTGCTACTACTACTAATGCTTATTTAAGTCAAGCCTATGTAGCAATAGCAGCAGATTCTGTAGGAAAAAAGAGAGCTTAGGCCCACCTCTCCCTTTTGGTACACAATTTGTGGGGGATGCTGTCCTCATCATTTGAGGTGACAAGCCACCAAAGAAATCTCACCAGGTGCTGTGCTGTCCATATTCCCTCTAGGGCAAAAGCCTTCTGTTACTGCCAGGAAATGTAGTTCAACTAATTTCATTCATGTGTTTTTATTTTGAAAAGTGGTTTTAAACTATACTGCACGTTGTCTTTCCCCACCATCATTACCTCCCTTTCTCAGCAGACCAAAGCACCTGAAAAGTGCATGTGTTAAAAGAACATCTCTGGATCACTGTGTGCAAATTTGAAGCATTCATTAAACCAAGGTTCTGCAGATAATTTATACTTAGATTATAATGTATTTTTAATTGCATGCGTACCTAGTAGATGGACACTTTCTCCCTGAGTTTTAGCTTCTTACTAATGTGTTACTCATTTCACAGGCATGTATTTGGAAGAACATGATGATCAGGTTAGGGTGGAGATTTCAGCTTAAAATTGAAAAATTTTTGAAAGTGAAAAAATTTACAGTGATGTTACACATAATGATAGCGTATCCTTGTTTTCACATGACTTTACTGGTCATGAAATTTCTTGACATTTTAGAGTTTAGAAGAATATATTCAGGGAAGTGGCCAGTAATCTGCAAGATCATATTTTTATCTCATTGATAGTTTTGCAAAATCAGGAGACTCAGTTTTTATGTGTGATTTACTTTTTTAAGATAAAAGTGGAATGAAACATTCATTAAAACACTGTGGAATGTTTAACATCACATGAAATTCTTGTTGCATGTACCTATTTAAAAGGTAGCTAGACAGATAAATAGATCCAAAAGATAATAGATTTTCTGATGGTGCTTCATCAGCAGCTATTGTCACTAAGTGCTGGAAGAGTATGATTTTGCAGAGAGTGCTTGAACCACTGGATTGGTGGGCAGCTTCCTTTGTGTACATCTCTGTAGCTTCACTGTTGCTATTTGAACTACATCAGTTGATACAAAGGGAGAAACTACCTCAAAGTGGTTTTTCTTTCTTTGGGGTTATTTGAAGAAAAAAGAAAGAAAGCAAAAAATGCCACCAAGCTAAGGCCTGGTAGCTGACACTAGGTGGTTTGTATAATACATTATTTAATTTTTTTCTTATTCTTACCACACCATCCCCTCAATGTCCTTTTGCATGAAGGGCTCTTACATGCTTAGGACCTGACTTTGCAAGAAAACATACCTTTTGCTGACAGTCTGTGAAAAGATTTGTCAGGAATTTTAATACATATTTCTGAAGCCTTGAAACGCATGGAAAATACTTGAATCACTGGAGAAATTCCTTTTTGGAGAATTAAAAAATTGGAAATGATACATGGAGGATATATTTCCACCGGAGAATTGTCTTATGCTGGGTGGATACTTCAGCTACGCATGACAATTTTAAGTCCTTTTTAAATTCATATATCATACTTACCTATTTTTCCACCCTTTTTAGTATCTTGCCATTGGCTCTATATGTCTCAGAGAATGAACCAGTTTTCCTGTTGATCAAAATAGATGACTGGAACAAACTAAACTTAATAAACTTATCAAAAGTTAGAGATCCTTCTCACACATGAGAAGTACAGAAATTGTCTTGTTAAAGAGAAGCTTTAAGATTACATCAACTGTTGCTTTTAAAAATACGTGCTAGTTCACAAAATATAAAATGTTCCTAAAATACATCTTTCTTGATTGCAAATCCACTGTGAAACTGTGCATTAATTGTCTGTATGTAAAGTGCAGTAGCCCAGTAAGGAAAACTTTGTTTTCACAGAATCACAGAGCAGCTTGGGTTGGAAGGGACCTTAAAGATTATCCCCTTTGTATTCAGAATTGTGTATATATGTAGGGAGAAGAAATTTTTTTCCCCATGATGTAATTCAACTGTTTAAGTGTACTTGCACACAAGGGTTTAATCTGCAATTGCTAGAATATTGATTGAAAAGCATTTTGATGATTTTTTTCAACCTGATAACATACCTTGATTTTATTTTCTTTTTCTACTTACAATACATTGCACTTTGTTTACAATGTTTTTTGGTTCCCTTCTTAAACTGTTGTGTAATTTTAAGTGTGTTGTACTAGCACTTTTTTCCTTTAGCAGTTGCTAAAAGGATTATAGTCATATTTCTGATAAAGGGGTGTGGACAACATCTTACCACAATACACTTGGTTTTTTCCACACTTTTGGGCAGAATGGATGTTCTTATTTACTTCAAAGTCAGTCATATTGGTGTTTTTAATATCTATCTTGCACTCCAGAAACATTGAAAGCCTTCCAGGTGAAGGCATTATGAATATGAATGGTATATGAATGTGTTGTTGCGCTACACAGCACAGAGAGGTGAATGTCATCTATTCATTGTTAAAATGTTCACATGTTGTTTATGTTCTGCATTGGTTCTTTGTAAATATGTTAGCAAGCTAGTCATATTTAATCTTGCATTAAAACAGACTTGTTTTTTAATGTAAGGTAATGGGGTTCTCCTAGAACAGACCTGTACAGTATTTCCATTTTTTATTATTATTATATTTAGGTTTGGACATTAGGCTAAATATGACTGGTGGGAGCAGAGTTAGCTTTATATTCCAGCAGAATTTGTTTTCACTAAACCATTATATAATTGTGTGTCTCCTTCATTGGCCCTTCCATATCCTTCCATTTAAATTACGAAAAATTGCCGTTCTGTAGATTCATGTTCTGAAGTATATTTTATCATCCTTCCATAGTCATTTATTTTTCCAAGAGTAGTCCTGTTTTTGAAGTTTCATTTAAAATGTACCTTCAACTTCTTCATTGTCTTATCCAGTGAGGAAAGAATGATTTTTAAAATCCATACCCTATATAGAACTTGAGTACTGTTCTGTTAAAGTCTTCATTGCACAATATTGAAACTGCTTTTGTTTTTAAATGTCATTCATGTCAGGTTCAGCAGAAGTAATCTAAAACATAACCTGGTTTTGCTTTTTCTGAGTGTGAGATACTGAGGGGTTTCTTTTGTGATTAAGCATACCACTCTGTAGTAGTCTTTTAACAGCTGTGAAGTTTTGTGATGAGATGTTGTAGAAAATAAAATAGGTTGTCCCATGTGAGCTGCTACAGCAGCAAACATCAGGGAAGATGGTGGGAACAAATTGGTCAAGAACTGTTTTAGTGGATTGCACCATGGGGGCAGCTGCTCTTGGGAAGTAAAATTAAGCTCTTAGTATCACTGACCAAGTCTGTGAGAAGAATGGTGAGAAGAAAATTTGCCTGCAAAATTGCCATTTTAAAGCTAAAGTTTTGTATGCGTGTGCAACCAAACATGCAAATAGGATCCTATTACTTGTTAGTTAAAAATCAAGTCCTGTTTGAAGGACTACATTACAGTTTTAGAGTCTATGGCTTTGCAAATTCCTTTGGGTTTAGGGAAAATTACAACAACTGTACAGGTCTTATTTCTCTGTTTTCTAAAGTGTAATAGATTTCTGTAGCTCTTTGTTTTCATTGTTCCGTATTTATAGAACAGGGTCAAAACACAGCATTACGGCTGAATAATAATGATTTCTCTGTACGGCTTTTATTTAAGGCCTTGTGCAACCTGGCCCATGGCAGGGATCTGGGGGTGTTGGGACTAGATGATCTTTAAGGTCCGTTCCAACCCTAAGCATTCTCTGATTCTGTGACCTTTCTTTAGCTTGAGTAGATATGTTTTTCTTTGCTATTCGTACTCTCGTAATCTTGCAGTAGTTGATGAACAGTTCCACAAAATTTAGAAGTTACCTATAAGTGAATTTATTATCTTCCTTTTTTAACTTTTAAATAGTACTCTTCTTTCTTTCTGTCTGAGGTTGTTGTTTTTTGGGTTTTTTTAATTCCTTCTTCCTCTTTGTGAGAAGGATAAGATTAGGGGTTTGGGGAAAAATTAAATATTTTATCCTCTTGTCCTCTGGCTTCAGTTTCTCTGTAAATGAGCTCCTTATCCTTATGTTTCCCAGAAATAGCAGTCTGGCATTGCAGCATCAATGCAGTAATTGGAAAGGACTTTATTTACAACTGGACATCAAAAAGTTAAGAGTTGCTTAAACTTTTCTTAAATAGAATGTCAATCACCTTTAACTTCTGCTATGCCTCTAAACATTGAAAAACAGTATTGCTCTACGGGATTTGTTTTGGGTGGTTGGTTGGTTTGTTTTGGTTTTCTTTTTCTCATTCTTTTGAAGCCTTTATCTTTATTATGATGTTAGTATCGGTTTAATCAGTGCTTTTAGTGTCCTTGTGAGCATAGAAACTCTTTGTTTCTCTTCATGATCCTTCTGTATCAAATTTTTCGACCATGTTTGAAAGTAATGGCTGTCTCCATTTTATCAATATGGACAGTGACACTTGGAAGCCACTTAGTATTGGTCATTCCTGTAGGGAGGAAAACCTAATTCTTCTATGATTTGCAAGATTGAGTTGCAGCTCTTTCCTGTAATTGTTAATGTGGATATGGTTGCAAATAGTCCTATGCAGCTCTCTGCAGCCACTGAAAATAAAAAGAGTAAAAGAAGTTTTCAGGAATGCCTTGCTACAGAGGGTTTCTGGTTTTGGTTGGGCTTTTGGTGTTGCAGGGTTTGGGGTTTTGGATTTGTTTGCTTGGTTTGGAGGTTTTTTTTCAGTTAGGAGCTGTCAGTCTGCAGATCCTTGGTGGCAGTTTTTCTCACCAGCAGGTGATCCTAAGTATTTTCTAAAACACTTGGTATAGTACTAATATCTAGTGTGGGAGAAGCAAAGATAGGCACTGTTAGAATTTTATTGCTAAAGTTGATTTCATACACTGGCGAGTTTGGTGTTGAGGATAATTAGCTGCTTCAACAGCAATTAAGACTTAGTAAAGATGTAAGAGATTTTGTAAAGACTATCCAGTCTTAATGCCTTAATAGACTTTTTCTGACCTTCACATTTATTTTACTGATTCAAGTGTAGTGGATCAGTGATGAATGGGAAGATGCTGTCAGCAGGTCTTTGCAGCTTCTGTTGCTAAGTGGACTATGTAAATCTCTACCAGGAGAAAAAATATTTCTCAATATCCTTATTGACAATCAAGTCTCATCTGGTTGTATCAACTGGTTTTTGTTATAATCTACGTTCTTCTTGATAGTCCCAGGAAACTTGGGGAGAAGTAGGGAGAAGCGTTCCTGGTGTGGCAGGATTTTCACAGTTCACAAGAGACAAGGATGTTTCCAATTCCACCTGCAGTGAACTGCTGTGTCACTGTGTGATGTTCTCACATTGTAAATATGAATAATTATTTAGGGAATGTAAAAAGAGAAATCTGGATCAAGACAGAAAATTCCATGACAGCAGCTTATGTCCTAAAATAAAAGAGAGACTGGAGTATAAACACATTATCTAGACTGTTGCAAGCAACACGAGGTAAGGTAATTCCTTAGTTTTCTTTGTTTACATGATGACAGCACATTTCTATACATTGTGGAACTGGAATTAATAACAGAAAACATAATTTGATTTGAACTCTCGTAATTTGAGTGTTTACAGTCAAGAGACCAGAAAAAAAAAAAAAAGTAGAAAAAAAGGGAGCAAAACTTATGTAGAAATTTGGGATCACTTTGGCAAAGACCAAACCAAGAGTATGAGTGAGACCAAAACTTCCATCTGCATGCAACTTCCTGAATCACTCATTTTTGTCAATTGAGCACAGCATTTTTAGAATTTCTACCATTTATCTATGAAATCGCTATCTTTTCATGTCTTGAATTTAGTCATCTTTTGTGCTGTGCATATCACGCTGAACCTGAAAAGGGCTGTGAAATTGCCTTCGTAGACTCCTAATTTTTGCACTGTGACATAGCAGAATATTTTTAAGAACTTTGTCAACATCTGTAGAATGAGTGTGCTTTAATATTAAGAACAGTAAATGCAGCTGCAGGTGCTGGTGCAGTGTGGATATATAGACAAAATACCCATTATCTTTGGAGTTTGTGAGAGGAACAATATTATAATGCTTCCTCTTATAGCTTCAGTCCCAGGGCAAAGACAGTGTCTTATCCATTGAGCTTCTCTTTTGAAAGTACAGATTCCAATTGAGTTTATTGCTCCCCTCTCACAATAGGTTAACTCCAAGAAGTAGAGTTGATGTAGGAAGAGTTGAAAACAACCTACCAAGAACAGCAGTGAAAATAACAAAATAGCAATAGAGTTATTTTCATCATTTTCAGAAATGGATTTAGGAACACTAACATGACTGAAAGCTAATTCTAACTGCTAATCTAGATGATTCTGTGAAGTGTTATTTAAGCTTTACATTATTTTTGAAAACATAGACATGAGTTGAGAGAGTTGTGACAGCAGTGTGTCAGTGTAGGTAATACTCGAGTCTGTGAACATGTTTTAAAACAATAGTAATCTTGCTCACTCAAATGTCTAAATTTTGGAATCCTGCCAAGCCCCTGATGACTTGCAGCAAGATGTTACATTGTGCATCCAAATTGTGTGAATTTTATATTCGTTCATATTATCTGAATGCAGCCTGTTGCAAATATTGCAAAGTTATTAGAAGAGGAGGATCATATTCAAATTTTTTTAAATTTAGTTGCTGCTGGGCTTTCTAAAATTAATATTTTTCTTGCAAAATTTGTTTAAGATTGATCTTTTGGTGACTCTTGAGCTACAACCGGGTCCTGCCTTTCCCCTTTACAAGGCTGGGCTCTCCTGGAGGGACTTGGCTGTTAGAGGGACTGTGAGGGACAGAGGGGTTTGGGATACCTGGTGAGGTTCTGGCCTTCCTTCCCACTCCTCACAAGACTGGGCAAGATTGATGTTTGTGGGTCATTGTCATGGTAATGTTCTGCTGCTACTTGCTTAAAAACAATAATTACCTGTATTTTAAAGGTTCCAAGTAGGGTAAAAGAAAATGGGAGGCCAGTCTGTATCTTTATGCTTATGTTTTGGAATTATGCATTCCACAAACACACAGGACAAGCCCCCTCGGGTATTCCTGTGGCCCGAGGCAGGTTTCTGCCCGTCCCTCAGGCATAAGGCCATGGTGCAGCACCAAGCGCTTGGTGCACAAACAAATTGCCACTCCTTGCGTCCCAGTGCTTGGCTGTTTTCCTTGGCTTTCTCCAGTACTTCATAGTCATAGTAAGTGGTAAGTAAAGCAGTTGGAGTGACCGTGGTGTAAAATAGAAATAAAGCTGCCTGTGTGCCTCTGGCCTCTGCCGGGTGGGGCTGCGGCGCTCCCGGCAGAGCCCCGAGGGCCGGGGTGACCACGGGATCTTCCCTGGGGCCGGGCTCTGCCTCCGGCGCTGAACGGGCTTCCCTGCAAAGGAGCCGCCCGGCCTTCATCGCAGGCAAAAACTGCTGTCTTACACGGCTGCTGAAATGCATTTTCCTGGGCAGAGCCAGTCCCTGTTAGAATGTGCTTCGATTCCATAAATGTTACACACGTGGAGATTACAAATAAATTCTCCAGTGCTAGAATGTGATGCTTGCCTGCTTAATTTTGTATTAGTAAAAGCTCAGGAGAATAGCTGTTAAAGGAGCAGGGGATGAATTAATTACTCTGAACAATTTTCAATTTTTTTTTCCGTTTTGCGTGGTTGCCCATTTCTGTTTAAAGCAAGGAGCAGATGAGGGGGAAAAAGAGCATTCATTTTAGTGAACAGGCAGGAGGGAAGGAATGGATATTTTCATGGGTTTCATTCCAAATAAAACCATGCTTGAGGGGTATTTTTTATTATTTTCATGAAATATAAGTACATTTTCAGAATTTTGAACTTCTTCAGCAAAGCAGTGTTTTGCTAAGAATCTCTTGCCAGGAGAAGAGATGACTTATTTTGTCCTCATTGACTGTTTTTATTCAGAAAGCAGGTGGCAGCTATCAATTCCAATGCCAGCTACAGCTCCAATTATTTTACAAACCCCAGGAGCTAATTACAGCCCTTAGGCTCTGGCAGTCAGCTGATTTCATCATGCGACTCTTTTGGCCATTGCGTACCTCTGAGTAATTGTCTATTTATGGAAAATAAATTAATAGCTGCTATTTCTACTTGAAAAAGAGGACCTATGAGTGTGTAGGTTGAGCAAGTGGGTTGTAAAGAGAGGGAGAGAGATTTAGAGAGAAAGATGCAAAGGGATCATTTGAAAGAATAAGGGGTGGAGAGGAAAGATGGATACTAAGGGGAAAAGTTAAAATTAAAGGGAGAAAGGAAGCAGGGTTCTAGAAAATTTACCAGGAGAAAAGCGTGACACCAAATAGCAAGATACAGTGTGACAGGGAGAAAAAAGTGAGCAAAATTGTGGGAAATTATTTTCTTTGGTATAAACCTCTGAAGATAAAAAAAAAGGTTCATTGAAGAAAAAGTGAAGTCTGAATCTCTAATAGTCCCTGATCTAGTTGAAGATACTCCTGCGCATTGCAGGGGGCTTGGACGATATGACCTGTAAAGGTCCCTTCCAACTCAAACTATTCTGTGTGTTTATTGCATGTACATCTCTGAAAATGCTGTCGACCTAAATGGTGCCTGCCTTCTTGGGTTGCTTAATGGGATGAAGGGTTGGATGTTGTCTTTATTTGAGTTGACCATATGATTCATAGATAAATGAAAAATGTGCATTTTAATATAAAATACTGCAGTAAGTCTCCGTAAGTAATTATGCGTCCTTTGTTTGAAAAATTCTACAAGTGTTTTGCAAGTGATGTTTTTGATACAGTGGAAGTACAGAGGGTTTTGAAATGATGGATATCAGCAAACTCTGCCTGCAGGTTGTACGGACAAATTTCTGACATAAATACTGTTGCTACTTTAGTGTCATTGATGTGTAGTTAAAAGTTTGTTGGTTGGGGGATTTTTTTATCCAAAAGTTACTACAAGATAACCATATGAAGGCAGAAGGAGTAATAAACCTTTTAAAGGTGAAAAGCTGAAGTGATCCTGCCATAGGCCAGAATTTGTAGCAATTTTAGATTAAATTTCAAATATGTTGTGCACAGAACTTAACTGTGAGAGAGAAGAATGTAAAGGTCCCTTATATCAGTTAAAAGTATATCAGTCCCTGTTAAGAAGAGTTGTTTAGGAAATCACCACTTCTGGCATAAACTGGAGAGGCAAGGGAAGTGAGCATGGAACCTTAGCAACGTAACAGCATATGAAACAGGATTTTTAAAGAATGCCAGTGGAGCACCAAAACAACTGAGATCTGGTCAAAGCTTTCTAAACAGCCTTTGTCTGAAACATTTTTCTGTACGTTTGCATGTGTTCACTGCCTCCTATTGAAATCTTACTTCTCTTCAAAACCTTTTTCTGAAAAGAAATAAATACTTAATAAAGATATGCTTCTTAAGGTACCAGCTTATTTGGAATGACATGACAGACTTCTCAGAATCTTGTAAAATACATGATGGCAATTTAATGAAAAATAGTTCATATCTCTGTATATAATACTCAGCAATCTGTCTTCTTCACCTTTCAGATCAACTGTTTCATGTGTTGGCCATGCACATGCGCCTCTACAGTATAGACTCTGCATACAATCCCTGGAGAAAACTAACCCAGCCGTTGCAGGATAAAAATTCAGAGCAAGTATTTTAATTTACCCAATATCAGTTTTACCAGTTGAAAGAAATATCCTTATACCCAAAGAGGGACTTTGGGTAACTGTGTCTTAATTTAAATTCTCTGTGAGGTATGCTGATGGACTTAACATGTAAAACTTGTATGCATGAATTTGTAAAACTAAGTTTTCCGATTTCTTTTACATAAAAATCTGACAAATACCAGTCAATACTCAAAATACTTCTGAGCTAACGTTAAAATACACCTCTTGCAGGCTTAAGCACATGCAAATTGAATAGTATTGGGTAAGTGGATAGGACACTGCTGTTCTTGATATGGATGCTCAACAAAATTTACATTGAGATAAGTTGATAAATAGTTTATTGGAAGTTCAGTAATGATTAATAGCTGTGAGTAGGCCTAATATATGTGAGAAATAATTAAATTTTAACATAAAAATTTTCATCAAGCTTATTTTAAGCAAGTTACTTACCTGACTTTGCTTCTAAAACATTAACCTTACATACACAGTTGTACAAGGATTAACTATATGATAAATTGAACCATGTACTTTGTTCCGCAAGGACTCATCTCCTTACTTAAGACCCATCACTTTTCAAATTCTACCTTGATGACAAGAAAGGTTTCTTGCCTAAAACCAGATTGTGATTTTTTCCTCATAAGAGGAAAACAGTAGATTTTTTTTTTTTCTCCTAGCACCTTAAGCATCTTCCTCATTCTAAGCTCTACACTTTGTAGCTTGCAATTACATCAAAAGACTGTCCTTTTAGTGCCTATCCAGCTCTGTGTTTGTCAGTGTTTTTAGGAGCCTGAGTAGAAAGCATCATTCAATTTCAAAAACTGATCTAGAGTAGTGATGCCACAATGCTAACTGCAAACCGGGAAGACTGTTAAAACAATTGTTCTCATTTCTAGTTCAGGATTTTATTGTTTGTCCTCTTGGAACCAGGCTTCTTTTGGCAATGAACATGAGATTATTGGAGTAATTAAACTATATTAACAGATTATTTTATAAACCATTAGCAGAACAAAACATCAAGCATTTTATAACCTGAAAACCTATGCTGTTCAGCATGCATTCAAACTGCTTTTGGGGGTCTCTTTTCATGTGATTCTGATTGAGATCTGACCTAGACTGAGCAGTGGGTCATGGTGTTGCGGTGGGCCCCCCACATCAAGGTTAATAAATGTGGTGTATGGTTGACTGAGTTTATATGAGGCAGAATTAAGATCACGTGTCCAGAATGACTGTGGGACAGATATGCACTTCTTGTTACAGCTGTTGAAGAGCTTGCTGGCTTTGGAATCAGCTGTTATTGGAGGGGGCTTGCAGACCTAATGGAATTCACCATGCATTGGTCATGTCAAGGCTAAAGTGCAGCACGTTAGATTTAGGCAATATTTTGAATCACTTAAAAATTAATGTTACTGTAGGACTGTAACACCTTGCTTTGCAGAAAGGGTTACGTGCTGAGAATGCATTTAAGCAGTTCTTGTGTTTTCTGCACTGGTTTTCAATATTTCTTTATAGACTTGCTGATACTGTTTTGGCACAGAGTCCTAAAGGGTTTGTAGGAAGTTACAACTGAGATAGCATCCATTTTGCATGAAATAATTTACTGTTGAGATGCACAGATGCTTTCAAGCTGGAATATTTTTGCTCACTCCTTGGAATGTTTTTCCTACCTTAGTCTGCAGGCACCAGAAGTCTACAAAGGAGGCAATTTGAGGACATGTTTTTCATGTCTAAATTATAGCATAAAATGAGTATCTGTAATTATATTGCAGAATTTTGAAGTGGTAGTTTTACTTGAAGATGGCATTCGTAGGATTGGTGGGTATGATCTGATTGCACACTTCTTAGAGTCACACAGCCTTTTGAGAAATACAGAATAGCGAATTTTTCCAGGTACAGGAAGGAGTGCTCAGAGCAATTAGAAGGTGACACACTGCTGGAAACTGAAGAAGTTTAAGAGGATGGTGGAGAAATAATCACTGCAGATTTTAGATGTGGATGTCATTCTGCCACTTTGAAGTTAAGCAAGTCATCTAAATCATCAGCCTGACCTGCACATGAGACTTCAAGCAAAGACTTGTAGAAAAAAAAAAGTCAGTGAGAGGGAAAGATCTATATTGTGATTCCAAACAATTTAACTTTAGGGAAGTCACAGAAGCAAAATAATTTCAAACCAGTATGCCATCTTTTTCTATTTAATTTTCACTTTAAATTGTTATTTGAGTTGAAATCAGTTTTCCAGAGAAGCTAGTGTAATTGTCATTTATTTAAAAGAATGATTTTGAAAATGGAAAGAACCGCCCTCCTGCAAAAATCTGTGGAATGCAAGTGCCATTACATAATCTTCTCACCCTCATTTAATTGTAGCTATTTTCTTTAAATATACATAAATATTTACAAGTAAAACTACCCAGATGTAGAACCTACAATTTTTATCTTAGTTTTCTGCAACTCAGCTGTCATTCTTCATAAATAACGCCTTAGATTTCATATGTCTGGGAAAACTGATCAAAGTAACTTGTAAAGAGTCTCACACAATTGCTTCACGATACTTCCCAAAACCACTGGTTTTGTCCTGTGTCTTCTACAATTGTATTTAGATCTTCTTGTAGCTGAAAATGGCAACTGAAAGGAGAGATAGGAAGAAGCTCATGCAGCCGCAGCAAGGTAAAGTAGAAATAGGGAAATCCTGAGCCCTATGAAAAAGGGCCTAAATAATGTGAGCTGTTTGGAAGATGAGGGGGAAGAAGAAAAACCTAATGGTGAACTGTGAATGGTTTAGCGGATTATTTCTCCTGTGCAGTTTTTGTTGCAAAATTCAAACGTATGCATGGTCCCACAGGCTGTACTTAAGCAAATTCATCTAGGGACAGATCTGGTTTCAATGGTGATCAAATAAACAATTATTGTGGTACAAAGAGGGAATAATAGCTTCTGGCAGGGGGCAGGCAAGGAGCAGCTGGAGGCAATAATTGCTAAACCCAGATGTGAATTTAATGGACTAATCCAAATAGCCACAGTTTCAGGAACAACAAACATGAAATGAAAGGATATACATTTTTTAAAATTTAAATCTCTATGAAGGCTGAAAATTTTGTGTCTGTTTTGATAGACAGAATATGTCAGCAAAGAATGAATTGGTAAATCATTAAGGATTTTTACAGTAGAAGCACTTGGGGGAGGAACTGCATGATAAACTGAAATGCTGGGTTATTTTTACTACCGTGTTTCGCTGATGTTTCATTCTAAGCTAGACCGCTTCGGAGATTGTTTATAGTGTCATACTGGGGCAACAAACTGCAACTCAGGGACAGGATTGAGCAACTGTGCGTAGGAACTTCTCAAGTCACATCTGCATCACAGAAACTGTTGTGAAATGGGGAAAAAACACACAGTTTTTAGGAAGATACTCTGAGACAGAAAGAGTAGGATGGTGGGATAGTGGGGTTTAGTTAAGGTTTATCCAAGAGGTGGTCTATACATACACGTGATGCAACAGGAGTTATGTGATCTATTCCATACAACAAAACCCTGCCTGAAACAGCTGTCTCTCAGGATATATGGTATAGTACATAGGTTTTGACAGTAGTGCCAGCTTTGGGAGTATTTGCTCTTAGCTCTTTCTTTCTTCCCCTGTACTACAGCTCACAATCTTCTTTGACTGTGCTGATGTAACTTGGGTAGGCTGCATGAACAAAGTCAGGGAACGAATCCATGTCTTAAAAGGTTAAACTGAATGAGTTTGGGAATGGGTGACAAGGGACCGCTGGGGGCACCATGGTAAAAGAGAATGGGAGATGCCCAGTGTTAGTACTGTCAGTGAATGTACAAGGAGAAACAGACCTGCTGTAAAATCTGCTGTGACACAATGATGAGGAAATACAAAATCGTGATTATATCCTAAAGTGCAGCCAGAATAAATAGTAGAATTCTGCTTTCTTGCAGTGAACATCAGAAGCTGTGTATTTAGTTTGACCTTTCTGCTGTCTGGGATTTGTGGGCTTTACTTCTTATCCTGAAAATTCTGAAGAAAATAAAAGTTTGCCCTAGTCGATGAAGCGTTTCTTTAGATGTACCTATATCCCTGTGTCTCAAATTTTCTGTGTCTGACAGTTCAAAGAGGTGTGAGGCTCAAAACTTTTACTTACTGAATTTCTACCTTTATAATTAGTTGGAGTTAGCATCAAGCAGAAACTTTTAAGCATCTCTGGTTGAGGGAAGAGGGAATGGGAAGCATAAATATAAGGAACCACCATAAGCAAAATGCTGCTTATTTCAGATTACAATGCATAACGTCTCTCAGGAGGAGAATGCAGAATACAGAGGCAGAGTTTTTCAGCTGTCAGGTGATAGAAAGCCCTGGTGTTGGCACAGAGAAAGGTGCAGCCCAATTACCTTGGGCTGGAGGAGAGGTTGGTTCCATAGAGAAAGCTGAGCTTGCATTTTTCATTTTAGGACGTGTTCATATTGCACTGTGTAGTTTATTTTCAACACCACCTCCCTTTTAAAAATTGATACAGCATACAACTGTTACTCATTTGAATTATTTTGTATTACTTTGGTCCCATTTGCAGTTGTACTTGCTTTATTTTTATAAAATGCTTCTGTGGCACAAGGTTTTGTAGTCAGATTTATCAAGCTTTCATATATGTATTGGGCATTAACACAATGAACAATTTCCATAAAACACATCTCTAAACATATTTTGTAAATTCAACTTCATTGTCATAATGAAGAAGTTGCTGAGGCTCTTAACAAATGACAGAGCAGTTTTTAAGTGCTTCATGTGCTGCAGCACTTGATGTAAGCAAAAGCAGCTTATCTAAACCCCTGACAGTTAATGTAGCTTTGCTTCTCAATTCTTATGAACTGAATAAATTAGAAAAGTAAATCAGTTGGTCCTGCATGTGCAAATGAGTTCATTTATGTGTGATGTTGCCCATCAGTCATGGTATTCTGTATATATATTTACTAATTTTGACAGAACTGGTATTTGACCTAATTGTTACATGACTGTTAAACAACAGTGATACCTCTGTCGGAGGTGTTCAGCTAAATGTGACCAGAGGGAGTAAGATTTTTTTAATGTTCAACTTAAATTTTTCCCAGCTTTATATATAAACTAAGAATTAAAGATGAGAAATAATTTAAGGGATGTCCATGGTTTTAAAGTCATTACACAACGAGGGTTATTTTAAAATTCAGTTTCATAGACCATAAAGTAGAACTAGCTTTAGGTAAAAGTAGAATTAGAGAGACATAGTGAGATGAATATCTTCATGGCTTGTATAATTTTGAAAATGAAGCCTGGTAGTGCAATACGAATTTCTGCCACCTTTGTCTTCTTTAGAATTTAATATACTGATTTTTAGAATATTTGGTTTTTGTTTAGGAGGCTGGCATATATAAATATGTATATTTAAATTTATTTATATTTATATTACAGTTCTTTGAAACAATAATTTTATTAAATGATTGATTATAGCAAAAGGGTTATAGATGGTGTTTATGCTGTAGCTATTTGGGTTCATTAATTCAAAAGGACCAGTTAGACCATGTTTTCTGTCACTTCATTTTACAAGACCAGTCAGCCATGTGACCCTAAGTGTTCTTTTAATCCTCCTCTTGTATGACTGCTTCCGTGTGTTAAAATTCATATCACAGATGACTCCCGGCAGTGCCTTCTGTAGAGAGATGCTTGAGTTTTCAGGAAATCAGTAGCTATGTAGTCTCCTTCCAAAAGCAGGATCATGTTTATGGGCCTCAGAGACGATAAACTGGTTGAATCCCCAAAGCTGTTAGAGGACACTAAACATCCTGTGCCTGCATTCACATCCCACCACATATGGGCATCCATTTCCAATACGTGGTCTGCAGGAGCTCAGTTTGTTCCTTTGCAACAATGGTGTCCATTCGTAGAGGACTCTGTTTTGCGTGGGAGATTCAGGGTCAGTGACACCAGGACTTCACAGTGTGACTCGTGCAGCACAGATTAGCAGCACCACCACTGCTTGCCAAGGGCATTAAAAACCCACACAGCTCTTTGCATCTGTGTGTGTTGCAGAAGGGGAAGGCTGACAAGGGAGGGTGTGTGCTGCGTTTTATCTCAAGCTGCTCCTGCCTGAGATCTCCATCACACTTCATATCACTTAAAAGCGGGAAGAATGATTTTTCACCATTTGGTTTTTTTGCTGTTTGACTCAACTGTTGAACCTGAAGAATACTGTTGGTTGGAATTCCATTGAATATTGCTACACAAAGTTAGAAACGACCTCCTATCTGCAAGCATTTTCTGCTTTTAAGTACAGGACTACAAGATGATGTTGTGTCATGAAATCTGGATAGTTGAAAAGTTTGCTGTATCTCTGTGCTTGTTTGCTGTCCTTTAATAAAGACTGTGCGTGTGTGCATAATTGTATAATCCCACCTGTCGTGGCTGCTTGAGCCTTCATTTCTGTACATGAAGGAAAGCAATAGCTTTTCTAAGGTCTCTGTTTTCCAATAGGAGCATTCCCTGTAACATTAAATGGTAACTTGAGGATTGGTTATTGTTACAGCGTGGATATATGTATACATGTGAAATGCTGTGCTTTGGAAACCAGTTCGATTGTTTCAATATTCCTTGACTCGCTACATAGACATAATGAGTTCAGGCAGCTTTGAATGTATTAAAACACTTCCAACAGAATCAGGTACCTAAATTGTAATTTCCTCATGAGTTATTACATGAATAACATTAAATTTTTAAATTGAGATCAGTTTTAAAATTGAGATCAGTTAGCAAATTATCAGGTATTAGGCTTCTGTAAGCTTGATATCAAATGTAATACCATTTAAAATAAATACAAAATAAAATATGAAAATGGGGTTATAGTATCAGAAGTGATTTTCTTTTGGTTTTTTTTTCCAGGCTGGTAAGTGAAGAACTGCCAGAAGTTCCTGTGCTTTACAGAGATGTCTCATCCCTTTTGCTTATCCAGATTTTAACCATGCCTCAACCATTGCACAGAGGTATGTTACAAAAATATGTATATTTAAATGATTATGTAGATGAGAGTGCTTTCATGATGATTCGCAGGATGGTAAATCATAGCTGATCTACTGCATATTCTAAAATAATGTTTCTGCCTTATCTATAAAAGGTGGCATTGAACAGAAATTTTTGTTCTGAGTTGACACGTTTATCTGTGTTCCCTGTCTTTTTACCTTATCAGTCAGCTGTTCATTAAAGATGAAAGAGCTGAGCAGAAACTATTAAGTATTTCTACTGAAAGAGAAGTGTCCTTTGTTTGACCTTCATCTTTTGCTTAGAGGGACAGCTCAATACTTAAAGTTGAACTGAGTGCCTAAGGGTGAAAAATTGGAAAGATTGTAATTTAATTTGAATTTCAGAGTTTAAATTGCAGCAATCTTATGTAAGAGTTCACATATGAAGATAATAATTGCTGTAATGCAGCAACTAATGTAGAAACACCATATAATATAATTATGAATAAATATTAAATTGATATTAAAAAATGAAATCTTTCATTACTAAAATCAAAACTGTCTTAAAACCTACATTTCTTTTTCTGTGTAAAAGGAACAGCTGAACCTGGTTCATCTTGCTAATATATAATGTATGTTCCAGAATAGGGGTTCAGACACTCTGGTCTCTGGCTTGATTATTTAAAAATGTACCTTTATTTGAAAACGAGGACAAACTAAGCAAGTATCACTTTACTATATCACTGACAATGAACAGAATCTCTCCCATGGGATCTGTGTGGCAGTTTTGATATCTGCTGAGTTTTGGTAGTTTTTGAATAGGTAAATTCAGGAACTGTTCTGCTCTTGATGCATACACCTTAGTAGAAACTGTTTCCCCTTAGGAGGTGTTCAGTCCTCACTACTGAATGTTCAAATTCAGCTGAAGTGACTCTTTGTGTATCCGTTAGCATTGTGGGTTTGTTTTTTCAATTCAATATACTTAAAATCATAGAATCACTTAGGTAGGAAAAGACCTTTCAGATTATCAAGCCTAATTGTTAAGTACATGCTTATGGGTTAAGTATATCCAGAAGATTATTAGAATATGAAAATTTTAAAAGAATAAAATATTTTTGCATAAGAAGGCTATTAAAAAAAATGTATTTTTTTTTTTAAACTACAGTTTAACTTAATTTAAGTCTGTTGGAAGGACTCAATCAAACTAGTATAAAATCAGTAAATAGAAGTTTAATGAGACTAACATCTGAAATTCAGGGAAGGAAGTGTTGAAGCCAAAGTACAAACCAGTGGTGTCTTTGTAGTCAATATCGAAGCATTGAATACCACCATTTAAGAAAGTATATTTTATCCTAGAAAAGACAACATTCAGTTAATAGTACGGCATTCTGTGGAGAATTCTGTGAAGTGCCTCATATCAGCAGCATGTTTCGTCTTTGCTCGTAGGTTTATTGTATGTTGTAGTTGAAAGGGAAACGGCAAGTGGCAGAAAGAAAATGTAACCACTTCAAATCTGTGAAGCATTAAATGGGAAATAAATTGCCATTTATCTTCCTAATTTTTGTTTCATCAAAATGGTTAGGCAGAATGAAAAGACAGTTTTTCATAATTCTTTGTTTGGAGGTGTAGAATATTCACAAAAATAAGTCATAACAAATTTGTTTAGAACTTTTACAATGGGTGTGTAGGTCACAGAGTTGAATTCAATATTATTGATTCTTTGTAGAGGGCTGAGGTATAACTAAGGTGAAATGGCTTGTGAAATGTCTCATGGTCAGTGATAGGGGTGAACAAAATCTCTGTTTGACCCTACTGCTTCCTGAATTGTCTGTGCTGCTTTGCCATTTTCATGGGGTGCAGGAGCTGTGGACTTGGCTGTACACTGGGATACACACAGGAGGTTGATGCCTCTGTGTGTTGACAGATATTTCCAGTATATTCCTTTAACAGTAGGCTTAAGTAAGTTGCATTGTGTCCTTCACGAACTATGACATCTTTTTTCAAGTTTGTACTTAAAATCCTTTTTGTTTACACCATGGTTTTTTTTTTAATGGAGAGTGCTCTGTAAGGAGAACTCAAAATCTCATCTCTTGCCCTTCAGATGGGAATTGTATTAACTTCCCTATTAAGTTCAGACTGGGAATTGCATTAACTACCCTATTAACTGTTGGATGGGTGTTAGTATCTTTTTCAATCTGACATTGATTAAAGCAATAAAAATGTCATTACTGTTCAGCCTCTTCATTCAGAGGAGAAAATTGATCTGAACCTATCAGAAAGAAAGAAGACTGCTACAGAAAAAACTTTGTGGTGGAGGTCAGAGCATTTGCAAGCATTAACCAATTTACAGAGAAGGGAATGAGGCTGATATGTACCTCTGTGTAGTGTAGCGTAGCAAACAAAATAAACAGTGTGTTTAAGATACTAAAACCATTTGTGAAACTTTTTTCTTTTGAGTTTCACAGTAGGACATGGGCAGAGCTCTTATAGACTTCAAATGTTCAGCATTTTGTTTGAAATGTTTGAAGCTGTACAGGGCTAAATACATAAAAATCCATATGGGAGGTTCTGGTTCAATTCTGTGGCAGTTGTCATGCAGAGGATGGAGTGTTCATGGTGTTGTGAATTGGGACTGTATACAAAACAAAGATTTTCCTTCCAGCTCCTTTCTTGCAGAAATAGCAAATGATGGTGTATGTACAGAAATAGAGAGAATGGCTTGGTGGTTATCAAAACTTAAATCTGTCTTTGTAAATTGAATTCAATACCCTCCCCCACCCTAGTCCTTTCTGCAACACAGTTTTTGGGTATTGGAGGAATTAAATTGAAATTGGACATTCTTCCTTGTTACCATCAATTGTAAAAAGTTCTATTTTCCCAATACCTGACTTGGGAACCCCATGCACAGATTTCTACAGCTTCAATTGATTTCAGTTTCTGCATTGCATTGAATGTAAAAAATAGCATACCGATACAGAGTATTTAAAAACCAGGATCTGTGTGACCATTAAAAACCAGGAGTGAGCCTGAGGCGAGTAGGTGCATAGAAGTGGTGGTCAGTGGGCCAGCAGTGGCCTGGCGCTGCACTGGGTGCCACGTGCCGGAGGGCCAAGCAGCGCTTGCCAGGAGGCTCTTGTTACACAGCCCGGTGTTGCTGTGACATGGTCTGCAGGGCTGCTGGGAGACAACTGCGATTTAGGAGTGCTGGATGTGTTCCAAGTTGAAAGCTTCTTTTGGGAGTTAAGACCAGCCTCTGTGGACTCTGGGAAGGCTTTCTTCTCATGGTCGTAAAACCTAAATTCCTTTTCCTAAAAGCCTTTTCCTGTAATACTGGTTAGGCTCAATTGCTGAAGAGTCTGACCTGGATGTTCTGACAGATTCTTTTTCTATAAAGTTTCAATGACATGCAACAAAGGTGCAGCAAGCAGCTTTCAGGTGAACACTAACACTTCTCTTTAATGATTGGATAAGGATCTTGAATAAATATAGTATGGATGTAATCTGCTTGAATAGTATTCTATTTCAGTGTGGAAGTTCAAATATTTATCTGTATCCTGGAACTTTAATATACCTTTCATGGATTATCTGAAGTTCAGTGCTGTCTCCCTTTGTTCTGAAGTTGTTTTTCAAAGCAGGGTTCAACCTTTAGATCAAGAAGAATATTTTTCAAAGGTTATTTATACAAAGATCTCCTTCTAAATTTAGTAAAAAAGGCCTGATGTCCTTAATTTTGCATCTGGTTCTCTTTGTGGATTCTTTCTGTCACAATTGCATGCCAGAGTATATAATCTAATTTGATATGGAAATTAAAAGATGCATATTGTTGTTAATATGCTTATTTATCTGCACATTTCTTGCACTAATGTTAAAATTAGAGTTCTAGAAGTGTTTCCTATTTAAATTTAATTTTTAAGGGTGTTGGTTGATGCATATAATGGGATGAGATGCTTTGAAATTATTTGATTTCAAAAAGTTTTAAAAATAGGAACGTAAGAGCATTTCTCAGTATTATTCAAAAATAAGTACAAAAGTTCTGGATTAGCCTGTTTTGATTAGATTGGCCTAGCCATAGTAATAATACTTTCAGACTGTCAGACTATCAAATGAGGCACAGGAGTCCTAAATGCATTTTAGTGCAGAACTTTTCTCAGTAGTTTACTTCTCATATGGCCATACTTGCAAGCTATGGAATTATTAAATTGAAAAGATGATGTAGCAAAAGCACAGCCTGCCCCACAGGGCAGCAGGAAAACAGCACACAGCCCCCAAATGCACACTGTGGAAAGGCAAAGTTGCTCTTTGTAGTAGACAAGAATGTAACAGCTGTAGCATTACAGGTACCTAGAGCTGTCAAATATTTGTCATTTTAAGAGATAACATAGTAATGAAATGATAATTGACGCAGTGACTGATGTTTTCAGTATGTCTCCCATGGGCTGTTTCTATGACTATAAAAAAGCCTTGGTGCTCATTACACAGCATGCTGCCTCTGAGCTGCTCCTGAGATACTTTCCTAAGGGAAAGAAAAAAAAAAAGATGAGGTTTGTGCAGAATTCAGGACTTCTTAAGGGTAACCCGGATGTGGGAGTGTGCAGTTTTTGTCCAATTCTGGATTCTCAAAAAATGTAATTCATAATCATTTATGAGTCACATATATGTAAGTAAATACAAGAACATTCATTTAGTTGTAAAAACATAATATGGGCTAGACATATTTCTGGTTAATTGAACAATTAGTATTAAGGGGGGAAATGGGGACAAGGAGAAATTATATTTAGCAAAAAGCAGATTTTTTAAAATGTAACAAAGACACCCAGTGTTGAGCAGTGCCATCACCTGAGCAGAACTACAAGATGGAGCAGGCTGTGGCGGGTTGGTGCCTGTTGCCCAGCAGTCTGCCTTTGCTACTCTACATGCAGTGGATTTCATTCGTGCTTTCACAGTGTGAAGTTGAATTGTACTGCTTGTATCTGCTGTTGAGGGGTTAGAACTCAGTACCTGATTTCAGTTCTAGCTGTGATTAGAGACTGTAACTCAGGCTACAGAGGGAATTTGTACAGTTCTCTGAGTGTGTGTGGTTTCATCTTGTAGATTTCAGTCCCAGAAAATTTCCTGAAAGCTTGCCTGCTGTTACTCCTCAGGAGTAGGATTACTAAGAAAATGGAGGTTTCAGCAGAGATAAAAAATATGGCCTCAAGATCTAGTAGGTTTTGGTGAATTCTCCTCCTGGGAAGATGTGAAGAGAAAGTATCATTGCAGTGCTGCCTGCTCTAGAATGGGGGGCATGAAGTATAGGACTATTCGTTGTCATGTTTAACAGAAGTTCCATAGGAAGATAATACAGAAAAGTCTATTTTTAATTATGTAATAACAAATGATCTTTTAGATGCTTAAATTGTGCTTATAGCTTATACTCACATCAGCTTATACTCAGTGACATTAAAAAGTTCCAAAATCCATGTCTGCACTGATTTGTAAACACTTGTTACATAAACAAACGATTGTTATTTCACAAATTTAATTGTGTACTCAAGCCTTAGCTATGTGTGTTTTAAAATCCAGTAGTGGAGTTTGGTATTAGATGCAGGAAAAGGGAAGCAAGGTATTTCATTTTCTTGCCCTCCTCATTTTCACATAGGAAGCTTGTTTAAATCCTTTGGGAAGAAAGAATGAATTTAACCCAGTTTTTGTGAGGTGCTTATGTAAATAAAATTGTTTTGCTTGACTTCAAAGCCTGAGAGGACTTCTTAAACCCCTCATTTTTGTCTACATTTTTTTAGATATATATTAGCTATGTTTATGCTTAAGGAGTGGTGTAAGTGATGATAGAAACTTCTTTGATCTGCCTAGATTTAAAAACAAACTAGATAATTTGGAACTGGAAATAGAACCTAAAGTAAAATGATAAAAAAGGACTGTTTGAGTATCTTCATTTCAGAGGATAATTTTTTTTCTATTTCCATTTTAGGAAGTCTTATTTTGCTTCTGTTGCTAGGTTCCCCCAAAAGATTTCAAAACCTTTCTCCTGCAGCCTGGCTGTAGGAAATAATAGTCCTTTAAATATTTTTTAAAAATTGTAAAGATAGTAAATGCCAGTCTGCCTTTTGTCTTCCTTCTGTATGCACGTGAGGTCCAGTAAATAGGTACTTACTCAAGAGTGTTTTGCAGCAAGTCTTTAATGGCTGGATCCATATCTGGAAGTGAAGGGCTAGAAACTGAAGTATGCTAAATGTCCTTGTGGTGATTTTTTTTGGAATTTAATTCTTCCAGTATTTGTATGAATGTCACTTACCCGAGTGGAGCCAGAAGAGGTAGGATATGCATTTGCTTGCATCTGCAGTAATCACTAGCTTAACTTGATGTAACCTTTGGACAAAATACAATTTTGTATTATCACCAGGTCACTAGGATGAAGTCACTGCTAATCGGGATTAAGATGAACATTAGGAGCAGTGGAAAATTACTTGCCCTGTATTTGTTCTGTTCACTATGGCTGCCATATGTTCTATTCACTAAGTCATTTCTGAAAGCCAGTAAATATAGTTATATGTTGTTTGGTATGTGGTTGAGGGGTTGTTCTTTTTGTACAGCACTGGCTTTTCATTTCAGAATCATCATTTCCATAACTAGGGACTCTAATCATTATATTTGCTTAGAATATCAAGTGTTTAAAAATTACTTTCCTTGTTTTACAGAACACTTCACCTGTATTATAAAAGTGCTGTTCACTTTATTATATACTCAAGCCTTGGCAGCACTTTCTGTTAAATGCAGTGCTGAAGATAGGATGGCATGGAAAGAATCAGGAGCTCTCAAAAAGGTTGGTTAGTTTATTAAAACATTTATGAAATTATGCCTAAGTTTATTTCTGGTAGGAATGTAACAGACTTACATCTTGCATGTAATAATTTGCTTCTGCTTCACAGAAATCCAGTATTTTGTTTCTGTGTGTGCAATTTCTGCATGTTTTGGTACATGATGAGACTTAAAAGTTTCATAATTAATAACTAGTTCCAAAGCTGAGTTTCAGATTTGAGTCTGCATCTTTATAGTTTCAGTCTCTACTTTGTTGCAGTGCTTGTAATTAGTAAATGCAGCTGTCCTTCCTGTGAAATTGAAGCCTTCCTAGATAAACCATGGGCATTGATCTGATGCATTTCTTTACAGGAAAAGCAGGCAACCTTGTTGAAGGAAAAAACCCTCTTGACTTTTCCAGCTTGCTTGTGCTATTTGTGGCTAGCTATATAAATTTCTCTCACTATGTGGTCTAGAGTGCTCATGTGATGAAGAGACAGAGAAGGAAATTTGTCACTATTGTTTCCTTGCCTTTTGGTGGTATTTACAATAAAGTGACAATGCATCTTTCTATTTCAGTTCAGCTGATTGAATGCCAGTTGCCACCA
Organism: Platysteira castanea; assembly: GCA_013397175.1. Lineage (NCBI taxonomy): Eukaryota > Metazoa > Chordata > Aves > Passeriformes > Platysteira > Platysteira castanea. Next base: position 250,368 of record VYXC01010125.1, on the reverse strand, counting down.
AAGACAAAGTTCCCTGCACTAGCACCAGCATTCATTTAATCCTTCAGTTAACTTTCTACTCCACAGATTGATTTTCCCAGAAGGTCAGAAGAATGCCAATGTCAGACCAAAGGAAAGAAGCATTGGGACCAGGAGAAGAAATGGTTATTATCCCTTTGTACAACAGCTGGGCCTTAGATGTAAAATGAAATGCACACTGAGAAGCATGACCTACCTTTTCACATGTAACTTAAATTTTTCATACTGGTCAGTCAGAATTCCAAGGTCTTAAGGACAAATTATATGCTGGCCTGCTACTATGAGAAATTTTTTTGCATTGGGATCACTGGACAGTATTTAATTTTGTTAGCTCCCTATCCACCCCTTCTTTCAATATATTGTCATTTTCTTAGAAATACAAAGACATTTGCTTGAGGTTGTTGCTAGTGATAACCTTTCTTTCACTGTTTACTTAAGTGATTCTCAAATGATACAGTATTTTGCACTTTAAAGCACTGAGGACCAGCCGGTGGTTGCACAGCTCTGTTCCTCTCTCCCAGCCCTTTGGCTGCCCTTCTTTTCTTGAGCCTATCCCTCATCCTCATGCATGAGGGAAGCTGGTTTTTAGTTTAGAAATCCAAGTTCTTTCTTTAAAGTTTCTTTAAGCCCCAGTGGTTAAAAACATATGGTTCATGTTGGCTTTTTCTTCTCTGCTGGTAAGATTGACATTTTAATCCTGGGATGACTACACAGATCACACCTCACTCAGCTTTTGTCTGTGGATAATGCCCAGTGAATCTGTTTCAGTTTGGTATTCCAGACATTAAACATGGGCTGAAGACTTTGCTGTATGTCAAATGATCAAACAACGTGAAGAGTTTCATTTCTCAGTAGGGCTGAGGTGGATATTGTATTTTTGAAACTCAAATTCACATTCACTCTCATTATCTTTGCAAGGTGTGTTACAGTGTCATAGGAAGCACACTGTAAATGCCTGTGGAGTAACTTCCAGGAATAACATAGAAAGGTTTGTCTTAGCTGCTGATTTAAGTGTGTGTTGCCTTCTGGTTCTTTGATTATGAGCATAAAGAGCAAGTGTGCTGTCCCAATATGAAAGGTGAAGACCCCATCTAAAATGGAGAATGAAAGTTGATGTCAAAATGCACTAAAGAAACCAACTGATGAATTATATACATCATAATGTCCTGAAGTATTTGGTTTCTTTAAAGAATCACAGTAATATTCCACTCCGTTGTTGTTTGTTGTGTTGATAATGTACTAACAGAACTCAAAATTCATATCCAGTCATCTTTTTCACGGGTAGAATTTATTTTGACTTAGAAAAAAATATTTATGAAATTACTGCTTTCTATTTCTTAAGACTTTCTATAAAAATTGTTGCCTTTAAATGTAATTGCTATGGCACAAAGCTAACTGGCTATTTATTCTTTACACTAAATATATTTTCCGTCTGTAGTAGACACTGTTCATTCCAAACACAACTTCGTACTTTCTGATAGATTCATTTTAATTTAAAATACACAGCAAATGTTTTGTCATTCATTCTGGTTGGTACGTTTTAGAAAATTTCTTTAAAAAAAATACATGTATTAGAATTCAAATTCTTTCAAACCAAGATGTATCCATGAAGTGATTCTTTCTAGTTTTAAAGTAAGCATTTACATACTCACAGAGAAAACATGTGAAATGCAAACATTATAAAAGTGTTTTCATAAAACACGCAGCTCAGTGCATATGTAATTCAAGTAGCAAATCACATTTCACTCTTGAGCTAAATGCAGTCCCTTTCTGTAAAAGTGTACATTTGGGGGTTTTTTAAGCATTGTGTATCTTTGTAGGTCAATATTCATGTGTTGATCAAAAGGAAATATATTTCATTGGTGTTGCTATTACAGAAACATTTTCTCCTCTTCCTGACCAGTGCTTTTTGGATTTCTTTTTTTCTCATTTGCAGAATACATCCAGTGGAGAAAAATCTTGGGAAGTATTGCTGGGTCATGTGATTAGTGAACTGTCTAAGGGGAAGATATATGAAGAAGGAGACACTGAAGAATTAGCAGTGGTATTGGCAAATTTCTGGAGAATTTTTCCAGCATGTCCCCTTGAAATTTTTTTGCCTCGTTGTTTTAATGATTTTTCTCTGATCTTGCTAAAGACTTGCAGTACAACTCCTTATTTTCTAAATCAAAGCATATCCCTTTGGGACAGTTTGCTTGTGCAAATCTTTCTTGTAATAATATCAGATGTGGTCGGTGCTGTGTTGAGAAAGTTATTGACAAATACTTACTATAATTACAGGTTTTAATCATATGTATGGGTTTTAATCATATGTATGAAAGACCTTTCAGAAATTTGGAAAAATGAATGTTTAAGTAGAAAACCCATTTGCCAAGGGAGAAAGAAAACGTACAGATGTATTTCCAATTATTAGTGAAATGCTGGCCTTTGGAATGTATGTTTGGTGCAGTCGTTTATATAATATGCTTTAAAAAATACTTGGTTCATATTGGATTTTCCATACCTAGGGTATAACTTCCCTCAGACAGAATTTATTAATTGCTTCCTCCCATCTAGGTAAATCCAGATTCTGTAGAGTGCTATCTGCAGCAGTTCTGCCTGCCTTTCCTCAGGATCACAAGCCTTCTTCAACACCATCTTTTTGGAGGGGATTTGCCTAGTTGTCAGGTACAGAATGAGACGGGCACACTCAGATGTTTCCACATAAAAGCTAGAGATCAAAACTTAGAACTTTAAGGTGTCTTTCATGGTCTACATTTTCTATCCCAAGACTTTTTTTAAAATCATATTTTATAGCACTGCAGTTTTCAAAAAAATGGTATTATATTCTTAAACTTCAGCAAATTCGTGCTTATTTAATTAGGTCATAGGTGCTTGTCTTGTAAAATACCAACATAATTTTAAAACTTGTCCAGCATTTGCAGAGGTGGTGTAATGCCACACAGAATGGAATTCAGTACTGATTTTCTTAATGCCTCTTAATACTTCATTCTCAGAGACATTGCATCAGCAGACAATTATGTTTAAGTTCCATGACTAATTTGAGTAGAGTTTACTGTAGGTCAGCTCCCTCTTTTCCTTGCCTCAACATTGTCTCCTTTGTAAAACAGCTATTAGCTAGTTTCGGGTGCTAAACAGAAAAAAAATTTTTGTGGAGGTTGGGGCTTTCTTGTTTTGTTTGTGGTTTTCGGATTTGTAGTTCTGTGGGGGGGTTGTATTGTTTGTGGGGTTTGATTTGGGTTGAGATTTTTAATTTGGTTAGTTGGTTGGTTGGTTGGTTTTGGGGATTTTTTCCTGACAATTTTTTTTTGCTTCAAGAGTCCAGTTTGAAGTGATCTGGAAAAGTTGAACCTTCCTGTGTCTCTTAAGTATGACTATTAGCATCTTAGTACTAAAATACTTCTTTATTGAAATAGATACCTTTTTAATAAACTGTTTAAAAATTAGGAGTCTGTGTATTAATCTAAACCTCTCTGATTCCATGCCTAAAAAGGAAGATGAAGAATTCACCGTTCTTGCAAGCTGCCTGGGTCTACTACCATCTTTTCAATCAGCTCATCAGTTCACCAGTGCCTCTTGTCTTGATTGGCCAGTGCCAGCATTTGACATGATATCACAGTGGTGCTCAGAACTGGCTTCATTTGCAGACAGACATCCAGATCAAGTAAAAGTATGTAGCAAAATTATTTTTTCCAAAATAGTCACGATAAGGAAGCAGCTATTTATTGCTTGATTCATTATGCACTTATACTGTTGTTTTGGATAAGGATCTGCAAATATAACCTGTAAGTGAGAGAGAAATTGTAATGGGAAGTATTGGTTAGTGGATGTGGGGTGAATTGGCTAAAAACAGGAATAGGAAGACCTATTGGTTTTTATGATTGCTGGAGACAGCGTAAAGAAATGCTATCCTTAGATGATTCTAAGTGTGCCCGTATCTTCTGCACCTGTAGCCAATAAAGAGCAGGTAATAGAAACTTTAAGAAAATACTTATCAGAACTTTTTCTTGCCTGTTTTACATTACTGATACTTCTGAGCATCTTCAGTTGCAATACTGAAAAAGATGAAAAGGATAAAAGCTGTTTAATAGTTACTGACAAAGGATGATACATTTTCTCTAAAGGTTAAAGAAATACCAAGACTTGAGTTAGGGCAACTGAAATAATCAGTTGTGAAATGGAATTGTTCCAACATGAGTGCATTGTTTTTATGACAAAGCTACATCTCAACAATTCAAGTCCCCCCTCTCCTAAATCTGTGGTGTCAAGGGAAAGCCAGATGCATTCCTCACTACAACATGATCTGTTCCTGTGAAAATTTGAATACCCAGATTAATCTCAAAATTAATAGTTGCTGCTAATCTGATAGACATTATAGATTGCAGTGAAACAGATAGCATTATTCCCATGATTGGAAAGTAACCAGGTACAAATGCAAATTTCTTTCTTTTTTTTTTTTTCTTTGCAATTTAGGTTTCAAGGTCATGCACTCTTAAAAAAAAATTTGGACCTTGCAGAAAAGATCCTATCTGACCACTATGCCCATCAATTGTAAACACAGAAAATAATTACTACATTGAAGGAAAACATATTACTGTTTAAAAAACACCACACAATAACCAACCAAAAAAACCCCAACATAAAATTGGACAGTGTTTTTAAGAGCAGATGTGTAGAGTTAGGCTTTTCAAAGCAGTGTTTAAGGCAGGTAGTGCCTGTCTTATCAAAAATTGTGAGTTCTGGTAAGTTCTTAATGGCTTGTGTCCAATACAGTTTTTAAAACCTGGCAGATGTCTTCAAATATCATTTACAGAGCCTAACTTCAAAAGTAGTTCCGTTTTCGAAAGTTTGAGTCTAAATTTTAGCTGGGAGTCAGCTTTCATAGTCAGTGCCAGAGTTTGGGAGTAGCACATTGCTATTGCCAAGCAAACTTAGTGCAGGGAGTGAGAGTCTTTCCTAGAGATCACTCTTAATCCTCTTGTTTTAGCTGTGAAGGTTTTTGCACTTAAAATATGTCACATTTAGAAAACATCCTTGGGAAAAGGCTAGTGCCCATTTTGTACCTGTTACAAAGGATGAAATACGACAACAGTTGGGGAGGGTGATGAGCCAGGAGCAGGTGACTATTACAAGGTGACATTTGACTTCTAAATTTTTGAAATGCAGAAGAAATGAGAGGTTTTATTAACTGCACGTTTCTTTTATTTGGTATTCTCTTTTTTTGCAAAATACAAATGCTTAAACAAATGCACAGAACTGATATATATTCTTACCTTATTTGCAGGCTTTGCTTGTCCAGGAACCTAAGTGGGACTTGCCACGCCTCCTTCAGCTGCCTGAGAATTACAATACCATTTTTCAGTATTATCACAGAAAAACTTGTTCTGTTTGTACCAAGGTTCCTAAGGATCCTGCTGTTTGCTTAGTTTGTGGTACTTTTGTATGCTTGAAAGGACTATGCTGTAAACAACAGAGTTACTGTGAATGTGTACTGGTAAGAGAGAGTTAATTCAAATTCTCTAATTGATTCTCACACTCATTAATAGTTGTTAACTCCATTGCTCAGTTTTGATGGTTTTCTTTTCAAAATATGTTTATATAGTCATAGAATAGTTTGGGTTGGAAGGGACCCTGAAGGGTCATCTAGTCTAACCCCCAGTGATAAAGTTTAGCGCTTATTTCTAAGGGATAGTCCTAGACTGAATTCCGAGAGCAATTTACTTGCATAGCAACCTATTTCAGCTTTTCGTACAAGTCTTACAAATCCACTGTCTGTAATGTTGACACAAGGTTTTTATTCATAGCCAGCTGAAATTTGTCTACATTCTGGTTGTTTGTATATTATTTTAATTTTCCTCTGTTTCATTTCCTCACTTTCTGAGTACATAGAGTATCAGTGTGTAGTTAAGTTTGAGTACTTTCTGATACCCAACCACTGAGGGGATCTACATACTAGGGATCTATAGACTATAATTACATAAGTGCTGTTTAAGGTCTTGGACGTTTTCAGCAGCAAAGTTTTCTAGTCAGTATATATATGTTCTTTCAGGAGCCTGAGTTGGACAGTATCTATTAATGTTTTTCAGACTATGATAAAGGGTTGCTTTGATAGGTGTTCTCTTTACTTCCATTGAACAGTTAGGGGAAGACTGGAACTATATGGACTTCACAAAACTGTAAGAGGAATTTGTTAGAGATATTTACAAATGGGTATTAAAATTTCAGAGATATTTTGGACTGTCTTGAAATTGTTTGAAGTCACCTTTCTCTCTCATAATGCTAATGTGATGGAAGAAAAAGGGGTGGGCAAAATTTACAATAGAATTTATAGTTACATTTAAGGTGTCAAGCTTCATGAAAACAATGTTACAAAAAAAGGAATTAACAATCTCTGTAATTAATTTTTGTTGTAGTTGATGGGATTATAGCTTCTCGTTGTAATCAAACCATATAGGAAGAGTGCATTTTAATTGCGAAAATGAATTGATGAATATAGATAGTGCTATTCATAGAGATGAATGAGATATTGAACAAAGCAAGAATTACTAAAAAAAATTTTTTACTAGATTTGTAGAGCCATAAACTAGAGGTGTGAGCATGGATAGAGAAAGCAAATGTTTAACAATACAGACTATTGTAAAAGAGGTAATACTAAGTTTTTCTGAATACTTTCTCCTGTCCTTGCCGTCCGTGGAAAATATTTGGTAATCCTATACAGTTTGCTGTACAGCAACAAATTCAAAATAGTGTACAGAATATTTTTGCTTATTTTTTGTCATTCAGTTTTTACATGATAACAAATATCCTCCCTTTCTGAGTAGGGAAACATTTTTATATACAGGTGTTGTTATGGCAGCACAAGACACTGAATTCTAGTTTGGATCGAAAATTTTGGGCCAGGCTGTCTTTTGGCAAACTGTTTCTTAGTAAATAATGTGTGCATGTTATTTGAAGCAAAACAAAGTACTATTTTTAAAATTTCTTCTGTTACAAAGTTGAGAGACATTAACAGAATCTTTGCACTCTTGCCTTTCTACACCCATAACATTACAGCATTCTCAAAACTGTGGAGCTGGGACAGGAATATTCCTTTTGATTAACGCATCTGTAATCATCATCATACGAGGCCATCGTTTCTGCCTTTGGGGTTCTGTTTATCTCGATGCACATGGTGAAGAAGACAGAGATCTTAGGTAATGTTTTCATTACAAGTGTGTTTCATAGTTGTTGCCTCTGTATAGATCAACTTTGTCTTGTACCATGCAATAACAGATAATAATAGATCTCTACCCTTCTTGTGTGGAAAAATGGAAAATCTCCATTTATTGCAACTTGGGCTGACTTTTGTTCTCTTGGGTTTTTGAGGGTTTTTTGGCTCAAAGGTGGTGTAGTCATGATCACTGAGTTACACCAGGCACCCAGCAGACAGATTCCTCTCGCCATTCCCAACGCCAGTTAATTCTGAGTATTGTGCTGGGAAACACTTATCTCCCAGTGTTGTTGTTTGGCCTTTAATCAAACAATACAGTTGGAGTCGAGTGTAGGGAAGGAGCATAACTTCCAAGCTACACATGACTAAGAAAACAAGTGATGGTTTCTGGATTCTGCTATCCAGTGTAAGGAAGGGAAGTCCCAGCAATTACCCTACCAGAAGGAAAACTGAAATAAAAAATGAAATTAAAATGCACGTTTAGCCTGCAAAAAAAGTTGTATGAGTATCATATGTTGATTATATAATGAAGCATCTTTCCATTTATTTGGCATTTTAACCATTTATTTTCTTCTTGTTCTCTTTTTTCTCCCTCTACAGACGTGGTAAACCCCTATACATATGCAAGGAAAGATACAAAGTGCTTGAACAGCAGTGGGTGTCTCATACTTTTGATCATATCAATAAAAGATGGGGGCCACATTATAATGGCTTGTAAATCATCATCATCATCATCTGCACACCATATAACTGCTGTTACCATGAATGAATGCATCTTGACTGACAATAGCTTTAACTGAATGGGAGTTTAGCTCTTTGGCTCGGGGAGGAATCGGGTATGGGCATAAAAGGGAAATGGAACTTTGTCAACATGTGAAATCTGTGCAAAATGAGCTGTTGTTGCTACTAAAGAATGATACAATAATTGAAATTAAATCCTCAAAATGGTGTGAGCAATCTTATTGCACTCAGTAGTCTATTTTTCTTGTGTTTTTAAAGCCCATTATTGTTAAGAAGCACAAATTTTACTTGGAGTTGTTCACAGGCTCCAGGGGTAGCTGTCCGGTTTTTATTTTTCTTTGCATGGACTTGAGTTTTTAGCAATTTTTGCTGAAACGGTGTATATGTCTACTACATCTATTAAGTATGTTGGATAAAATTTCTTTGCCTCTTTTGTGTTGGGTTGAGGTTTTTACTTGATAGGCATTTGTAAATAGGTCTGTAAAATGACTGCGAGACTGCATGGTAATAATTGGTCTGGAAGTTGAATTTTAATGAGTATTTCACTTATAGAGGTCTATTGAAATATTTCAGGCATTACTGAAAACTTACACATTCTCAGGAACTTCATTTTTTTTTTCTCCATAAGTAAGTGAAATGGCTGTAAATTAGGTATTTTACTGCTCTTCATGCCATCCAGAACATATTCTTTTTTTTTTTTTTCCAGGAAGGAGCTTTTCTTTTTTTCATATCAATTGAATAAATCGTTAGTGATAACATACAGAAATTGCTGTATATAGAGAATTTGTATGGTGCCCAATATAGCAGATCCCAGTTACAAACATAACAAACATACGCCTGCCTATCATTCCAAACCAGATGTATGTTTCAGAATGATTGGATTGGGAATATGCAGGCTATTCTGAAAATGAAACATAATTTTGTATCTTTATTGTCATTTCAGGAGGTTCCTCAGTATTGTATTTGTTTAAAGTAATAACTGTTCTTTATGCTTGGTTTCCTAAAAAAGGAAAAATTAAAGAAAAGAAAATACAGCAGAGGTAGCCACGATGAACTATCAGTGCATGTGCAGCCTCACTGGATGAATGCCAAAACAGTTTATGCTTAGAGGACGAAAAATTCATGAGAACAGGCATGACTGGGCTAAAACCCATAGTGTAAGTAGATAGGAAGGATTATAGTCAAAATACTGGTATGTAATATATTGCTACTCTTGTTTTTCGCAAGTGTTGGACATTTGCTGGCTATTTCATACAGTACTACCAAGCAGTTCCTGGTAGTTTTGACTTCCACAGCTCGCATGTAAAATAAAATTTATATGTGTAAAATAAAAACATCTTATGATAAAGCCACATATACAAAGAAAACAGTTTCCCAGTGGAAATCATTATCTAGTGAAAAGTGTATAGGGGAAATAAAATGACTGTATAGCAATCAAGAACAGACTGAAGGAAAAGTAAGTAAATACAATGACTTTTTCTGGATACCTGCAATTTGAAAAACCCTACAATAAAGGATACTGGTTTTTATACATACGTATAAATATATATATATATATATATTTCAAAAGTATTACAGTACTTCCTGTAAGATTAGAATTACTCTGTTTCACCGACTAAATGGCTGTGTCTTTTCCAAAATACTACTTTTTTGATACTGTATTATAAGCTCTGCCTGTGATATTTTTGCATTGCTCATTAAGAATATCAAGCCATTTTGTAAGTGTGATTAAAGAGCAAAAAGATTCTTTACATGGCCAGCATAACATTATTACAGGGCTCATGAACTTGAGTGATCTGTAGTTTGAGGCTCCAATGCTATATTTACAAGAGATAATGTGTCCAGAATTTGATTACTGTGTTTTATTTAAAACAGAATGTTCTCTGATTGTGCATATGGATGTGAAGTAAAACTATTAGCCTTAACTTTAACATTTGGATATTTCATAGTGGTTACTATAGTACTGATGAATTAGTCACCAGTTGATTTAAAAACAACAAAAAATTACTTGGTTGAAAAATTGTACTTGAATATCCTTGCATGCTGCTAAACAAGAATTTTTATTTCCCCCATAACTTTTTAAATCCTACTTTATTAAGCTAACCTTGAAAAATAACAGGTCCAAACTAGAGTGGTGTGTGTGTGTATTACTCAAATGTTCTGGTGTGATATCCTGTATGAATGATCATTTAAGTACAGTACATTACTGTAGTCTCTAAATCAATCTTTATAACACATCAGAAGAGTAAAAAACTAAGAGTACAGTAATTGGCATTGTAAGATATGTTAATAAAAGTCTACTGTCAATCTGTGTGTTCATGAAATTTTTTCTCTCTACCTCAGTAATACAAAATGCCACTGAATTCCACCCAATAGCCAGGCAGTTATTTAAATATCAAAACTTTATGCATGCAAAGTACTTTGCATAGAGACTAAACCTGGTATGTGTTTTAATTTGTTACTTACAGTCATGTATTTTGTAATACTAATTTGGATTATTTTACTCATAAATATAGCACTTAAAGTAGTGCTTAAGTTTATTCCAGCTATTACAGCATTGCTGCTGGAAACCGCTAAAGTTAAATTGCTGAGTTGAGAAACTACTTCTGGGAAAACTGCTTGATCTTTTCTCTCAAGTCTGTTTCTGGAATAACTATTACTTCAATTTGATGAATGTAATATTTATGTACTAAGTTTTTTCTTTTCTTTTGAGATTTGAGAGATTTGGTGGAACAGTCTTCTTTTGACCTAGACCTTTGGATAACAGCATCTTTCCTTTTTCAGAGGTGGCCTGAAATTTGTAATGAGTATTTTCATCACCCCTGCAATACAGATCTTCTATAACTCACAGTATTTCACAAGGAAATTACATTTTTCCTTTAAAAACAGGATCTTTTCCTACAGTATCCAACAAATGTTATTCTATACTTCAGAATCCCATGAAATCAGTTCATGTGTGCATAGCTGCCAGAGGAAGCTTGAGTTTTGTGGTGATCTTGATATGATTTCAATCTATTTTTCATCTAACCCAGATTCTGCAGTCCTGCTTTTCACTTTCTTTTCTCAGAGGTGGGGCAGTGATTAATGGAGCCTGTCTGACTATTAGCGTAGATGAGAATGATGCTGTTTGCAAAGAAACCCCCAGGAATGACCTGAGCCAGTGTGTGGAGGTTCACAGCTCTTAATTATCAACTGGAGGATATCAGGAAGTACAATAAATCAGAGGAGGCTGGCTCTGTGATGATCTGTGTTGAGTTTGTTTAAGTGAGATTGCTCACTGCAGTCAGTGAGATCTGTACTGCTGGGCTGGTGAGTGTCTCCTTTTGGTAGGGCACAGTGCCCAAAGCCCCTACTTGCCTGTTTTGTCAGATGGGCAGTAGCTTCCCTGCAAATTCTCTTACACTGAGAAGAGTCTCAGCTGCTGTGAGTTCAGCCTTGTGACTTACCCTGCCTCTTCTCCTACTGCAGTGTCTAATACATTTCCTATTATAGGTTAGTTTGACTGATTACTACTAAATTTTCTAATAGTTTTGATTGAAAACAGTTATGCTGGGTTTGTTCCTCATGGTTGGATTATTAATGTTACAACAAAACAAAGCAAGATAACCTTCAGAGGTGAGAGCTGGAAAAAACCAAGTATTCTTCATGCCCAATACTGAGGAAAGTATAGTTAAAATATTTAATGTAGAATGCAACTGTGTGCTGAAGCACTTGGCAAATCAGAACAACATGTTCTCAGGGATTACTTATAATACTGGCAAATACCTAAAGTAGATAATGAGCCTTTGTCTCTTTTTCAGGTGTCAAGGAATATCCTTTGCACGTGGCTATTGAAGCCACTAATAGTTTGCTGTAAAAAGTATTACTTCCCTTCTGTTTCTTTGAAGAACTGGAGCTCTCCTTTCTTTTGTGCCTTTGTTGCCTCCATGTTGTATATGTAACTGCTTTGTTTGTGTAGTATTGCACAACAAAAGAAGCCTAAACCAGCTGGAGAACCCTCTGCAACTGTACAGCAGTACTTTGCGAATAAGATTGCATTTTCTCAGGGTACTTAATGCAGAGATAGCCAGGGGGGCACAGCTTGAAAATTATTTTCTAGAGACTGGCTGCTTTCTTGCTCTATGGTGCTGGTTATTTTAGGTTTGTTACACATCAGCTGTGAAAATTTAAAACTAACTTTGCATTTTTTCCAAGTATCTCCACAGGCCTTAAAAGAAACTGCCTTTGTTCTAGGACAATTTCCCATTGTTCTCAAGAGAGTTTAGTGTGGAACTGGTGTTTAAATCTCAGCTCTGCAACAAGGTACTTGGTGACAATGCTGGTGTAAACATACACAACATATAAAATAAAGACACGTAGGTTTTGTTAAACTAAAATCTTCAGGGCAGCTGAAGGGACTGTTAAGTATTGTTTCATTTAGGTTCTCTAGCTGTCTGCTTTATCCTGCTTGTTTTGTCTCAACTTGTAAGCTCCTTTAAGACAGGGAACACCTCCTGTTTACATCAGTAAGTAAATAAGTGCTGCTCTATAATGTTAAATCAACTGGTATTGGAGCAAATCCAGGTAGTATGGTCTTCCATCATCAGTAAATATATGTGTGCATACAGGACTTAAGTGAGATATGACCCTTTCATGTTTCATTTTCATGCTTTTTGCATTTTTTCAGACTTTGCTGCCTTCAACCTCGATTGTCCCTCCTCACACAGATATGTTGGCAGTAATCAAAATCAATAGGAAGTTAAAATGGGGTTGTTTCCCATAGACAGACAGGACTGGACAGAATAATACCTCTTCAATATCTCTACATCATCTTTTTTGTCCTGCCAAAAGCTGCTATCTCAAGAAATCCTTTCTGAGAGTTAAAGAAGCTTATTGCCTTCCAATACTTAGTGCAGTATTTGTATGACTGATACTTTCCAGCAGGTGACTGATGTAATTGAAATAACCTTCAGAATCCTGGCTATTCAGAAGTAGCTCATACTTCTACTTTCTCCCTACTTGGATTGGATATTTTTTAGTTATATAACTTAATAGCAAGACTTCTTACAGAACATTTCCCTTACACGAGAGTATTTTTAAGAAAAATTAGAAGGATGCTATTTTAGCAACATCTATTTCACAGACTGGTGTTCTTTCTGTTTTAATCCTGGGCAAAATTAGGGACTATTAATCAGATTACTGCATGTAATTTTACAATTCCAATCTGTCTAAACAAACAAGTAAGAAATCCGAAGCAATCTGAAGCTAAGGTACTACAGTAATACTGCTCTTCTCTGAAAGAACATTTCCAAGAATGCTGCAGTACATTTTTTCACTGTATATTGCAGAGCTGTGTTGCATCTCATCCTCTGAAACATATGCCAAAATACATGCTATGTGTGTGAATACCAAGGTGGTTCCCTAGCAACAATAAATAGAAGAAAGCTCAGCCCATTCAAGTTTTACCTTTGTAAGCGTGTGGCAGCAAAGATGGAATTTGAATACTAAGGGAGCTCATTAGCTGGAAGAAGAAAAGCAGCAAATAAAGAACCGTAGATACATCTTACCCAGCACTGCTATTGTGTACAGCATAATTGGGAATTTGCATAAGATATTCTTAATGTGAAATATCATCTCATTTTACTCTTTCTTCTGCAGCTTTTAATTTTCTGTACTATAGGGGGGTAAAACATTGCCTGTGGGAAGATGTAAGGAGAAGGCACTTAGGTTATTTGGATAAGTTCACCTTCCAAACTTTATTATTAATGTCCTGTGTGCTCAGACCTAGCACTGAGTGATACAGGACACTCAGTAGCTCAGATGTTCATCCGCTAAGGGTAAACACATAGATTTAAACATAACAACAGGTACATGGTGTGACTCTTGGGGATGGTCCTTGCAGAGCTAAGAGTTGGACTCTGTGATCTTTGTGGCTCCCTTCCAAGTCAGGATGTTCTGTGGTTCTGTGATAATAATTTAAAAATAATAATTAGCTATGTGATGTTGTAGTGACACTCCCAATTACACTACTGCTGCCTTTGTAGCAAGAGTAAGGATTACTCTTGGGAGCATCACACTCCAGGCTGCAGAATAAAGAGTAATTTTATAGTATTTGGGTAACGTGACTTAGGTTACAGAACAGATTAGGTACCACTAACTGTGGTACACATTGCCAGCTAGACTCTGTGGCTAATTGGTATCTAGAGTATACAGTGTGTAGGCTCTTCTATGTGTATTTTTGTTGTTGGCTTTTTAAAAAGTCCTTTGAGTCACCTTTCCCTGGAGTTTAGAGTCAGAAATGAATCCAGTATAATTCCAACTCACTGTAGTTCAGCAAGGCTATTTACATTTCAGTGCCATCCCTACACCAGGCATTCCATCTCCCCCCTTCTGTTTCCAGGTGTCTGCCTGAGGTCTGCAGTTTGTGCTTATGATTTGTAAGGGCTGGACTATGATTATGTACCCTGCACTTCAGTCTTGGCTAGAATTGTTATATTATTGACCTGCTTCTCTGGTCTTTCCTGATGCAAGTGTAATTACTCTTTAATGCTCTGCTGCTACCTATATAATTTTGCTGCACTTCTATAGTCCTTACCTGAATACTCTGCAGCTGTTGGTTTCTTTAAATCATCTTTGAATATATGCATAAAGCTCCAATATTTTCCTCACTACTTCCATTGATTTCAGAGACAGTGGAATGCACTCTTACATTAACATTGCTGGTATTTCATTTCCTTCACTACTGAAGAATTTTTGAATGGAGGTTTTCTCCTTTTCAGTCCCCTTTGCTGTTTTTTGCTTTGATCCATGCAGTAAAACTCAGTTTCTTTGTCCTTTCTGTCCTCAGTATTCAGGTAATGCAGTAGTTTCTTATTCAGGATTTTTTCTTCTACTAGTTCAAGAGAAGAAAACTGGATGTCTCAGCTGGAGCAACAGTCTTTGTATGCAAGTATGCACAGACACATTAAATGCAGATACTGCCATTTCAGATGTCAGTTTAAAAACATAACTGCTACAAGACCTTGGCTACCAAACCTCTTGCACAGTTTATCTTCAAAATGGTGGCAACCCTTAAACAAAGTGCATTTGCATTTATTTAAAAGTTAAAAAAGGAAAACTAGAGCAGCACCTGTGTGACTGGGTAGGACAAGACAATAAAATACAATACACAGTAACTTGGATACTTGAGAGTTCACAGTGCTGTATCTGCATACCCAAAACTCAAAACTGCCTCAAGATTTTCATGAAAGCAGTAGCTTTTCAGCATTGTCCTTAAAGTCTTCGGCACTGTTTTTGCCCTTCCAGCAAACCTGTTTAGTATTATTACATTCAATTCCAATTTACCAGTGTTTATGATGTGTAATGCAATCATGCATTTTCTTTGTAATCACAAGTCCACTTCCAGGCAAAGAAAAATGTACACAGAGATGAATAGGTATTTAAAAAGCCAGAAGTCCTCCTAACTTATAAAGATTTACTGTAGTGAATAATGTTTGTGTATATGCATTTAGATAAGGAGATTTTAAGATTCTAAATCACAGTAAGACAATGCATCTCAACTTTTTACTTAGAGAAGGAGTAGGTTCCATTATAATGATATGTTTCATGATTAAAGTGTCTGCATTTATAATTTGTTGGTTACATGTTTTTCTACAAGTCAGTATTGTGTGACAATTTCAACATTAACAGATCGCCAAAAAAAAACGTAGTTAATGTATAGCAACTGAAAGCTTCTGTAGACTACACTTTGGATAACCTTATCAGTTAAATTCTGTAGCTTATTTACTGCCTATGAAATATTTTGTTTCCATTCAATTCTTGAAGCTATAGCCTTTCATAACATTTCATTTAATAATAGCTTTTCACCTTTTGGCATCTAGCCATGACCAGATAAATGACAAATTATTTAATTTTCTAATGCAGTCAAAAGTAAGGCTAAGAATGGCTTACATTAGTGCAGCCATTGTATACCTGGTCTATCATTATTGCACTTGTGATCAAAGTACTACGACAATTAAGAGCTGTTCTTTTTCTACCTGAGATTTGCAAGCAACAACAAAAAGTAACAGTTGCACTTTAGTATGACTTGTTTCTGTCTGGCTTCAGAATAAGCTACATTCCTATAAATTGGAATTCCTATTACTGCAAACACTAACATTAACCTGTAGAACATTAAAAATATGAAAGGATTATGAGAGCCAATATTTATTCCTGCTGAAATGCAGAAGTTAGGATTAAGATAAAGGGAGATTGGGCTGGGTTTGGGGGGTGTTTGTTTTGTTTTAATCTTAAAATTGCAATAAATTAGCATCCTTTTCAAATTCTGCATTTTGGTATTTCAGTGTTTCATGGATGACTCTACTGGGAATGGCAAGTTGTGAAGTTCAGTTATACTTGCAAAACCACTGCAATGAAAATTGCTGCATTATGGAAGACTGCTGTGTGTTTGGAAATGCAGTGTGGGGTATAAGCATACCACCTGGGTAGCTCCAGCCCAGTGCAGTTACCCATTGCGACTGTACCCTGACTGTAAACGGGTATGTTGAACAGGCTGGCAAATGTTTGGAAAACATTGTTTGGAGTTTGGATTCTAGCTGGACAGCAAGGATCTAGTGAAAAGGTATTAAAAAACCATCAGCATCAGAACAAAACAAGTAGGTACAGGAAGAGAAATAAAGAAAATCAAGAAAAAGAGTTTTGTAACAGAACTCACTAAGGTCTAGATTGTATGAGCCAAAATTATGTAGCAATAAATGAGGAAATTCTTATGTTTCAAAAACTAACGTAAGAATCTGGGAGAAATGTGGGAAAATCTAGACCTAGATTTGATTATCAAAGAATTCTTGAGAATAATGAGGAACACTGAAGGCATACCTGCAGAATACTGCATGAAGATGATAATTCTGCTGAATCTTGGTGCTTCTTACATGGTAAGGAATATTCACATTTCAGAACTTTATGCAGAACTGATGTTTTAAAGTATGTTATATAACTTCCATAAACTGAGGGCATGTAGGATTAAACATTTGCATCCACCTTGGACAAGCCTGCTGATGGTCAGCTGTGTGTCTAATATTACTATTTGCTGTCTATATTACAATTTGTTGTCACACTGTTTATATAATTCTGTATACAATAGGGCCATTCACTTAAGAGTTGAGCTCAATGATCCTTCCAGGTCCCTTCCAACTTGGTGGTTCTGTGATTTTACAGTTGCTGACAAAAAGAGAAAATAATGGCTTGTGATGAAGACACTATATACTACAGTGTACAAAATTTCAGCAAAACAATAGTGTGAAATGGAGCACTGCTCAGCAAAACTTCTGGAGACTCTTGTATCACCTCATATTTGTTCTAATCCTGCGATGGGCTAAACTTGGAGAAAACGCTTAGGATTTCCGTTTTCTGCTGACCATCTGAATCAAGGTTGGCATCAGTTATTTACAGTTTTCATAAAGGATTATCTTGACATAATTTACTAGAATGTGGATGGCAGGGAAAAAAGTGTGTCTATAAATTACAAAGCACAGAATTCACTGATCAAGAGAAGGGTAAAATAAATTACTGTACCTTGGTCATAATGATGATAGAAATTTGTTAACACTGGTACAGCTATTGGTAAAGGTGGTGGTGAAAGAGTTTTGCAGAGAAATCAACTGGTCCTCGGTCTTTGAAGTTTGCATCTTAAATAAATATGAAAAGATATATGGATATAAAGCTCTCATACTTTTTTTAAAATTATGAACATTACTTACAGCATACTTGTTAAATACAGATGAGAAGGAATACCATGTTTGAAGTGGTACTGGAACTGTGGAGTGAGTCTGCCCTCGTTGAAGCTGATGAATACAGCAGTCGCTCTCTCTCTGTAACATTGTATGAGGCAGGTACAGTTACAGCCGCGGTGGAAGAACCAGAGGGTGGTCATCATGGGCTGGCAAAACGCAGAGAGAACTGGTGCAGAAAGCTGAGTGAGAGGGAGCCCCCGTGATGTATTCACTTGGAAAAAGCATCGGCATATTGAGCAAAAGAACAACTTCCCGTTCTTCTAAGATTTTTTGTAAACAAAGAAAAGTGTCTAAGAGAAATACATACCTGAGTTTCTTCTCATGAATCAGCCTGAACAATGGTTATGACAGAACTCAATTAAGACAAATAGGTACAAAAGGAGAAGCCCAAAGACGAGAGTTCTCCCCCACACTCACACCCAAAGGGGAAGAAATGCTTTATAAAATTCTTTCCTTCACCAGGACTCATTTCTCAGAGCCCAGACGGAGCTGCGCTCGCAATTCATTGTTCTCCACAATGAACTGAATGCACAGAGGGGATTGAGGCGTTTAGTCCCAGCGATTCTGCTACATGTGCACATCTACGCAGCGGTTTTATTTCTGTAAAGGCTCACTAAACATTACCCTTTCTACACGCTATGCAATCGACCTTTCCCGCGAGCCTCCGGCCCTTCCCCCGGGCACCTCGCCGGGAGCCCCCGAGCCGCGCCCTCCCTGAGGGGCCGGCACGCGCCGCCTCACGGGGCCGAGCGCCGCCCCCGCTGCCCCTCAGTGCGTGGCCGCTGCAGCCTCAGTGCTCGGCCTGCGCGGGCGAGTGGCCGCTGCTCCGGCTCCTCAGCCGTGCAGAGGCAGGGACAGCACTGTCTCTCAGGTGTGCCCAGCTCCCGCCAGGTCTCCGGCCCTGCGGGGCCGCCGGCCGCGGCTGGGGTGGGGGTCGCTCCTCAACCGAGAGGGGCTTTGAAATGGCGTTCGCCATTTGCCTTGCAGTCCTCTGGCGCTCAGAGCCGGGCAGAGGTTGTCACCTCTCTAGCGAGTCGGTGCTAGCAGGACTTGTCACTGCCGCCGGGAGCTTGTCTTGGCCCCAGCGAAGTCTGCTCTCAGCCCCGCGGCCTTAGGCGGGGAAGGGAGGTGGCCTCAGCCCCGCTGAGGTGATCCTGCGCTGCCTGGGGACACGGGTCGCAGCGCCGTAGAAGCACTGCTGCTGAGACTGTGCGGGTACCCCGCCTCCGGGGGGGCGACCAGCTTTACCTGTTTTTCCAAAATCATAGGTAAGGAATTCTCAGGGGGAAAAAAATCTCCATGATTAAAAATGGCAGAAGATACTACAAGGCAAGAAGTAAGTAGGCGTGTTACGGGATTCAGGCCCATCGGGAAGCGGCCATGAATTACTAAAGAAAAGTTCCTGTAAGTTCCCTAAATAGATCTGGCTCTAGTGTATAGTACTTCCTTAAGCGACCTATAGTAACTAGTGGACCATAACATACATAGTATACATTGCAAATACTATGGTAACACTTCATAAATTCCTTTAGGCAGATCTTCGTCCTGGTTCATACGGGTAATGCAGTTACTAGCAAAAGAAAAGAAAGGTACTGTTACCCATAGACAGTGCTGCACGCAAATTGAGATAAGACTATCTTAAAATATCTTCCTATTTATTTCTCTGAAGTGGCGCAAAATTTTTTTTGTGAATACAAAATGGTTTTTAGTTTTCGTTTTTTAAAGCTAGGTTTTCTCACTTCATTTGCTCCTTTAAAATCTGCACTCTGGAATTTCAGTTTCATTGCACTGAAAACCAAGGATCAGTGTTGTGAGTTTTTGTGAAGTTATTAGGTGGGAAACTATGTTCTTGTACAGAAATTTCAGTTAGCATTTTGTATAGTAATAGAGGTCACTGTCAGCAAGTTAGATGCAGTTACTGAGGTTTTTTCTGTCAGAAGCAGTAAATTGGATCTTAACTTACTGTGGAGTCTTGTAGATGTGTTCTGAAATGCATAGAACCCTTTTTCAAGATGCTTTTTATATTCCCAAATTGAAGTCCAGCTCATTCTTAATGTCAAATTCAAACTGCAATGCAATTAATAGTCCAGCTTTATATACTTCAATCCTTCAAATGTTAATCCAAGTTGGTGTTAATTATTGACATTGTAGCACAGAAATAAAAATAAGAGTTCACCCAACTTTTATTCAAACAAAAAAATGTGGCTTGAACTAAGCAGAGCTATTTTTCCCTTGCGCTAAGATTTTCATATACTAATCTGGCTAGGAGTCAAGGTGAATATAGATTTCTAAAAGCCATTTCAGACCTTTTTAAAAATGGAAAGTCAGTTTAAGTGCAAATGAATTGTTTTAGAAACAGGCGAAATACGAACTTCTGTGCTGATACGTGCTGCTCCATGGTGTTCCATGGCTAGGAAGCTGTAGGAACATTATCTGCAGCCCTGTGTTTGTGCACATTGGAGAGAGGGCCACTGGGTGATTCCTTCCTCAGCGTTATGTGCTGCCCTGTTGATGTATGTGCAGAGTAAGTGAATTATCCAGTACCATCCAAAATCCTTGATTAGAAGAAATATTGTATCTATATTACTGACTTTCTAACTACAGAGAAAAAGGATTTAATGAGCAGTGCATTTGGTTGCTTTAAGAGCTTCTGGGACGGGTTTTACAGTGTTTTTGCCAAATGCTTTCATGATAAAAAGTTCAGTGGGCAAAGACAATGATTCTTGCTGTGGTAATGCCTGAAGAGGCTCACTAACAAGGGACTCCTGAGTGCAGGCTTGTCTTGGGAATAGAAACATTTTGTGTGACAAAGGCAGAAGTTACTGTCGTTACCAGCCTTCTGGCCACTGAAGAACTGGAGAAGAGGGGAGTAACGAGTAATGTGCTGATGCGGTGCGGTGCTGTAAGAGCAATCAAAGAACATTTGTTTATAGGAAGGGGGTTTGAAGTCCTGAAAGTTATTGTAATGATTTGCTCTTGTTCTGCTTACGGGTTTGGTTGGTGGTTTTTGTTGTTTGGGGTTTTTTTAACCTAGCCCTAGTTTTAAGTTGTCATCTGAACACACTTAGTGAGGTACATTCTGAGCCTGTAGCTTCTCTTTCATTAGTTTTTACAAACTTACCCCCCCTAGAAGTGACTTCTCATGATCCAGGGAAATACAAGGGGAGAGGGCTTATGCCAATCTGCTGTACAGCTGAACTACAGTAATGTAGAGCCAGGCAACAGAAAGATGTCTTGGGCTTGATTACTATAGGGAAGTTGGGAATGCTCTGCACCTGCAGGAGCAATCAGCACTTCATTCAGTAGGAATTTTTCTTTTCTTATAACTATTTAACTCCTTTTCATGAGTTTAAACTGAACTGTACTGCAGCAGAATAAACAAGCTGCAAGTGGGGCTGGCAATCACCTAGGACACAGGTTCAGAGTGACATTTTTAGTAAAGACTCCTGTATTACAGGTGAAAATATGGAGGCATATTCCTCATAGTGCTAACCTGAGGACTCGTTTGCTGTAACGGATTATGTCTATGCTGTTTGATAAAGCCATGTAGCTCCTAAAATCGAGAGGGGTGATAGGAAGATGGTAAGGGAACTGCAGCAGGAGAATCTAAAAGGACAGAAGAGTGCACAGTGAGGGTGGTGTCACCTGGGGGGTTACAATGTGCAGCTGAGGGAAGCATCCATTCCTCTTTTTGTGGACAGTGGGGCAACTGCTCTGCAGGTAGAAATGGAGATGGATAAATAAAATGCATGAAATCAGTCTCCTGCTAGTTCTTTCCTAACTTGTTCTGCTTTTTGTGCACCTTTCACATCCCTGCACGGCTCTTGTTTTGGGAGTTGAACATGTGACATAAATAATGAGGACACAGTGTGCCACATCAGAAATCTGGAAAATAATTCGAGAAACTTTCGTTGTTTATTTGTGCAAAATAGCTCCAAGGAATTTTTCCCTCTCTGGGGAAGAGAACTTCTCTGAATAATGCATTGTATAAGGCCATACATGTTTTCCTTTTGCCAAAGCTGAAAAGCTGTATGGCTATAGCTAGAATGGCATTGCTCTGGGATAAATGTCTGACAGTATAAGGCTAAGCTTTTCCATCTGAGTGCTACACAGCAGGGAAAAGCTCTGCTGAACACAGCTGAGAATTGGCCTGTGGTAATGGCATGTGGTGAGGGGGGAGGAAGCACGACATTTTTCATTCGCTGCTGCTGCTGCTTTGTAAGGATCAAGTCATGTCAGTAGCTTCTTGCTGGCTGGTCCTCTTTTTCTCCACGTCTCATCTAGTTGTTTCTTCCTCAGACATGGCCTCTACCCTGCTGTTTGGAGAGGAAGTACTGATATTGTATATGGAAAAAGGGGACGTTTGCCGAACTACGTGTATGAAAACAGTGGACTAAGCTAATTTTACAATATTTCTTATGAAATAGATGAAAATTCAGAAAAATTAATTCATCTCCTGAAGCTTGGTAGCATGCTGGCTGTGGAGAGGGGTGCATTCAGTACACTGGGGAGTGTGGAATGCGTTCAGCCCACTTGAAATAATGGCATAATTACTGCTATCAGTCTATTCAGGCAGCTGTTTGTCTAATATTCTGCATGGACACTTTTTTTTTTTTTTGGTTTTGCTTCGACCTTTCTCACTTTACACACACTTTCAACGATTTACAAGAAAATTTCATCTCCTTCAGTCTCATGCTACTGCAGCGGAAACAATAGGGATTCGTTTACCCCTCCAATTCACAGAGCAATGCTTCCAGTAACCCCTGGAGATTTCTGTAGTAAGCAACCTGAAACACTTGAAAGGGATATAATTTCCAGAGGGGTCAGTGTTCATGGCTGAGAGCTTCAACAATATATTAAGCTGGGCATTTTGGTGGGGAAAAAAATCTGTTTGTATTTAATCTGAACTGAATTACTTTTGCCACATTGTGTGCAGTGACTGAAAATAGTGTATTAAATAGCAAGGTGAACTCTGTAAAGCAGATAGTATCTCTGTTAATAAATACATAGTTCCTGCTTTGTATTTACCTGGAAATAATATTAATCCTTGTAATTCAGGAACTAAGTATCCATCTTCCTTTGTGCCTAAAGGTGGGAACCAGCCACTTTACTTTTGGCTGCGTGAGAGTCAAGCTTGGAGGGAGTTGAGATTAAGGTATAAGAAAGAAAGGTGAATTCCAAGTAAGGGGAGGTATTTGAGTAAACAAGTTATATCTCTTGGTCCCAGTTTCCCAGAGACACCAGGCAGACAAAAAGAGTTTCTGATACGTACTTTTCCTGAGTGATGCTCCCCTCCAGGCT
Source organism: Platysteira castanea (assembly GCA_013397175.1). Classification (NCBI taxonomy): domain Eukaryota; kingdom Metazoa; phylum Chordata; class Aves; order Passeriformes; genus Platysteira; species Platysteira castanea. The sequence continues at coordinate 227,331 of VYXC01010125.1, read as the reverse complement.
CCATATGCTGGTCCTATTTTCTCGTCGTTTCTCATTGAATGTCAAGTTGAAATGTCCAACTTCCATGTGGATATTCACATTTGAATACTTAAGATGAGCCTTGTGTCTCCAACCCTAGAATTAGGATCCTAACATCTAGACAGAACAGTATGAAGTGCCTGAACAGATAATGTAATTTTGTGAATGCTGTTCTAATCATTAGTGTCTGCTTCATGGCATTGAAAGTAATAAGACCTCTGCAGAACAGAATACAGAGGAACTAGAAAATTCTCTCTTGAGAGGAGAAATTTGTGTCAATATCTCCTTTTGTCCTGGCAAGGTTTCTTATGTTGGTTGGTACTTTCTAGTTGCTATCAGCAGTATCAAAAGACATGAAGTTATGTAAAAGAAGTTCCAGCCTTTGCCCAGGTATCTATAGCTTTCATTCCTGCTGTGCTATGCCATATTCAGAGTTAATTGGATGATCCAGTTATAAACCTGAGATACAGTATGAACCTAGAGACTGTATCAGTGCAGTTTTAAGTTGGTTGAAGAGCAAACATCTACAATGTTTGGTACAAAAAGCTGGAGGCCAAAACAGAGTTTTGGAAGCATATCAGCAGTTAATGACTGAAAAGAGAGGTGACCAGTGGAATGGGAATGTATACAATAACCATATTATAAAAATCAGATTTTTTCCAGTTTAGTCAAATTCTACATTGTGAGAGACTGGTATGAAGACAGTTTAAGGGACTCTGTTCACCATTCCCCTGCATTGCAATAAAGCATCATCCTGCTTCTTTCCATATGCCATTTAGTGTTCAAAATAGATCAAGTGAGCTAAGTTACCTTTACAAACTAAATCAGACTGTAAGCTTTGTATTTGTTTCATTCATCATGTGCTTTTGAGGCCTCCTCATGTTCTTGTTAATAATTCAGCCTTTGCCTATTCTAGGTTTATTGCTCAGAGAGACAGTACCTTTTGCTGAGTTGAGCATATGGCTAACAGAAGCTATGTCAGGTAAGGAATGCAACCTTTAGTTTTTCACCTTATTCTCTTTTGTTGTTAGTCAGCTTTGGAATAGAACTATAATGCAGTCAGGTTTGTAACAACTGTTAGCTTGGGTAGACTGTTACTTTGATATAGCTGGAAAAATGCCAAAGGTCTCAAGTGTCTTGAAGACTGTCAAGCTTTTGCTTTTTCTGTTTCTTGTTGCAACAGATGCGAACACAGCAAGTTCTGAAGCAAACTGGATTAGGTAAGAAAGACTTTTTAAATGTTGTCATCTGTAGCACCCTGGAGAAAAACTAAATGTATTGTTCTGACTCCCACAAAATAGACAAGTCCTTATCTCATTCTGCTAACATGTCATAACATGTTTTACAGATGTCAGATGTCATGTAAAACATAACATGTTTTACAGATGTCAGCTGGTAGCTGGGGATGGTTCCTCTGCTTGGAGCTGTATTTATTAACCTTTTTATTTTTTTCTTTCTTGTGTAATGAAATTAAGCTATTGAGCCAGGCAAAATAGGTGATTCCTGATTTCATCTTATTGCCAAGAACACTGTGAAAGTTACAGAGAACATGTAATTAAATATAGCAGTTGCTGACAGTTGTTGCTTTGCAATGTGGTCTTCAAACGTTTCTGTAACAGCACAGATATACTTGATAGGTTGCACTAGAGGTGTAATTCCATTTGCAAACATTCCTTAAGGGTAGAACTGCTCTTGTGATTTTTCAGCCCCTTCTCTTTCTACTGCCGTTCAGAAACTACTTACTGGTGAGAGACTTTTGAACGGAGAGGTATGTGGCATGATGAAATACAAATCTCTGTGACTGGTAAAATTATTAGGTGTATTTTTTAGGTAACTCTTTACTCTCACCTCTGAAAGAAAATTCAGTGCTTAGTTTCTGTTGGTTTCCTTCAAAAGAGTGATTGTTATAAACCGTACCTTAAAGGCTGTTAGTCTTGACTTATGAGTTTGTAGTGTTGATAGTTATGATGTGGGGCAGTGCCTAGAGTATTGAAGGAGGAATAAGCTTTTACAACCTTGATACAATAAGAAAGGATGAATTGTGAAGAGTGCAGCCTGTACTGTTTTCATTATAACTCCTGTCTGAAGAATTGACTCATGGTATACCTTTTCCTGCTTGGGTTCTTTGCCAAAAAGGTAAAATGGTAGCTTTCTTTCTCATCAGGATTCATGGCCCTGTCAGTGTCAACCTATTGTGAAATGAAACCTGGGGATTTCATTATCAAAATTTTTTAAAAGAAAAATCAATTCACTGAAAATAATACTGCTGTAGGTAACAATTTCCAGTTAAGGATTTGCATACTGTAAGTGTTAGCTCTTTCTAAAAAAACCCAAAAATTCTTGCTTGGGATACTTATGTATGTGTATAGTAACAAGAATAGATCTTTTAAAGTCATTGTGATAATGGAGCTAATGACAAGACAGTTGGCACTGTCGCGCTAAGGTGATCTTCACCCTTGCAAGACAAAATACAGTTAGATTAGCACAATTCTTGCAGAGATGTGCAGTTATCCATGTGTATAAAAGATTTGACTCCTGTTAGCCAGCAGATGCCTGTGTCCTTGACAAAGCTGTTTTTGCAAGATAGATGTATCTATAGAATGCACAGTGATTTGTAGTATATGCCGCAGCTTCTTCTCCAAAATGCTTTGTGACTTGAAAACATATAAATGTTTTGAGGACTACATGGAGGACCTTGTGGAGTGCAGTGATGAAACCTTTACTGGTAAGGCTGCCCTAAGCCCACGGTGTATCAGATTGTCATAGTACCAAGTAAATATTCTAGTCCGTCCTTGACACAGTTCCAGCTCTATGATGGAGGCTGTACTGCACTCGTAGGTTTGCAATTGTGCCTTACCTTTGCTGCCTTCCCAGCCTTTCCTCTTTCTTATATTTGGACCCAGGTGTGCGGGTCTCAAGTAGAGCTTTTTAAATGCAGTCCTGCATCTCCTTGTTCCAGGTGTTCTATTTTCTACCTGTGGCTTTCAGGAGAGAGAAGTTTTTTGCAGAACAGTTTTTTAGGAGGACTCTGTGTCACTAATAAGCAACATATTGTAAATGTTTTGGTAAAGACTTTATAATATTCTACGGTGAGGGGGGTATCCTGCAAAGGGGGAGGGTACTTGTTTTACCATGAGGTGCTTAAGTACGCCTGTAAGGCAGACACTAAATAGAGATTTGAGATTCATATGGAAATGATGTGTTGTATCTAAAAATAGGTAGAAGAAGGCAGAGGCATCTCTGGCACTTTTTTGTGGATAATAAAGGAAAATATAGAAATATTTAAGGAACCTTTTTTCCTGGTACTGAAATCTGAAACAGAGGATGCTGCTTAAAACAGTTTGAAAGAGTGGTGTTTCTGCTCTTTGTGATTTCCTGGGTAGGTATAGAACTAGAAGAGTGGTCCTGATCCCAAAGAGAATCTCGACTTTACATTTGACTACTTCTTGGAAAAAGAAAAATCCCATCCATAGTTTTGTTTCGTAAATACTTCCCTGCACAAGCAGAATTTACTGAACTCTTCCAGGTGGAAAGTTTCCCAATTTCTAGCAGTGTTTTTTCTGCTATTTCTACCCTTAACTTAGGCATTGTGCAAATGTGACAGAAAGAGGGAAATGGTTCATGGTAGTTCAGCTGTAAGAATAACTTGTTCTATTAGTCTTCAGTGATCAGTGCTGTTGACAGTTCTCATCTCTTCCATGCTCTTCCTACTTCTACTGTTCTCTGTTACCCAGCCTAGCATGAACTGAAGAGTGGAAATGAACTGTGGTTAATTTGGGCCTAAAAGACAGACAGGACAAGCATTTTCAGTAACTCTCTCTCTTTCCCTCTCCATCTCTTTTTTATTGTTAGTAAGTATGTACAGAATATATACAGAATTTAACACAAAGTAAGAATTACTATGAACAAGAAAAAATGGAAATGGAGAAGTAGCTTAGTGTGGTGCAGTGATTTTTCAGAGAAGAGTTTGCCTGTAGGATTAAGGTTGCCTGACGGTCAATCGTCTGAACATACCAAGACTCTGGCTGGTGGCAGAAAATTATTTTCCTGCAAATGCTTAGCAGCTCACTGCAGATTTTGCAAAATCTGCTATCTTAGTGAGGCATTTGTTTTTAAAAAATATTTTTAACAGCTGTTATTCCATATAGATGAAGTTTTTTATTTAGAAAAAGGAGATATTGTTGCAAAGTTCCCTGTCTGAGTTACTGCATACTTTTTAATACCTTAAAAAGTATTAAAACCTGGAGGTATAGGGAGAGCAGAAGCTGTTGTCCTTCAGGGTTCTTCAGGTTTCTGATCTCTGAATATGTTCCTGGCCAGTCTGGGTGTAACTGACCTCCTCTCTGCCATGGGACAATCCTGTCATGTTGTAGTACGTCCATACAACTTGTCACTGAGCTAATTGATACATCATTCTGTTTACTCTACAGACTTGGTATAAAATCTGTTCTGAAAGAAAATAATTAAAAGCCTTATTTCTGATATTGAAAGAATGCAATATTGCCTTTGATAGCAGTTTTCCTGCATATATGGGAATTTAACTTAGTCTGAGTGCGTAAAGCAGGAGCAGTTCTACAACGTAGAGAGTGGGATGGCAGTTTTCATATCTCCTGGTATATTTTTTACGCTGTATTTTAAACCTGCTGGAGGCATGAATGATAGATGTGATTAATTCCAACTCACTTGAAAGAAGAGGGTATGTTCAGTGCACATCTTCTTGTCTCCACTTGTTCTCTCATCATTTCTGTCAGTAGTTACATGGATGATCTTTATAACTTGTGTTTAGCCTATGAAATGGATATAAAGACCTGTCAGAGTACCTTTTCTAATACATCTTCTTCTGAGGAAACAAACCTAACGTAAATGTCACTTGTGGTATGAGCAGCTTTAGCAGATGGAACATTGAATTAAAGGTCCTGAGAGGCAAGCCAGGAGAGATTATGAGATAAATATGGTATATGTAGTACATAATTCAAAAAGTTTCCTGTGATTAAAAATGAATTCAAGGAGATAAAGTGGTTTTTAAATACTCTTAACTTTTGAAGATATACTCTATCTTTTGTACTTTTGGAAAAGTGTTAAAAATCATTTACAACTGCGTTTATGGGGAAAATCCCCCATTAGTTTAATTAAAAGGATATTTTTCAGCTGTTGATCTTACATTGTTTTGTAATATTCCAGACTGTAAGGAATTTGCTTATAAGCTGTATCTGGTATGATGCTTCATGGTTTGTGGCGAGACACTGTCTTAATGAAAAATGATTATAAAACTAAACTGCTCGCTCTATTGAAAATCATGCATATTGTCATCAAATGAAGAGGAAGGACTGGTGTTAGAGTAAGTGACTTAACAACTGCTAATATTTAGGAAAGTGATGTTAGTGCAACTCCCTTGCTGATGTTTGTTTCATAGCTCCAGAAGAAATTTATATGCTAGCAGAAGGTTTGGAGGCTCTTCAGAAGTCAGCTAACAATCAAAACTAAAGGAATATGTGAGTGATTCACGTAAGGCTAAGTTGCTTCTCACTAGTGATAGTTTGGCCTCTTTCCACTTTCAAGAGTGAAGGACTGTGGTGACTGACCATAATAATAGATACTGTAATGCAGAGAAACCAACTGATTTAATAGCTGGGCGAAAGGTGGTAGTAAGGTGATTTCTAATGGCTTAAGGTTGCTCAGCTGAGAACTTCACGGAATTCAGCAGCACTCCTGAGAAAATGTGCTTGGTTTCATGTTCCCTCATAGCAGCAAACTGGCTGCTATGAAAAGAACACCTTTTGACCAATCTGCCAAAAGGCCTTTGGAATAGAAATTCATCCACTGTCTGAGCTGGAACGTGAGTGCTCTTTGTGACAGGCTGAAAGACTGGGGATGAAACATGTGTAAGGAGCACCTAAGAATGCAATTTTGTGTACTTGTTAAGTCAGATAATGTGTTTTCTCTGTAAACAGTTGCGGTGAAGAATCCACACCCCGCTTCCCCCTTTTAAAATTAGGGTGATTTTTCCACTTGTAAAAGTCTGTGTCCTTTTGCAGTCTGATTAGTTCCACAAGAACTGAAATGGAGAAAACAGCATTTTAGCCTTCAGGGCTATACTGTGGACAAGAATGTTGCAATGATGCCATTCCCTCAAGGTATGGCTCTTGATAAAGCTGTCTTAAAGTTTTGTTGTATTTGCTTCCACATGCTGTAGTGTAGCTTTCCTTCTTTATTTAATCTGATTTTTCTTATCTTAATGATACATCTGGAGAGATATGCAAAACGTAGTAGTAGTGTGAAGTTTTAATGGTGAAAGTTCTGTAAGTTTTGGATGGTGCGAGTATATAAACTTGATTTGTCTATCTGAAATATGGAGTCATCTTTCTAAGTAGATTTTAAATAGCTGTTTTACTGTGTTGTACAGGAAAAGGAAATTATAAGAAGTGGTTCAGGAGACGTTCAGAATTAAATAAAGGAAAGATCTTTGCCTGTCCCTTACTGACAGAAGTGAGAAGGCTATATTCCTCCTTATTAAAGTCTTGATGACAAATGAGTATGAATATTTCATTAGGCAGAAGAATACTTTGTTATCATTCAAACTTGGTCTTACTCTTGCATGAATTCCAAAGACATACAAATCAGAATAATTTTATCATTTGTGGCAAAGACTAATTCTGTTAAATAATACATACTGAATTGCCAGAATTTTGCAGGAGCTGTTTATTTAATAGAAGGAAGAAAATAATTAAATTTGAAAATAGGTTTTGGGAGAGAGGAATTTTTTAAAAACTGTCTCTGAAATAAGGTTCTACTTTACAGTGTGGCTTTTTGTGTAATTAAATATTGGTTGTCTAAATAATTTTAATACTTAACTAAGAACAGAATTGAGGTCCTTATGGCCTCAAGTGCTTGTTTATCCTGTGTGAAGAAGGAAATGAAAAAGAAAAAAAAGAAAATACAAAAAGGAGTTTGCTTGCCTTAAAATATTGACATAACAAGTTCCACACCACATTCCTTTGTATTTCAATGAATATTTTCTATATAAACAGTGTTAATATAAGAAATGGACATGAAACATTAGTTTAAGAGTCTGTGAACCTTAACAGGTAATGCTGTAGCATGTGTCTCTTCATTTGTCTTCCTTTCAGAAGGTGAAAATAGTGATCATGAGAAAAATGTATCTGGCTCATGTGTTAATCAGGCTGTTTGATCTCACTGGTTTTGTGTCTTGGTATACACTCACTGATCTGTAGATCTGTAAGTCTCAGTACTCTTTGGTTTGAAAAGTGTGCAAGCTTTTGCATGTTCTGAGGGAGACTAGCAGAGAAAAGGCTTGAGTAAAGTACCAGTAGGCACTCTGCATCGTGGGCTGGGCTGCCCTCTGAGAGCAGAGGGGCAAGGAGTCATGGGTGCCGGTGAGGCAACAGGGCCAGGGGCCACATTGAGCATGGACCCTGAGCATATCCTGTCAGGACCCTGGGGCATGCATTGGGGCAGAATCAGGGATGGCAGCCAGACAGCTGACGGTGCAGTGACTGCCAGGTGAGTCTGGAGGAACAAGGCAGACTCAAAGTCTCTTAAGATCAACTCCATGGGTTAGTGCTTGGGTCTGGATGAGTGGGATACCTGCTTAGGCAGAGACATGGCTGTAGGATAGCCTGAACAGGGACCAAGGATGATAGCCTCCAGTTAAATGCAGCTTCCAAGAGAAATAAATGCCCTGACACTGCAAGCTTTTGCAAAGTAATGTAATGCATTGTGCTGCTTGTGCTGGGCATTATTCTGGACTCGTTGTTGATAGTTGTTATTCTGTTGTTGTTGTTACGTGCTGCTCTTGCTTCAGTCAGAGCTCACATGCCTGTCTGCTGCACATCTGTTTTCTCCTAATGTTTTGGATTCATGAACACCTTCATTATGTCAGAGTGCAGCCCACTCAAGACTGGAGTCATTCTGGCATGGATGACTTCAGTTGCTGACACAATCTAAGTGCCTTGTTGAGGATTAATTCTGGATTTTGCAGCATTTTCCTTAAGATGTCTACCAGTGACCTATTTAACTTCTAAACTTGCATGATTCTCTCTTCATCTTTTGAAGTGTTGTGTTTGTACATGTAGTGAAACTCAAACCTGTAGTGGATTCCATTTTTATGTGGAGTACCATATAGCTTCTGATTTTGTGACATTGCACTGCACTTCCTCTCTACATCTGAATTAGCAAATACATCAACTGCTTCAGAACCTGTCATTGAAAAGATTTTTGTTCCTTTTTTGCTGGCAGTCGGTAGTTGAAGGTGCAGAATGAACTATGGTTTACATCCCCTCATTTTGTCTCCTCCCTTTTTATTCCTGGAGTCCAGGGGGCCTTTGAATAATTTCTGAAATCACTGTAGATTTGAGGTCCTTGAAAGAGTTATTGTTCAGAGAACAAGTCCAGCAGAACATGGCTTTCCCTAACCTGTCTCTGTAAGATGGGTTGTTTTTTCCACCCTAAAGCTAAGATATGCGTTTGCAGTTTCAAAATAATTATTCACGGCTGACCTTTCTCAGTAGTGATGAGAGGAAAGCAGCATGTGTAATCTGTAATGTTCTTTCCTAATGTTTGCAGTAGTATCTTTGCTGCCAAACTCATGAGAATAGTGTTTCCCCTGTGTTCTGGACTGAATTAGGCAAGGGATCTGTAGTCTTACCGCTAAACCACTATCTAACCTCAGCAACATTCATTATTATCACATGCAGCTTCTGCTGAAAGACTCATTTAACTATGAGACACATCTCGATCCCAGTTATGTGTCTGCCTAAAGGATGATTCTGATTTTACAACATGAGAAATACATAAAAAGTAAATGCTACCATTTAGAGAGGCTTTTTTTCCTGAGGTTTGACCGTTTTCCAGCTAATGTTATGCTTCACAAAGGACTAATAGATTGTGAAAAGTTGAGGCAAATGTGAATAATCAAGTGTATTATGGGGTAGGTGAGACTTTTCACATGAGACCTAAAGCAGTCAGCCTCTCCAGAAGGTGAAAAGCAATTGTTTGATGGAGGAACAGATTACTACCTTCTTAGATAAATGACTTGCAGTTTGTGTTTAGAGGTGCAGACAAAGGTGAATTGCCCCAGAGACAGGGATGGATTACAAGAGGGATATGAGCTGAAAAAGAGCTGTGAGTTTATTAGGCAAGACCTTTCAGGGCTGATCTGAGTCTAAATGGATGCAGACTTTAAAAAAAAAATCTATTCTCTTTTGACTTTGCAAACCTTGGTAAACTGAATTGTCTTATTATGAATGCAGTATAGAAACCCTTTTTCTAGCTGTTTACGTTGACTTGGTTTAGGTGTGGGATGATGTCAGCACAACCAACTAACTTGAAGGAATTTGTGCCTGTAGACTTGCAGTCCGTAGTACTGAAATACTTTCAGGCAGCCAGCAGCCCAAAATATTTCTTAGATGCTGTAAAGATAGTGGAGTTGCACAGGTCAATGCACAGACCAATAGCTCATTGTCTGAGAAGAGATATTTCCATTGCTGAAGAGGAATCTCTCTGGAATGCTAGTCAGAAGCCCAGGGATTGCAAAGGAGTATGATTAGGAGATGTTACCACACATTTTACAAATTGGAAAAACAGAGAAAAGTGAGAATTTTTTTTCTGTGTTACACACAAAAATATTCTATCTTGATCCCTTAGTCCACTGCTGTACCATGCTTTCAGGAGCAGGTTTCTTCCACCTCCTGTTGCTTCCCATATAGTGATTGTCTTCACCAATGTAAAAGTTCAGCAGACTGTTAGGTCACCATGCCTCTGAGATAATATCCCATTTTAGAATTGCTTCAGTTTTCATTAGTGAATTAACTGAGCATATAAATATTTATGACTCTCTCAGATGTCTATTACAACAGAAAATAAATAATTCATTATAGAGAATTACCTTTGTACAATTGATACGACAAGGATATAAATCAGATATGGCAGTTTCCAAAAACACAGCACAATATATCGTTTTTGCTGGAACACCCTCAAGTGAGTATCTTGTTGATGCAACCATTGCTTTTCTAAGCTGGGTAACTAACCTTCTATTATGTGTAGAGTAGTGATGGGAGAAAGTCTACAGAAATGTGCATATAGTAAAAGTATATTGACAGCTGGGACAATTCAAGGAATCCATATACAAGACGTAATTTCTCTTTGACATTGGGACGGTTTTTGTGTAAATCTATTAGACAACAATCATCATTTTGAATGTGGTTTTATTTGCCTTATCTGTTATGCTTTTGCTTCTGTAGATTGGTTGAAATAAACTTTGCACCTGCCAAAAGATAACAAAGAGGAAAAATTAAATTTTGATGACTAAGTGGCATTAATGAATACTCAGTGTGAAAAATCAATTATCAAACTTTAAATTTAAAGTGGGAGGCTAGACTTTGGTGGGGGACTTTAGTCAGATAGTGTGTTTGAAGAGGAATGACCTAGCAAGGCAGGCCAGAAGATTAAAGGAGAGGGATTCTTACCAGCCATTTTGAAGGAAAATCAGCCTCTCTTTTCACAAAAAGGCAGCATGCTGCAGAGATCAGGAGGAGGGACTTAGAAAGGAAGAATTAATGTGTTTCAGAGTAAACAGCACAAGCCTGAAAGAAGAGACTGGGAACTCCTGGTTATAGTGAGAAGGTGAAAGAGTTTGAGATGTCAGGAAGCTGAGACAGTGAAGTCAAAACAAGATGTCTGTTGGTTTTTGTGTTTATTTATGTTCCTTGCAATAGCTAAAGTAAAGGAGTTTTAAGAAACCCTGTTAAGTCTGTGCATATATTTATTTCACCTCACACATATCTTTAAAAATACTCTTGCTATGGAGCTGAGAGAGGGTTTCAAGGCACGGGAGAACTAGCTGCCAGCATGCCTCTGTGGCTAATTGAGATAGTCCACAAAGTCACGTGTCTGACAGGAGAAGCCGCAGTGTACATGCTTTGAGCTTCAAGGACACTTACAGCAAACCGTGGGGCTGCCTCTGCACTGTTCCTGGCAACAGCTGATGAGACTTCTAAGAGGGGTGTTGCAATGGGACATTGCAGTAATGTTTAGAGAAGTGTAGCTTAGGATGTCTGTGTAGGAGACGCCTTTCAATACAAGATATTGTTGAAGGGTACTAGTTTGTCCCATTTCTAAATAGAACCTGAAGCATATATAAAATACAATTTTTGCCGTACAGGAGGTGAGTTCTAGTCAAGAGTATATGTTGAGTTCTCCGAACTCCTAGAACTGTATTTTAAATGTAGACTCTATTTGTAATACTGTCTTGTAAAAGGAGCATCCTAATTACACCACATCACTCATACCATATAAAAATACCGTTCTTGAATGGATGTCAGTTTCAGTTTTGCTCATGATGCTTTTATTGTGCTTCAAACTTTGTTCTTTTAGCCAGTACTCTCTGCTTAAACAGTAAATTAGGAACTGGGACTATTTGCAGAGGGTATCCTTACTAAAGGGGAAATTATGATGGTTTTTGACCTTCACAGAGTTCATAGAGTTCTTTGTGGCTAGCTTTCGATATTGAGAAGTTCTGTGCCAGGGCCAGAAAAGACGAGAGACACCTGCGAGTTCATTTTCAGGTTGTTTATTCTCTCTTATCTCACAGTGTCTGGAGCTGACGGCCAAAGCGTCCGACAGCTCTCCAGTCCATCGCAGGACTGACCTCAGAAGGGCAGTCCCATACCCTTTATACCCTTTTCTTGATCCAACCATTGTTCACAACGTATAATTATTTATCAGTTTTCACCAATTAATTTCTACCTACTTTAAGCATGTAACTTCTACATCAGAGTTTCTTCTACCAACTATTTTTACTATCGTCACAGCAGAAGATGGAGGAGAGAGAAGAAAGGAAAGAGAAGGGGTTCCGCCCCAAATCCTCCATCTTTGACTTCTCAGTCCCCATTATACTAAATTCTACATTTTCACCCTGTGCTAAATCAAACTAATTACTTCGCATTTTCTCAGCATTGCAGTCCTTCTCGTAATGTTGGAAGCCTTTTCCATGGACATGGGTCCAAAATAGAGTCCTGGGAATCTTGCCAGAGTTCTGAGTCTGCCTGGTGGGGTTCCAAACCCCCCCGGACGGACAGAGGAGTACTCTGGGCTGCCACAGAAATGACCCACTGTCATATGAAGTGATAGAACATAATGGCTGAAGGTGAAACGTTGTTAAAAATGCAGTACAGTAGATCCTGTTTCATATTGTTTGTACAATCTAACCTACTTTTAGTGTACCTTAACTGATTGCTCAGTTCAGTGCTGCTTGTGGTGGCATACAACTATTTTATCCATTCTCTCTTTCTGTTTTTTCAAATGGTATCACAGAAAGTTTTCCTTTTTTGAGTTCTGAAACCACGGTATTAAACACAGAGCTGTTCCATAAACTGAACAATATATATAAAAAAACCCTAAATAGCTGCTACCGAACTGCTAAAGGCTGATTATTCCAGTCGTAGTTACTGTACCTAGTGTGTGATAACAGCATTCTTACCTGTCATATTTTCTCTTTGCAAATTAAGTTCAGGCATTCTCTTAAGTTTCTTCTGGACCATCTGCAGCAGCCCAAGAGTTAATGTGGGAGAAAGGCCAGTTTGGTACATTATTCTGTGTTTATATTCTATTCTGAAAGTTCATGGGCAATTTTGTTGTTGTCATTAAATTGTTTCTTTTCATGATCACAGCTCTTGGAGGCATTAATCTCCTTCAAATCCCCTGAATCAGTAGGAATTGAAATTGATTAGTGCTTCTCAGTGTGAAATAGCTGACAGGAGCAAGCTCTGAGAATTTTTGCTCTTGTTGGGATTGGCATCTATTGTTTCTCCTGGGGTGCTTGTGTCTTTTCACTTAATGGGATAGCTGAGTATTTTGGTGATGTATTTTGTATTAGTGGACATTACGCCTGAATGTGAATTGTGTAGACTTTACGACATCTTCCTTTGTGTGATAAAGATAAATCAGATCCTTCTTATTGATGACCATGTATCAAAATATGTAGTAGAGTGGACTACTCTTCAAATTTATAAGGACATTTTACTGGGTGAATATCTGAGAGAATTGGAATACCACAGCAATGTTGTTTGCTATTCACAATATAGAGATGCATAAGCCAAGAAGATAAGAAAAGGTCCACCAGTAGTTATATCAGTTTGCTAACACATTATTCCTTTTGCTTTCTATTAATATTAACAAATGGTAAGGTCTCCTTTGGGTTCAGATCAGCAAAAAACCAAAGTTGTTTTTGTTACTCCCAGTAAATTAAGACATTATTAAATAATATACACAGGTGTAACAGCTCTGAGCAGCTTCCGTGTTTATCATTATCTGTCCTTTTTTATCTGTACCCCCAAAACCCTAACTGATTTTCAAGTTCACTGTGAGCAGCAGTGGGTATTGGCATTGTCCAGCCACCTTTAGACAGTCACAGGATCACAGAATATGCTGAGTTGGAAGGGACCCGCAAGGATTATTGAATCCAGTTCCTGGCCCTCCACAGCACTGTCCCCAAGAGTCAGACCACATGCCTGAGAGCATTGTCCAAATGCTTCTTGAACTCTGTCAGGCTTGGTGCTGTGACCACATCCCAGGGGAACCTGTTCCAGTGCCTGACCACCCTAAAGAAGCTTTTCGTAGTATCTAACTTCAACTTCCCCTAACACAACTTCAGGCCATTCTCTCAGGTCCTGTCCCTGGTCACCACAGAGCAGAGGTCAGTGCTGCCCCTTCTCTTCCCCTCACAAGGAAGTTGTAACTGCAGTGAGGTCTCCCCTCAGTCTCCTCTTCTCCAGGCTGAAAGACCAAGTGACCTCAGCTGCTCCTCGTATGGCTCCCCCTCAAGGCCCTTCACCATCTTCATTATCCTTCTTCGAATGCTGTCCGGTAGTTTAATACCTTACACTATGGTATCCAAAACTGCACATAGGACTTGAGGTGAGGCCGCCTCAGTGCAGAGCAGAGCAGGACAATCCCTCCCTTGCCCAGCTGGCGATGCTGTGCCTGATGCCCCCCAGGGCATGGCTGACCCTCCTGGCTGTCAGGACACTGCTGACTCACGTTCAACTCTCCATTGACCAGGGCCTCCAGGTCCCTCTCTGTGGCACTGCTCTCCAGCACCTCATTCCCCAGTTTGTTTGTATATCCAGGGTTGCCCAATCCCAGGTGCAGAACCTGGCACTTTCCCTTGCTGAACTTTACATGGTTGGTGGTTGCCCAGCCCTCTAATTTGTTGACATCTGAGGTCTCTCTGAAGGACCTCCCTGCCTTCGAGGGAGTCAACAGCTTTTCCCAGTTTCGTATCATCTGTGAACTTGCTTAGTATCCCAGTCCCGCCTCTTGTCTGGGAAGATGTCAAGACAATTGCTTGTGGTTTTGCCTTGGTCTTTGTACAGAATTTTAACTTAGTTGGCTATAGGCCCAGAAAGCATAACCCAAATAATACATTTATAATTTATTAAATTTAATTCTTCAGAGGTTCTTTTGATAACTGCTCCTTGCAGATAGCTGCTGAAGGAAGTTTAAAATCAATGGATTCTATCTTGTATGCCTATTATTATTTTTGAAGCCCGTTAGAGGAGAGAAATTATGCAAATTGGTGTCACGCTAGGCTACTGCACACATGCTGGTAATGCATAACAACTAGCTCACTGATGAAAATGCTTCGTCTTAAGCAAGAGTCATTGTCAGCGCTAAGAAAGATTCTTTGTGTCATGATTAACAGTTTATTATTTTTCTTATGGATAAAAGAGAGTATCTCTTCTTATTAAAAATCCTCATTAGAATAAAACTGCTGTAAAAAAAATACTGGAGAATTATGGTGATGGATTATGATTGATTGCATTATACACTTCAGGTATATTGTGAAACAATAGGAAGATCCCTTCAAAATATTAAGTAGTCGTTGCTCACTCTCTGTGAATGACAAAGTGGCTTTAATTCTTCATCTCCTTCTAGTAAAAGACTTGATAAATAGATCAAGCTCAGTATCAATTAGTGTCACAACGATCTTTAGCATTAATGAAGCAAAGCTGCTAGGATTGAACCAATTTATTTGTAGCTCCACGACAGCATCTTAAGCTAACACACACTACACACACTACTGTTGTCTAATACTGGACATGAGAACCAGTATGTGGAAAACACAGTTCTGTGCAGCACTGGCTGATAAAAGCTCTCCCTGTGAGGAAGCTGTCTAGGTGCTGAAGAATTCTCATATGCTTAGCGGGACAGAAATCCAATATAAGATAAGCTGGTTTCAGAAAATATGTCACTAATGTAAGGTTGCCGTTACTTTCTTCCAAAGTTTATCCTACATCTGTCTTAGATTTCTTTTTCTTCGTCTATAAGCAAAGGACATCAAACTTCCTGATTAATACTGCAGTGAAGAGCCTGGTTTTGGTCTACGTGTCATCATTCTGTTGCAGCCCTTCATCTGTCCATTTGAGCACTAACACATGCATTTTGTTTGCCCTGTTAATTTGCTACCGAAGGAGGTGGAGAAAACCTTCTCAGGTATTGATTTTTCACACATGGGGAGTGTACCTGGAAGTCACCTGATTTGCCACCTGCAGTTTATAACTGAATGGGCTCATGGGATTATAAGATTAATTTTAATGCTGAGTTCAGAGCCTGAGGTGAAACTGATGTGTTAGCTGTTAGTCATTTGTAATTGCTTTAGTGCATTTTGCTTACTGGAATTCTATTTAAATAGCTAATATAAATAGCATTTGTGTAATAGGAATGCCACTGATCAGAACCTATTGTTTGAGTTGTTCTTCTTAACAGGCTTTCAGATACTTGGATCTGGTCTTGGAAAATAATTTCTACTTAATAATGTTTAATTAATTTAATAATCATGGTAACTGACTAGGTACATAATTTTATTCAGCATTTGGTCCTTGTAGCTGAAGATATGGAAACAATTAATTAGCAGTCAAATAAATGAAATGTATTATAGCTCCATGTGAATGATCAGGGGCCTTCTTTTTAGTGGTACTCAAAACTTCAAGAGAAGTTTTTGTTGATTTCTGTTTTAGTGGCAGGGTGCTCTTTACCTCACAGGATAAGATGACTCTCAAAAATACTAGGTTTACCATGTGCAGGAAGTGATGTTTTGCAATAATTTGATTCTCAGCAAAGCAGTCAGTCTTTCGTCACTGAATATAATCTTCTGTGTTAGTCCCAGTTAGTTTCTTAAATACACCGTGCCTACCAGAAAACCTTGAAAATGTCATTTTCCAGTAATAATACATTTTGCTAATTTTGTGAAAACAAAAGAAAAATGTATTTTTTGCATATTGAGAAGAAGTGCAGATTTGCTACACTCGTCATCTCTGTGAATTATGCAGTCTGCATATGCTCAGACCATTTTTTTGCTTAACTCCATGTCAGCAGTGATGTTAGGAGATTTATGTTGAACTT
This sequence comes from Platysteira castanea, assembly GCA_013397175.1. Classification (NCBI taxonomy): domain Eukaryota; kingdom Metazoa; phylum Chordata; class Aves; order Passeriformes; genus Platysteira; species Platysteira castanea. The sequence goes on along the minus strand of VYXC01010125.1, from coordinate 210,894 downwards.
TAGTAAAACAGTCTTGAAGTTTTGTGAGAAAATCCTTTCTCACAGAAGATTGTATCCAGATTTGACAGAGAAGTAGAAATCCCCCAAATAAAAAAGTTCCTACACTTTTCATAAAAATCTTTGTCAGGCTAGAGAAATCAACCATAAACACAATCTGCTCTGAGGAGTGGTATAGGTTGCCCTTTGTTCTTGATACATTCTGATTTGGTTGTTTTACCTGTGTGCTAAAAGTGCCAGCTACAGCAGATACTTTCTTTTGGAGATATCAGAGAAAAGAAAGAATGAAAGTTATGATGATGGTGTCTTGGGTAAAAGATGCAGATTGTTCAGATTCATGAGTTTAACTTCACAAAACAAGTTGCTTTTTAGCTTTCTTAAGTTTTGTGAATTGCTGTTTACAAATATTTTCATTTTAGTTAGATTTCAGCTGTTGTGCATATTCAATTAAAGAAATTCAATTATAGAGACCAGAATAAAGCATATTCTATCTATAAAATCCTATAGAAATGAGTGGGATTGGATAATTCTAACAGAAAGAGATTTGATTGTGAACATGATACCATTAACATTAGTGAAAATTAGATAGAAGAATCAAAGCACCAAGTAACTTTCTGAAGTATTAAAGAATATTTACAGTAAAAAAGATGGAGTGGCTAGACTTTATCCTCTGTTGGGGCTCCCCCCCTCCCCCTGGGGGGAGAGGGCCCTGGTGTGGAAGCATAGGGCACATGGGGTTTCTCTGCTCCCTGATGCTAATGTACCCAAGTCCTGTTACCCCATTGGCCATGTATGTACCCCCCGCCCCGAGAACTCCTTTGTTCTCCCATGATTCTTGAGTCTTAGCTGCGGCTGGCAGCTATGCAGCAGGGAAATAAAGATCTCTGCTAACATCTACACAGAAAATATCGTTCCCTTATTCTTTCCGCGGGTCTCGGCTGTCTTCTGGGAAGGTTGCTGGAACCCCACCGCAACAAATGGTGGAACAATGCGGGCAGAATCTAGAGATCATCCCCTGAAGACAATGAAATAGAGGAACAGCGAAGATTCTGAAAATATACCCCCCACCCTGAAAACTCTTTGGTTCTCCCATGATTCTTTAGTCTTTGCCCGGGGCCACCAGCCATGCGGCCGGGAAATAAACATCTCTGCTAACATCTGCGCAAAAATATAGTTCCCTTATTCTTTCCACAGACCCTGGCTGTCTTCCAGGAAGGTTGCTGGAACCCCACAGCAGCAATCCTCACCTTTAAGGCCTTCCTACTCTAGAAAATCCTGGTGGTTGCTTGTTCTGTTCTTGATTCTGCAGTAGATTGAGGCAGTGTTTAATTTATCTTAAGGTGCATGACCCCATTTCTGTGCATGTTAAGCAGATTTCTTTAAGACCAGTACTACACTTCTTGCAAGTACCATTCATCTAGAAAATGGCTTGAGATGAAGCAGACTGGTATGACTGTTGTATTCACATGCACATGACATGGAGCCATAGGTCTGTGGTAAGAGGGAAGAAACTTCAGAATTAATTTCTGGGAAGCAGAAGAAATCTGACTTTTATGAGAGATACGGTTATTAAGGATCCAAGATGCAATCTTACCTGGACCCCATGAAAGATGGAAGTTCATCAAGAGTGTTGTGGCACTTACTTGGGAGTCACAGGATGAGATGCTAAATAGTTCTGGAGTAAAAGAACTTTGTAACTCAGCAGTGGAGTCAGCAGTGCCTCCTGATCTGATACAGTCCTGCTGAAAATACTGAAAATGCACACCAAATTAGAAGAGTCCAGGGAAGCTGGTCAGAGGCCAAGCTGTACTTTACCTTTGCCTTCATTCATCCTGGATCTGTTTGTTCATGAAACTGGCTGATCAGGATGATGTATTCGCCCCCTGCCCTGAGTAGTTTGATTTATATGGACAATACAAAAATGATCAAACATTACTGGACAAAGGTTAATGTTGTTCTCATAAATATAAGGATCCAATAACAGTTTATGTACAATCATTTGTATTGCAACACATTCTGATGCAGTGAATCTAAATGAAAACATGTAGTGGATTGTCTGGACTAGGCACATACATCTTTCCTACCATACATTTTCCAGGATGCTAATGGAGAGTTTTTTGGTTTAGATTCAAATATTTGATCCAAGAATTTGAGTTAAGGTTATGATCTTACAAGTGCCTTCAGTTCAGAATTTAATGCTTAAGATTTAGGAGTGATGGTGTGAAATTTTGACCATTTGGTAGTCAAATCAAGTGTTCAAAAAACAAGTTCTTTGTTCTCCTTATTTCTAGAGAAATAGGTGACATTTACATTTCTGTGCCATGGTGTCAGTAGCCAGTTTTGGGGTCAGTTTGTTACAGCTGATACTAGGAATGTGGTTGTGATTCATACTGTGATGAACTGGAAGATAGGCAAGACAAGGGAGCAAATAATACCAATGCTTTCATCACAGCTAGCGTCCAGACGCAATCCATTGCCACTGGTTATCACTCAGTTCTGGCCCTGTGGCTAATGCTGTAAGTCTAAAAGCGCAGAGTATCTAGTCCATCCGTACAAAGGAAGCAAGAGAAAAGAAAATAACGAAGATACTCCTGAATTTAAAGGACTTTATGTAGACAAAGAGAGTGTATGTAAGCACAAGTAATAAAACCTTTAAAAAGTTTTAAGTTAGAATATGTGGAAAGGGAGAATATGTGGAAAGGGAGAATACATTTCCCACTTATGTACTCTCTGTTTCCAGTTTTGAATACTCAAGAGTTGATTTAGTGGTTTGTATATTCAAGCGAGACTTGTTCTGTGAACTGAATTTATCTGGAGTGTTTTCAAGGATCTACCTTTCATCTATAAATAACAGCAGTCTCTTCCTGGTTGTCCTGTTTCGTTCCTTGTGTTTGCTTAGTGAAAATATGTGATCAGCTGAAGTACTGGTCTTTTTTTGTTTGTAAGTTGTATAGCATCAATAACAGTTTTTGAATATATTTTTATCCTTCTCCTTCATCTTCTTCCATCACTGACTTTTATCCCAAAAAGAACTATCCACAGCACATTCTGCAGTCTCTCTTTCTAACCGACAACAGTTATAGGATGGTGTCTTGATAGATTTTTTTGTATGCTTCATTTCAAGATATTGACATCCTCTTTGTTTTAACCTAGCCAGTGAGAAACGACAGGAGGAGAATAGCAGAGGAAGCTGTTCTGACTATTGATTTTCTTGCGCCTTTTGTTGGTTCATTAGTTCCTCTAACAGTTGCTTCTGAGATAGCTGTCTGTGTGTGACCACTACTAGCCAGCAGAATAGGGTCTGTCATGGCTAGGTGAGGCCATAGCTGATAATGTCAACTTTACCTTCTGAATTCTTCTAGCAAGGAGTTTTAATTTAGTGTGGAAACAATAGTGAGTTCCCTACAAACAGTGAAATACCTTACTTTTGAATATGTCATTCTTCTACAGTATTTGTAAATGCCAGAAGTGCCTAAGCCTGCTGTTTCATGAGAGAGACAAGAGGGCTAAGAGAAATGCAACATTACAAAAAGGAGCCCTGTCCATGAATTGTTTGTATGGAAAGAGTATTTTCACTAGTTTTGCTAGTATTGGCTGGTATTGCTATCATGTCCCTACCAGCTGTAAGATAATTCAAAACTGTTTAGTACTGTGTATCATGATGGTTAGAGAGCGCCAGGCTGAAGTGAGGCTCTTACTAATTCTAAAATCTCTATGGATGATGCATCTTGCTGTAAGCTAGAAGAGGGAATGTGTTGGAATGTAGAGGGAAATCGCTGTTGTGAGTGAGGTGGTAGTGAAAGTAGAACAATAATTGTAAAGCTATTTCTCTGGCTTATGAGTCCCTTTTGTCCCTATAATTTTTGAGAAAGAGAGCTGTAATAATAAATTTGTGAGAAAAAAATGTTGATCTTGTTCCAGATGTAATTATTTCATTAGCAAAATCTGCATGTTCTGTATAGAGTTTTGACTTTTTTGTTTTGTTTCCACAACCTAGGTGAATATCACAGTAGAACTTCTGGGATACCACATATTTTTCCAGGTGGCTTTTCTGAGGCTGTTTAGAGCCGTGAAATACAATTGAAAGGCTGTGGTTCACAGGTGGAAAATGGATTTGTGCACTGTCCATAACCTATACTTCTTTTGTGGTATCTTATATCTTATATGATATACATATTGCATGTAGTCTCTTTATCATGGGGATGCTGCTAAGGGATGATAATGTGCAGTCATTGATTCTAATGTTGTTCTTAGAAATATTTTATTTAAAAGTAGAAAAATGTTGCTTGCACATTTGTCTGACTGCCATTTAAGTTAGTCTGTCATGCCTGGTCTGATTTAAGTTGTTCTGACAGTACAGGTTTACAAAATAGAAGAAGTCAGGTGTTACGAGAGAATTGTGAAATTTACTTTGATGGGGAATATCTCTTTTCATGAATAAAAGAAAGAAATAGTGTCAGTGTCTGAAACCTGTTAATAAATATGCATCTTATCTTATTGTTTGTCTTGGTTGGTCAACTTTTTCAAGGTTTATTTTAAGGTATTATCTCTGCTTAAAAGAAGAAAATCATGCTATTTGTCCCTATCCCAGCCTCAGAGCAGCTTGAGTAGACTCCATCAGGTTGTCCTTACTTGTCTTTTCCCAAGTATGCAAAACAGGTTTAGAGTGCTAGGGGCTTGTTGATGCCATGTAGTCATGCCTCAAATTGCATAAACATGTGCAGTCCAAAATAGCTTTGTGTAATAGGTTCCCTATCCAGTAGAGTTAATGGCCAAAGTGTAATTTTTCAGCATCTGATGTGGGCTGTTTTGCTTGCCTGCAAGGAACACTTAGAAGTTTTCTCCAACTGATGGCAGAAATACTTTTAATTGGTAGTTCTCTAGTATGTTGAGGCTTCCTCTGGGGAGAGTGTTGCTAAGTTTTTTACAGCTAGAAGCCACTCTCTGTACATCATTTCAAAGCCCAGAGATCTGTGAGGCCTGATGTGAGGGAGTAAAAGGAGAAATTTCTTCCTAAATAAATTTCAGCTGCAGTATTTTAGTGTTAAGATCTTCTGAATGTGTGGTTGTTGTGGAAGTGGTTGTGTTCATACATAACTTTCCACTGTATAAATAAAAAGTGAATGGCCTCTTTTGTTAAAACAAGGATGTTTTATTTTCTGAAGCTTAACAAATCTGGAAATAGAAAAAGAAAAGCACCAACTTACTTCACAACTTCAGCCTTTCCCCATGTTTACATTTTGTGATGGTTTCAGGTTTTTTAAATCCAGATTTTACATTATTGAAGATAGTAGTAGATACTGTTCTTTCACTTTTTTGTGCTGTAAAATACTGACTTCTATTGTAGGAATGAAATAATGTCATAGATGCAGAAGGCACTTTTACTGGTGGCAGGTGTAGAACCTTATTTAGATAAGTATTGCTTCAGTTCAAGAAGATCCTGTTTTGGTTTAAACAGAAGAGGTTTATGGTACATATTTCACGTCTCTGATTCCATGTAATGCATGAATATGCTATCTACAAATGCTGCCCTGTTATCACAATGCATAAAAATGCTCCCTAAAATTTTTCTTTGGTCCTCCATCGTGACTCCATCTGTAAAAACTGTGCATTAGATTTTATTTTGCAAACACTGTCTTCCAGTATAAAGAAATGGTAATGTGTTTTGAAAATTTGGATGTACCATTTTAAGGGTTATGTTATTCAGAACAAGAGCAGGATGACATTAGATTTTGTTTTTAAGGAAAAACTTATTTATCCACAGCAACTGCTTGGTGGGACACATCATAGTATAATGTTGGTACAAAGAGTGCCATGCCTCATTTTCTGGCAAATCTGTGTGATAGGGTAGTTGTTTTAGTCACAGAGAACTAAATATCAGGCTGTCTTTGTTTTCCTTGCAAGGTTGTATCAAAGCTATTTCCAATCTGTTCTCCTCTGTTTCTCTGCACATGAATGTCTGAAGTGTTTCACCTAAAGCATTAAAACCGTGTGTTCAATATGTTGTTGTGTTGGGGTTTTTTTGTGAGGTGCAACTGTTCCCATGTTTGTATTCTCCACCACCTCCACCCTGCAAGCAAACCTTGTTCTGAAGGTTGGCTTATCAGGAGCTCCATATCTCTGGCTGCTGTTTCAGCGCATGTAGTACAATCTGTTCACTGATTTCAGAGAAGTCTTTCACCTGACCTGCTTCTCTGTTGATGTACTAAGTATATGTGTTCAGAATACTGTTCTTTATTTGCAGCATGCTATATTGGATCAAATATTGAGAAACTCTCCTAATAACTTACAACTATAACAGATAAATTATATTTATTCTAGCCTTTTTTTTTTTTAACTCAGTCCAATTTTTTTTCTTCTTTTGTTTTGGCCTTCTTTTGGTGAAGAGACCAAAGCAATTTAATACATTTTTTGGCACCAGCTGTGGTGCAAATACAGTTTTACCAAGGAGGGGAATAGAAGTTTTCTCTAGTTGTCACTGATGCTAGAAATGGTGAAGAGGTAAGACAGCAAGTTTTTAAAATTATTTCAGGCAGATTTACAGGTATCAGGTATGCTTAGAAAGAAATGGCTCAAACCTCAAAGTTTTAAATGTATGTTTGAGGTGCTTGTTGATCCATCTCCAAAAATTGGGAACTTCTGCAGTCAGTGATGGTGTTGTCTTCAATTGCTTTTGTCACAATCACACTCCTGTGATTGGACACACTTGGACTTTACATCTGGTTAAGCATACAGATAGATAGCATCTACTGACAGCCACCAAATGGGCAAATAATTTTCTTTCTTAGAGAAACCATCAACCAGTGACCTTCCCTAATAATGATTAATATGGGAAGGTTAAGTTAATCCCATCTTAAACTTCATCTTTCCTTTCTATAATTCCAGTTCAGGGACAAGATATATCTTCTCACTACTTTAAATGAAATCCTAAAATGGTGTTGTCATTTTCCTAATCACCAGAATTTACCATGTATGTAATTCTAGGGTGGGAAGGAGCCCTTTGCATAGGCTGCAGTGATCCATTTGCTGCAGGATACACTCAGGAGTGTTTGGGGAAACAAGTCCGCTGACCTTGAGATCTTCTGGAGGTGTTCAGCCATTGTAACACACCATAACACACTCTGACTGACATACAGAGAGAGAGACAAGTGCAATTGTTGAGAAATGTCTCAACAGTGGTGGATCATCGCAGTGATGTACCTGTTGCCTATTTTCAAGTTGTCTTGTATTTGATAATACCAGCCAGCCAAGTCATAACTTCTGTTAGTTATATATAGGCCTGTTGTATATATATCAGCTTTAATGAGGCTATACCTACTGAATGCCTATGTGGCAATCTCCAGGGAGCATTACACAATTTTATGTAAAAACCCTGACACGGATTTTTAAAGCACCAGAAATAGGGCCTCATTTCATGAGCTGTGTTAATTCAGTTGTGTAAAATGTCCATGAAAAGAGTGTGCAGTGGAGGGAAGGGTAGATTTTGTCAGAGCTTGTTAAAATGTGTTTAGAATGGTGCTGCATAAGGGCAATGTTTGAAGCAAATAATACACTAAAGAAAGGAAAGAGAAGTGCTCTCCAGAGTTTCCTTTCCATTCTTTTCATTGAGTGATCTTAACATTCTTTTCTGGTTTTCATCTGTGATTGTCTCTGTATTTCTTCTTAAATTGGGACAATATTTGATTTCTTTATTATAAGATGCCTTCTCTAGAAGTGTTACTTAGGGCTTCCCACTGTATGTATGTCTGCTTTATTTTCCAGGAAGCCATTGTATGGATTGTTTCAATATAATTCCAGTATGATTGGACTAGAATCATTAGCCGATCCCTCAGATACCTGGGAAATTATAGAGACTATTGGGAAAGGCACTTATGGTAAAGTCTATAAGGTTGCTAATAAGAAAGATGGAAGCTTGGCAGCAGTAAAGATTCTGGATCCTGTCAGTGTAAGTAAAAAATACTAACTTCAATGTTAATTTAAAAGAATTCTCAGAGTTGAAATGTAAATCAAATGTGTAAGATATTGAGAACATCCAGAGGGGAACAGTTTTACAGAATGCATTAACAGAAGGAGTTTAGTACCAGCAACTGGACAATGCAAGTTAAAATTTCATCATCTTATTTGAGGACAGCATTTGCCTTGTTTTTGTTTTAGGTCTGTGTAATTATTCTGCTACAAATTTAGTTACCTTTGCTTGGAGCAAATAAATTATGAGAAGGCACAGAGGAATTCCTCATAGGGCCTACTGTAGCAGGCAAAATACAAGATGCTGTTAACCTTAATGTTCTTGTTTTATTCTGTGTACTCCCTAAAAGAATTACTTTTCCCATCATAGAAACACTGTGAACTTTATGATATTTTACAGTTACCTTTTTATAAGCAGACAATAGTTTGAGGCAGTAGTTGAGATAGAAAAAGAAGAGCACATCCCAGATCCTTAGAGGTAGTTCTGTGCCAGCTCTGGTTTTAGTGGGTATTAAATGTCTAGCTTCCCATGAGAACTAGGGCCCTAGTTTTCAATGGAAGATTTAACTGGCAGCTGTTCAGGTTGGATCAAGCTGGAGTTTGATCATAACAGCTGGGCTAAAACATTTACTAAAAATTGTTGTTTCTGTCATCAACCACTACTGAAATTCATCGTGGTTTTCTCTTATATGAATCTGAGGAAGGTACAAGCTTAAATTTTCTAATAACCAAGTCTGTGCAGAAACAAGGAAAGTTTCAGTGCTGAAGCACTGTTCTGAGTTGTGGCATATGTGCTGGTATGAACAGTATTTTGTAATTGTCACTAAATTCTTCCATTAACAAATACCTACTAACCTTTTCTTATTTCATGGATGGTTGTTTTGTCTCTCATTGTTTCTGGTGTATGTCTTTCGTCAGAAGAATGTATTTGGTTTTATTGATGGCCTGTTTGAGGTTTGTGGAATTGGTCTCTGTTTAGTCCTATCTGATGACCACAGAAAAAGAATAGATCAAAGGTTCATGTATTTACCTTTAGTTCAAATGTTAAAATGTTGCTTGATTTAAAACACGTTAAAAGTCATACATGTGTAAATTTCTTACTTAGACAACTGAGCATAGTTAAGTATAATTTTTAATTTTCTTGTTGCGTATATTATGCACTAAAAGAATTCTTGAAGAACAGCTGCTTGATTTACAGGCTTCACTTTTTTTATGTAAGAAGAGCACAAATGGCACAATTCTGTGTGCGTTAAATGTCCTGTATAGTGTACTTTAAGCTGCATTATAGTAAAACTATTTAAAAATACAAACTAATTAAAAAATAGTTCTTTTTATTAATGAGAGTTTAGTCTTGCTTTATTGGGAGTCACTGTCTTTATGTCTTCTGTATGTTTGTGTTTTTTATTTAGGATATAGATGAAGAAATTGAAGCTGAATATAATATTTTGCAGTTTCTTCCCAATCATCCTAATGTTGTTAGATTTTATGGGATGTTTTACAAAGCAGATCAGTATGTGGGAGGACAGCTCTGGCTAGTACTTGAGGTAAAAATATTTTGACAATATTACGTCTTACCTTTGCAAATGTGGTTGGGTTTTTGTTTGTTATTGCTAAAGGAGTCACAGTCTTCCGTGATTTTCTGATAGATGATGTATGGTAGCCTACTGTTGAAAATCACATCCAAACTTAAAAATTTGTTTAATAGGGAATGGTCTTGCATTTAATTTCTGTTTGAATTGCTATATTCTGCCTCCAAAATAAGCAGATCCTTTTGGTTTTTCTTGTTAGAGGAAACATTAGATAAGACATCTGTCTAAACTTTTGGGGAGCTCAGGCGTTTGAGGGGAATGCAAAAGATGATGAAGTAGTGTCGTGGATTTGCCTACTGCAAATAAGTTGCCTACTGCAAAAGTGAACAGAGAAGGTGTAATGGGAAAGTGTTTTATGATAATTTTAGGCTAGGGGCTAGTTGTTGTTGGAAATCTAGCAACAGAAATGCCTTCTATTAACTCCCTGTGTTCGGTGGCAATCAATATTCTTACAGTGCCAAACGTATTTTGGTGGTCTTGTTTCCAGTTAAGTGACTGCCAAAGGTAGTTGTGAAATGAGGATTTCTTTCTAGGCTTAATTGATGCAGAACTCTGCACGGGCAGTTACTGCTCTGATGAGCAGTAACAAACCATTCAAACCTTTATTTCTTTCACAACTAGACTGATAAAAGCTAGGATTTACTTTTTAATTATTGTTTTAGAAATTCCACTCCCTGTTCTTGAATGTTGACTAGAATCAGAATAGGGAATCTTTATTTCCACTACAAGTTGTGGAATCCCAAGAAAACATCTACTTTTTATGTACTGGAGCAGTATGTAGCTTGAATGAAAACTTTTGAATGTGTTTCTCTTAAATTTCAGTAACTATTAAAAAGGAACCTTAGTATTTTTGATTTGGCGTTGGGTTTTTTGTATGCATACTGGCTTTGTGTCAAGTTTGGGCTTGGTTTGCTATATGTTTTCTTTTTTAATGAAAGAGTCTTGTCTCTAAAGGTCCATCAAGTGCCAAATGACAAAATTTTATAGAGCAAAATCGTCATATACTCTATGTAATAGAATTGAATGTAGAGTTTGAGCAAGTTGTTTGTGTGTGTAAACTTTATCAATTAAGTATGTGCATTTCAGGTGGGTTTTGGTGCTCATAATCCAAAGTTTGGAAGAAATCCGACATTATAAAAAAATGGATTTTCCTTATATGAAAAATTTACCAGACAAGCCAAAAACTATTCCTTGCCTTGGAATTTACAGCAGATTTATGTATGCATAGCAGTGACTTGTGATATTATAAATTAATGACACATTTTCAGTAAAAGGGAATATACAAACTATACAGACTTTGATCCCTGAGTCTTTGATGAAATACATTAATTTGATATGTGACTTTCAAAATGTGTAATAAAAAGGTGGGGGTTTTTTTCCTTTAGGCACAATTTTGTCATGTTTACTCACTACAAGCAGGACCTTACTTTGATAAATGCTAGTGATGAGGGAGGATGGCAAAAGTGGACACCTTAAGTATTTTTATGATGATGGAAGTCTTGGACAATTGAGAAGCAAACTTCTCTACTTTCCCATTTTAAATGTGTCTGTCTCCACCTTTTAAAGTATTAACATTAGATATAAAGTGGTAATGAAGTTTTCAAATTCATTTTGTTCTAGCTCTTTGCTGAGTGTCAAGAATAGTGTTCCAGACAGCTGCAGTAGTGTTCGCGGGATATATTTTTGAGTCAGTCATTCATTTAACATACCCTACCAACTGGCTGTCAGTCTGTGTTATTTTTCAGTTGCAACGAGCTTGGGGTTTTTTTTGAAGTTAGGGCATACTTTTCTATATTTTTTTTGCGGGCTAGAGATAAGTTTAGTGTAGCCTGTCTAAACAGAACATTTAACACAATGAAAGCAATAAAAAGAAAACTTTGACTTAATGACTTGTCAGCAAATGGTTAACCATGGGAAGAAAAACATACGCTTTCATGTAAATACGTATGATGGTTGATATTGACCTGAATCGTCCCACAAATTTATTAAAGATAAGGAAAGAATTCCCTACTAACTAATTAAAAAATAAAGTCAAATTCCTGCAGAACTTACCAACGTTTTAAGTGATGAAATTTTGCTTCAAAGCCCTTTCCATGAGCTAAAACATCTAGTCTAATGAAATTTTTTTGATGCAAGGGGAATTAGTAGCAAGTTAAGGAAAGTATTAGCGTATAACAGAAATTAGTGGTTGAAGTGATACATAATTCATAAAAGCTGCTTGAAAGATGCAGATCTTGAGAGTTTGTATAACTTCGTACTATTCTCCTGATTTATGCTGTGGTTTTTTAAACTGATAATGTAGCAGAAACGTTTCTCTGGCAGAAACATTGGTAAGAGTGCTGGCCACAAAAACAGACATAGAGGAGAAAATTCAGTGAGAGAAAGGCAGTCAGTTCTCCCATCTTTTTTTTCTTTTGGTCAAACAATTGTGAGTATCAAGGTAATAAAAGGAAAGAGAGACGAGAAAGGATAGATGACAATACCTGCTTAAAATGGCATGGACAGTAAACTTAATGTGTGGATGAGAACATATTTACAAAGATTCTAATTTTACTTTTTCTCCTCCTCTTTTAGTATTTGGCAGCCCATTAGTAGAAAATGATTGCAAGAAGCTGTTTTTCTGGATTAGAATGCTTCTCTGTTGTTGACAGCACGTGGCATCCAATCTTAGTATAAGATATAGCTTCTGTCTATTTTTTATTGCCTGCCATCAGGAACATTGATGGAGTCAAAGTTTAAAATGACTAATTTGTTGCTTCCCAGTTATCATGAGCATCAATCTTTGCTGTCTGGCCTTTGCACAAAAGGATTTTTTCAAAAAGACAATGCCCATAGTGTTGTGAAAATACTCAAATAATGAAAATTTGATTTGCAAATCCGCTTTTAACACTGAAGTACAGTCCTGTTAATAATGTTTTTTTAGTTGCATTTTATAAATTACACTTAATTTTCAGTTTTCACTTCCCTCCCTGCAGTCAGGCTGCTGTGATTTATTATTAACGTTGCTAATAAAATGAGTTCTGTTGTTACCAGACTTGGGTTGTAGCAGTTTTGCATGGCAGGTGTTTATAGCCGAAACAAGTATATTGAGTAACTGAGGGCTTGTCTTGCTTTTTTTCTCTCCTCACAACTCTGCCCTTTCCAGCTGTGCAATGGAGGTTCTGTCACAGAACTTGTCAAAGGCCTGCTGAAGTGTGGCCAAAGGTTGGATGAAGCTATAATCTCATACATCTTGTATGGTGCTCTCTTGGTAAGGATGTTCACTGGGCTTGTAATGACAGCAGAGGGTGCGATTTACTTATCACATACATACGTTTTCCATTTATGAAGTATGGTAATGTTAACAATATTACATGGGCTATGACAGCAGCAGGGGTTGTATAAAGACGTGTAATCCGGGGGACAGCTGTTTCTGTAGAGTACGTGTAGATTTTCTTCATTACATTCCGTAATAGCAGGGTAATTGTTTTTAAATAAGAGAGTAAACTCATTTTTGTTACTGCTGGTATATAGGGCCTTCAGCATTTACACAATAACCGGATCATTCATCGTGATGTGAAAGGGAACAACATTCTCCTGACAACAGAAGGTGGAGTCAAGCTCGTTGACTTTGGTAATGACCACTTCCCCTTTGTTTTCTTGATACAAGCAGTTTAGCCAAAGGCGTCCATTTACTTTCCCCTGGGAAGGCAGAATGTCACAGCGAGAGACTTTTTCAGAAGCATACTCAGAACTATTTTAAGAAGGAAAAAATGCAAAAGGAACCTGATTACAGCAGGAATAAAAAAATCTGACTAAAAATCAGTAATAGAGTTTTAACTTTTTAAAGCTTAAACATAATTTAATAATTTTTAAAAGTTCTGAAGATAACATTTTATTTACAAAGCTCTTTTGCATTTCAGAAGAAATGTCAGTTTCAGGGCAGTTGTCCTTCTAATTTAAATTTAGATATTCTATCTTTTGCATATGAAAAGGAAACGTTCTTTCTGAAATGGCTTTTGATAGCCTTAAGCATGTTTTTTCCCCTCTGAGCAGAAGGTAAAATAGTCCCTCGGGTCCAAAACCCAACATCCATTTAATTTGTGATTATTGCTCTAAGATTTGAGCATTGCCAGTCTGGGAACATCATAAGAAACAAGAGAGGGAGAAAGGGAGGGAGGGTGGTAGAAAGGGACTTGGCAATAGATTTAAAGTCAGTTCAGTTTTTTTCCCTTTGAACATGCACGTAGAAAAATAAATAAATGCTGTAGTCCCTCAGATATGTATGCAAGGGAGTGGACTATTTTATTAAAGGTAACAGAAGCAGATTATTAGTAATATGATTTATTCATGAAACTATATAATGCATAAGGTAATTGCCATTGAAAATAGTGTTGTGTGGATAACATGTTTGTTTAGCAGTGCATGAAAGTAAAGAAAAATGTTCACTAAATGAGAGTAGGGTAAAATGGTATGTAAAAAAAAGTCTGCCAATAATATTTTTTAAAAATCCAAAAATATGAAATTTATGCAGTGGAAAGAAAATTGTATACTGTTGATATAATGGTATTATAAATTTAACACACACATACAGTGAAGATGCTAAAGTAAGTTGGCACACAGGAGATGCCTAAGTATCTTCTGGGGACATAAATTAATTATTTTGAATTGTAAAGGCAGCAATTAAAATAGTGCTAGGAGAAACATACGACCTGAAGCAAAACTTGGGGTGAATCCCTGAGCTAGTTCAAGAGAGGAAGATCCCTTCTTATTTGGGGGAATTTTGGCAGTCTGATCTTTGTTTTTACTCCATTATGGGAAAAGTTGGTTTTTCTCCCCAAAGCAAAATGTTATTTTCAGATGTATTAAAGGCCTTAAAGACAGATCAGTGTGCTGCAACCCCAAGTGGCACATTCAAGGCAACTGAGACTCCCAGTCTTTCTGGTGTCCCATGGGTCTCTCTGATTCAGGGATTTTTTCCTACTTTTAAAGTTATGACAGTAGCACTAGAAAATCACAACAAATATGACAGGCTGAGAAAAAAAAATGAGACTTAAATCTCAAGTGTTCCCTACTGCTTAACAGTTAGGAAACGCCAAGAAATGCCGACCTATCTATGGGCTTTCTGACTAAAGAAGTATCAGGTGCCAAGCTTTTATTAAGTTGCTATTTTTCCTGTCTTGTCCACTGCTGTAGCCACAGAAGGGTCTCTGGGAATGATTTAGGACTGAGTCACAGGTGATATTTTTTGTGGAATTGTTTTGTCTCATTTTTTACAGAAAGTAGAAGAGAAATAGTGTAATTGCAAGGAGTTCAGGAAGAGCAGGGACTCACAGTTGAGACAGTTAATGGCATCAAATTGGAGACTATTCTTGCTTCTGCCAGTGTTTCTCTGTGATGCTGGAGGATCACTTGCATCAAACTCTGTTTCTCATTTTCCTAATAGCCAGTTTGAAACATCTTGTCCTCCTTTGCAGAAGAACTGTGTGTTCTTGAACTGCAGCTGAGATCTTTTATACCTCTCCTTGAGGCATGTGGAGTGCCTGAAAACTGAAAGATCTCAGATTAAGTACCCAAACACAGTGGATGCTTTGGATATTTTTAGGTTAATCCTCTGCCATTTTGTGGGAATGTTAAGCAGATTTGTTGTTTGATAAGTGGGGAAGGAAATATGTCAAAAGAAAAAGAAAATAATAATTTTAAATTTAGTATAGGATTGGATATATTAAATAAGTAATAAGAATTCAAATCAGTGGGGTTAAAAAAATTAAATTACGACCTATTCAGTGAATGCTATCCATTCAATGCAGAGAATGAGACAGAATCTTGATTAAAAAAAGCCTGCTTCATATTCAAGGTTGTACATACAGATATTAGGTCACAGAGAGGGTTACACGGATATCTTTAATTGAGGATTTTCTCTCATTTGCTGCATGACTTTACAGGTTGTTTTTCAATGTAACACACATTTCTTCCCTCAATTGCTGTCGACAGCATAATATATTTGAATAAATGATGGTCGCAGTAAATTGACCCAAAATGTCTGCAACTTATCATTCATTTATGCTCATGCTCTCCCTCCCTCTGCTCTTTGGTATTCTGCACTGTTTTGGAATATCCCTAGATAGCAGCTATGAATTAAGCTGGCTGAAGAGAGATCACAGTGAAATGGACAGAGGCTTGTTATATGTCCTAACCATTAACTGTTTCACAGCAGTACTCAGGAAATCACTGAAGACTTGCAGTTACACTGAAAAATTAGAAACAAATATAGAATTGAATGTTGGAATCAGAAATCAAATAATTTAACTTATGAATCTCATTTTTTTATTTATTGGCAGCAGTCAAGCTGTATTATGTGTTTCTGCTCATCTTTGTCTCTGGGTAATGCCAAAAGAGCAAACCACTGTGGCTTTTGTTTTTAAAAAATGTTAAAACAAAATATATTTCTAAGTCAATATTGGCTTTGTGTCACCTCATTGGAATGCTATTGATCTGAACTCATTCAATTATATGTTGACCAGAAGACAATATGCTGAGAAGATTTGCTGTCAAAGTTCATTCCGATTTGTTAAATCAGAATGTTTGATTGCACTCTAGTTCATTCTTTCGGTTTTTTTCAGTTGCACTTCAGTAGTCCAGCCCCAGTCAGCAAAGCTCTGAAGCTAATGTTTCATGTGCTTAATTCCCCAAGTACAAGCTGCACTGTGAGCTTGAGCTTCTGAGCTTTCCTCATTAGGGAAAGATTTAAACACGTGCATAAGTGTTTTGTTGAACAGGAGCCTCTGCAAGTACACTAGTGAACAAATTTCCAGCCAGTGATGTTCGGGCAGTAAATTTCTGAAACAGAAGTTTTGAAGTCATATTGTAATTTGAATAGTTCCCATTTATACTTACGAAAACAGTAGAAAGAAATCTGGGATATTTATGTGACAATGGAATTTTTGAGTTTGAATGAAAGTGCTTCAAACTGAGAGTCATTCACAAAAAAAACCCTCTTAGAAACTGAAGAAAACAACAAGCTGAAATTAATCAAATAATTTGCACCTACTTTGGCCAGGCATTCTGCAGCTGTGCTCACGCATTTAGGTTTTGTTTTCCAGATACTTGGAATAAACTTACCAAAATGACAGTGAATTTGAAGCCAAGTTTCTTTGATCTGTTTTGTTGCAGGTGTTTCAGCCCAGCTCACCAGCACGCGGCTGCGTAGAAACACCTCAGTAGGAACACCCTTTTGGATGGCACCTGAGGTAGGCAGATGTGCTTGTCTGGGTTGTCTCCATTCATTGCAATACACGCTTTGCTGCCACTTCCCCATAATAGGGGATCTCTTCTTCCCTCCTGTATGGCTGTATTTCTGCTTTACATCTTGTCCTCTGTTCAGTAAAAATAATACACTATTAGAGTATACAAAATGGATTTCTAATAATCATTATTTTCTTCTCTGTAGTGTTTCAATAAAAGTGCAGCAAATCTACAAGTAACTGAGGGTCCTGACAGTGTTATGACTTTCCAGTCAAATATTGTATGTTTTGGGATGCTCCTCCATGATTTAAATACAGACTGAGGGGAGAAGGAGGAGTTCCTTCTTTCCAGTCTTGCTATAATCTTTCACACTGCAAACGCCTGACTGACCTATGTGTTCTTTAACCTTAATTGTTGACTGGGGACCTTTAAACTTAAAAACATGGGCTAGCATAGGTTAAAAAATGGAGAAAAATAATATACAGGTAGCTTAGCCTATATTCAATATCTTAGACCCTGCTTTTACATACTACTACCCAGATGTAACCCTTAGCCTTCTATTTCATGAAGCTTTAAGAAGTTTCAATACACTGTTGAACAAAAGTCCCATTTATACGTTACCAAATTTTGGGGCGAAATATATCAGTCTTTGCCCTCCCTGCTTTAAGGAACACAAAGTACTTCTGAAAGGAATGGATTATGAAATTTAAAAACAAGGATTGAAACAGTGATCTGTTTATTTGTAAGTTGTTCAGCCTTTTTAACAATACAAACCTCTTTTCTGTTAAAGGCAATATGAAGTTTGGGGAATTTGGGATGGAATTTATATCTGTTATAAATGCACACAGGTCTATTTCTGTATGTCAAAGAGTTAAAAGTATTGTGCAAACATTTGTTTTAAAACATTTCATACTTTTTATGGATCTATTTTTGTTGCTAAGGAAGGCTGACTATAGCTGAGCAGAGAAAAGAACCTGCTGTAACGGGTCTAAAATTGATCTTGCACAGTCTCACGAAGAATGGTTGATATTTCACCATCTCCATAACAACCAGTTTACGTCACAAA
This sequence comes from Platysteira castanea, assembly GCA_013397175.1. Classification (NCBI taxonomy): domain Eukaryota; kingdom Metazoa; phylum Chordata; class Aves; order Passeriformes; genus Platysteira; species Platysteira castanea. The sequence goes on along the minus strand of VYXC01010125.1, from coordinate 193,053 downwards.
GGAGACACAAGATACCTTAGAAACCACTGTGCAAGCATTATTTATGGGATCACCTTGGTTGGAGACATTTCTAAAATGAGACCTGTATAAAATACTCCTCTAGTTAATAATGGACATATTATGAATGATTTTATTGAACATGGATTATTATAGGTTATTTTTATGGTACTGTTTTGCTTGAATAATTGCCTTTAAGGGCAGTAATCATACCAATTTTTTTTCCCCTTATGTATGGAAAATACTTATTCTCGTGGCAAAAAGCCAAAGAGGTAAGCAGATCTTTTGATCTGAAAAATATTGACCTAAAAATACAACACACATGTAACCAAGGTGTGTTACATGCATAGCACATCAAACAGGAACAGGAGTAGCTTTGAATACTTCCTGTTTTGAAAATATCTGTTGAAAGAACCAACCCAGTACCATAAACATAGTAAACCATGCCATATTTATATGCCTGTATGAGATGTGCCAGGCTTCATAGGTGTACCAATCTGCAAAACAGCTGTAAGGTGCTTAGATATCCATTATAGTGTTGTTGAAAGGGCTTTTAAATGACAGGTTGCATAACATGCTTGCTCAAGGCACTGCAATTGCTCATATAAATGACAGGTTTCAAGTGATGTGCAAGATGCAATTTACTTTTATTTCTGGGGAGATCTTTCTGGTATTCTTAAAATATGCACCCAAATTTTTGTGTGAAAGATGGAAGATTAGGATTGCAATGAGATGAAAAGGTGTGCGTGGGTAACAGTTTATTAGGAAGAGTGTTTTCTAGATGGGACTGTGGTGAGATCAGTAAACACTTAACTCAGTTTTTTGCACTCATTTGCAAAAAAAAAATCCTGCCTAAAGGTTTTTGACATAGGATAGAATTTATGTCAAACCCCAAAATATCATAAAAAAACTGAACAGGAATGAAATGTTACTAATCAGAGAAATAGAAAGCATGAAGACTTTTTTTTTTTAAAATCAGACTTTATCTTCATGTGAAACGCAGGTGCCTCAGTCAATGTATAAGGCAGTCATGGGATCTCATCTGTGAGAAAGATGGATTTAATCTGAAGGGGAAGTGAAGAGCGGAGATGAAAAAGCTTGCCTTGGAGGAAGAGACTTCAGTAGTGTTTCAGGATAGAATAAAGCTGACAGGAAATATTTTCCAGTGTAAACCCCAGGAAAATGAAACCCAGAGAAGAATGATGGAGAATGTTTTAAGCTGACAGATAGGAATAACTAGATATAAGCAGGAGACAAATACAGTGAAAACTGGAATCACTAGATCAGCCTGGGTCACGAACAGTCTGTAAAATTAAGCAAACCATATTTTAAGATTAAGTTTGCAAAATATATCAAAGGGATTATATGGCATGGTACTTGAAATAGCAAAAGTTCGTAGGAAAATAGCAGTGACTGAGGGTGGCATAAGGGAGGTTCAGTGTTCTTACTGGCAGCACTCAAAGCAGCAGCTGAACATTTTTGAGTGACTCAAGCATCTTGACTGCTTTTCTCCAATGACTCTGAGGCTTGTTTAGCAGTATCAAGGCAAAAAAGATCTGTCCTTGAGCATTTGTTTTGAGCAGAGCTTGCGATTAACAAAAATTTTGCTGAAAAATGAAAATACAGGTAAAAATTTGGCTTTGAGGAAACAGGAATGTCACAAGGATAAGTCAGTTTGAGAGCAGCTTTAAAGTAGACTCACTGAAAATGAATAATGATTGTTTAACCTAATTAATAGTGTTTCATGGTTACAAACGTAGACTTTCAGAAACTGAAACACTGAATAGAAGTATACCAATGAAAGATAATGAGGGAGGATAGTGTTAGTATGTTTAAAGCTGCCTGTTAGCAAACACTTAAGTTACCTAAAATCTGCTTGTATTGTGCTGAAGTAAATTGTGCTATATGCTAGCAGGATGAATCAGATTTGAAGCTTTTGTACTGAACTGCCTTTACATCTGTGGTTCTAAGCATTAACATGTCTTGTTTTCAGCTTCCAGTGCATAACTGAACAAAACCTAGTTTAAATAGAATTGCAGATTTCTTTTTCCACACATATGATTAGATTATCATGATCTAGCTGAAAACTTGACTCTTGAAACAAGCTCAGTTAGAATATCACAAAACACAGAATCATAGAGTCAAGTAGGTGGAAAAGACCTCTTGAGATCATTGTGTCCAACCTATGACCAACCACCATGTCAACTAGACCATGGCATTGAGTGCCACATCCAGTCTTTCCTTAAGCACCTTTGGGGATTGTGACTCCATAATCTTCCTGCGCAGTCCATTCCAATGTTTAATCACCCTTTCTGTGAAGAAATTCTTCTTCATGTCCAACCTAAACCTTCCCTGACACAGCTTAAAACTATGACATCTTGTCCTGGCTCAGGTTGCCTTTGAAAAGAGGCTGACCCCTGCCTCTCTACAGCCTCCTTCCAGGGAGTTGTAGGGAGTGATAAGGTCCCCCTGAACCTCCTCTTTTCCAGGCTAAACACCCCCAGCTCCCTCAGCTGCTCCTCAGGACTTGTGCTCCACACCCTTCACCAGCCTCACTGCCCTTCTCTGGACACACTCCAGCACCTCAATGTCCTTCCTGAACTGAGGGGCCCAGAACTGGACACAGCACTCAAGGGGTGACCTCACCAGTGCTGAGTACAGGGGGACAGTCATTGGCCTGGCCCTGCTGGCCACACTATTCCTGATTCAGGCCAGGATGCCACTGGCGTTTTTGGCCATCTGGGCACACACTGGCTCGTGTTCAGCTGCTGTTGACCAGCACCGCCAGGTCCTTTCCCACTGGGCCACTTTCCAGCCACTCTGCCCCCAGCCTGTAGTGCTGCATGCTCGATCCCCCCATCCAGATCACCAATAAAGATATTAAACAGGACTAGGCCCAACACTGATCCCTGGGGGACACCACTGGTGACCAGGCACCCACTGGAGGCAGCACCATTCTCCACCACTCTCTGAGCGTGGCCATCCAGACAGTTCTTAACCCCGTGAAGAGTGCACCTGTCCAAGCCACGTGCTGCCAGCTTTTCCAGGAGTATGCTATAGGAGATTGTGTCAAAGGACCATCACGTCCAGGTAAACAACATCCACAGTCTTTCCCTCATCCACTAGGCAGGTCACCCGGCCATAAAAGGAGGTCTGGTTTATCAGGCAGGACCTCCCCTTCCTGCTGGCTGGGTCTGATCCCTTGGTTGTCCTATGTATGCCATGTGATCACACTCAAGATGATCTGCTCCATGTACAGATATATGTACAGGTTTGGCCCAAATTTAGTTTTAAGAATGGAAACAGAAAAAGATACTTGAAGTTAGAAAGAACTGGAGAGATGCTGAAGATAATTTAAAACTGCAGGGAATATGCTGTAATATTTTACTGATAACTGCTAAAAAAATGTCACTGGTGAATGAATACTTACATTTTAAAAAGAAAATAATTAAAACATAGTTGATCCTTTGAAGGATTAGGTGTTGAAATATGACACATAAGTAGGAAAGGCTGTGACATTGTGGTAAAGGTATATGAATTCTGTAATAGTGAGTTAACCAGAGCTAAAATCTTGGGTCTCTTTTCCTATTTTCAGAGATATTTCAGATGTCACAGTATTATTTAAAGCTGTCTCAACTCTGCATTTTGAGTATTTGTTACCATCCTGCCAGGAGGAAGTAATGATCAGTAAGACTGCCCCAGACAGTTTTCCTTTTTCCTGCTGAATCAAGGCATTCTCCTGTGATAAAATTCAGTACATCTGAGGATCAGAATAAATTTCCGAAGTGTTAGAACAGTAGGTGACTAGCCTAAATTGTCTTTTCTTTTCCCAGTGTTCCTTTGTATTCTTTTAAAACTTTAAATCTGATCATGTGTGTGTGAATAAGTCTAATCCTGAAACAATGAATAATATTTGCATTCTTTCAGTACAAAGCTGTGTCTCTGCATAATCTAATGAAAAATTTAAAAACCAGCTGGTAAGAAGGCACCCCAACAAATAACTTGCATTAATGTGGTTTAAAAATATACACAGAGAAAAATATAGTTTTACAAAAACTTCACAGCAACTTTTCTGCTGAAGTCAATATTTATTAGAGTAAGGGCTGTATTCAGGTCTTAGAATTTGGGAAAAAATCCATTTAATTGTAAATGCATTTAATGTGTAGTTAAATATTGAATTGGGAAAACAGCATAGAAAAGATAAGCCCAGCACTTACCTGGGTTTATTGAATCATAGAATCATAGGTTTGGATTGGAAGGGACCTTAAAGATCATCTAAGTCCCCTGCCCTTCCACTTGACCTGGTTGCTCAGAGCCCCATCCGGCCTGACCTTAGACACTTCCAGGAACGGGACATCTACAGCTTCTGTGGCAACCTGTTCCAGAGCCTCACCACCCTCACATTAAAGAATTTTTTCCTAATATCTAATCTAAACCTACTCTCTCTCTGTTTGAATCCATTCCCTCTTACTCTGTCACTACAGAGTAAGACTCTTGTAAAAAGTCCCTCTCCATATTTCTTTTCATGTTTTTAATGAACTCTAAACAGGTACAGTGATACATTCCCATGAAACAATTTAGTACAGTCTCATCATATTTCAACCTATTCTATTTGCCAGCCCTTTGCTTACATCAAGAGATTCAAGGTCAATTAGCTAAAATTAGCTTTAAACATATGCACATTTTCACTATACTTTTAATTGCCAGCTAAGCAAGGAATTTTGTACATGCTGATTTATAATGAACTGTAGGAATCCGCTAGTCAGTATAAACAGGATATAGATTTCATGAAAGTATATACACTTACTTTTCTGCCTGAAAGCCATTTGAAAACAGTTGTACAGTGGAAAAGTATGCTTATTTTGTGATAAATAATATTATACCTTCTCTAATAAGAAAAGTTTAAAAAATATTTTAACATCTTCCATGCAAGAGTAGTAACAATCCTCTTACAGCTAATGATAAGAGATAGGTTATTTAATTAGCTCTTACTACAGTTTTTCAGTTTTATAGTCTTTTTACCTTGTAAATCACAGTACATGAGAAAAGAGTGAAAGGATAATTTGCAAAAAACCAAACAACTGTCCTTAGAAAAAACCTTTAACAATGGAAAGAGACAAACCTGCTGCTGCTTTTATAGAACTCATGTGTACCTGGCATCATGATTAATTGACAGTGAAATATTTGAAAATTCCATACATTTAAGGGGTAAAAATAATAAATGCAAGAAATAATTTGTCACACAGGTGATCCTATATTAAGCCTAGGGTGAAAAGGAATTTCCCATGTGACATACGTTATGAAATTACATCCTGTTTTTCAGGAGGTGAAGGTGCTGGGACACTGCAGTGTACTGGGAATTATTTTTATGGAATATTAGCTGTCCTCTCGAAGTGCAGCACTGGGTTTGAGTGCAGCACTGTGGTTCATGTGGAACTAGGTATAGGCATGCCAGAGAGGAACTACTGAAGTGTAAGTGTGGGAAGGCATGGCGGGAAGAGTGGGAACAATTGCTCTAAATAATAGGGCAAGACTGCATGGAAGAACTGAGGGACATAGAAGTGAAGTGATTTGCTTAAGAGCTTACAGCAGGTCAGTGGCAGAATGTAGGGTAGAATTAAATCTCTAAATGGCTGCACATGACTGAAATGCCTGTGACTCTGAGATGCCACCTTCTGAGAGCTGACAGATGATGTTTTAAAAGATTTTTTTTTTAATGAATACAGATTTTTATTTCTTTAAAGAAATAAAGGAAATTGCAGTGTCTGTCCTGGTTTTTCCCCTACTTTCTTCTTTTTCTGTGACTGAAATTGAAGCTTTAACAAACTGCTGTAGTAAGGAGTTATATTGAAGTTGCTTAAAGTCCAGAATTAAAGCAGTGGTTGTAGAAAGCTGAATTGGAATACAGAGGTTTCAAAGTTTAAAGGACATTACATACAAGAGAGGCAGAGAGCACAGCAGGACAGCACCAGCAAGCTCTCCCTCAAAAGTGCAGTCTGGCAGAATGCATCACCTCCTCCTTTGCCTCCAGGAGAACTGTCCTCCACCTGGGCTAGCATGGCAGGAAGGAATTGAAAAATACATGGCAGCTGGAGGAAATCTCAGGGAGCATTGCCAGTAACGCTGATGACATAGCTGTAGTCTTGTGACGGGATGCAGAGGAGTTGCTTCTATTTTGTTTTAACAGCTATGGAGGGGTTGTAAAGCTTTCATGTAGAGTGTTTAAAAATTTAAAAGACAAAACAACAAGCCCAGAACATCAGAGAAAGTCAGTTCAATACCACGTGGGTCTGCACTGAGTTGCCTGCATGAAATATGTTTACTGCGGAGGCTGGAGTTGGCTCTTAGTTTTTGCTTTCTTTGTGAAAGACCATTTGAAAATCTGTGTGAGGTGTGTAGTATATGTACTTACTGCTCTGGAGTAAATCTGTGGATCAGAAGCAAAATGTGGCAATTATATTATTATGAGCAATATTGAGTTTGTTATGATTTCATGGTATAAAAGCAAGATTTGTGTGCTCGAAAGCCTGTCTGTTTTTCCTGACTGTTTCATTTGGTCCAGTAAAATGTATTATGCTCCCCTACAAATGTAGCCTGTGCCAGAGCGGTCTAATGGTCTCAGGAATATTTCCCTTGGGTGAGTTAAAAATAAAAATTGATTACTCACAGCTGTTAAATTTTGACTACTTGACGTGTAGTTAATTTACAATGAAACAATATTAATTGTTATAATTACTTATAGGACTTATTTAAAATGTTATTTGCTACTTATTTTGGTAACATTTATAACAATGTAATAATTTTCTGATATACTATGGAAAAATTTGTATGATGGTACAAAATAAGAAATTGAAATCCAAATAAGAAAATGTGGGAATATGGAACCAATTTCGAACAGAAAATGGTTTTTTAAAAATATATGAATGTGCTTGAAGAGTGGATGGAAAAGAGGGAAAGAGGAAGTGATGGAGAGATAGAGACAGATAAGTATCACTTTGGTTTGCCTAATTCAGTATCCCTAGTGCTGCTAAATGCTATCATGAAAGACTTTTTTGATCTTGGTGTGTAGGAATTAAAAGAATATTTAATATTGTATTTCCAATGTAAACAAATGAAGTTGGGTTGTATAGTATCAGATGGAGCCCAGAAGTTCAGTTGGTTTTTTTCACTTGACTGGCACAGCTGGCAATCTTGTTTTCCTTCCAGCAAGGGTAACAACTTTGTACCACATTCATTTTCCATGCGCAGTGCTTCTCAGCAGTGCTCACACACCACATAAGCTGCTTAGTTGGCTCCGTCAGCTGAGCCCAGCACTGCCTCACTCCAGCAGCAGCAACCCTGCTAACTCCAGGCTCCTTCCTACGAGTGGGTCAGCAGCACTAATTGTGTAGCAGTTGTCTCCAGGTAGCACATCTCTACTGCTGTTATCAGCGTATGCTTGCAGCTCTGCTTTGTACAGGCATTGTATGTACTGAGGCAAAGTGAAAGTAAGTTCACTTTAATAATTCCAGGTAAACTTAAAAGGGTTTGATGTAATTTACTTCACCTAAACGTATTATAGCTTTCTCTCTCTGCACAAGTCAGTATGACCACTGTCCAAATAATAGGTAGTTCTCTGTATTACCTGTTTTCCTTCTTTTAAATCCACGTTTGATCTACTGGGCTTGCTGAAGTTCAGATAAGTATTTGTATTGATTTTAGAACAAATAGAATTATATCCTTGAATATAGAGTTTTCTTCTCGGGGTGTAAGTCGTCTTGTGTACCTCTGTGAATTTTTGTGTTTCTGTACAAGTTATAAATCACACAGAATGCCTAGGAGCTGACTTCTCTAAATTCCCTCCACTTAGTGTGACTGATTTGTTTATGTACCATTTTTCCAGACCTGTGAATTCCCCATCCCCTCATTCAGTGTGACCCTCAGCACAATTAGTGTTGACACTACCATCACACTTTCTGTTTCTCTGTCTGGTGTTTGAATGCTTTTCAACCTACAGCAGTATGATGGGGCATGAAATCGTGATGAAATTACAACTGAGACAAAAGGTGACAGCTTGTCTCCTTAGCAACCTGGGCCACTGTGTGCATGCAGTCAGCCCATGCTGAAGTGAAAGACTTGGTGCTTATTCCCATGATGTTTACTAGCAAATCTCAAGATTAGCTACATCACCCCCGGAAGCTTTGTCATGAACATAATGTTTGCAGCAAAGCAAACTACTTCTTCTGTTTCACTTTTACAAGCAGGGGAGGATTTTGCTGGATATAAAATTGGTACAAATGTGGTGTGTTTGCACAAGGAAGAGAAAGGGAGTAGCATGTTCTTCAGTTTCAGATAATTTCTTCTGGGCTCTCTGTCTTCATGCCCCACTGGGTAGAGCAGGCATCAGCAGTGCTGAGTTGTACTCTCAGGTCCAAAACTCCAACAAAAAGTTGAGATGTTTCAAAAAAAAAAGTGTCTCTGAGTTCGGATAGAGGCAGGAATATAATGAAAGATAAGTGAATTGCATATATCTCTTTTGTATTTAGCTGTAAGAGACTTTTGCTCTGCAGGAGTAGCAATAGTTTTCAAGGAAAACAGGACTGGGGCATTCCCAAGGACTTGGCTGGCTTGTAAACTGTGACTTAGAGAACACTTTGTTCTTCACATTGCAAGAGAGTGCTCTCTGCTAGCCAACACATAAAGCAAACTGCTGATGTGCACCTTTCATCAAGGAAGAAACTATAAAATTTGATTCTTGCTTTAAAATTGCAATTAGTGGCATATGTGTTTCTCCAAGGGGTGCATTAAGTTGGTAAGATTCTAATAAGTTCCACAGAAAACACTTGTTTCAAACCAAAGTGATTGTTAAATTCATGTAAGTTCTGCATACTGGGTGAAGAGTAATTCGTTTTGTATCTTTTCTGTGAGGCTAATCTCACTATTGTCAAGATAATGGTCTAAAACATACTGGTTTGTATGGTCCCCTGGCTGAATTTCTTAAAAAAAATATAAATATTAAGGGGAATATTTTTTCTGAAATAATCACTATAGCGTCTATAATAGAATGGAGGAGAATGTAATGGTGTCTAATTCCCCTTGGTTAGAATGGCAGTATTTTGCCATAGTGTCATTATACTGCCATGTATTGGAGGTGTAGCTGTTAGCTGTGGAGCAGAAGACACAAAGATGTGTTCTACATTCCTTTCTCTTTGGTATGTAATACACTGTGAAGGTGAAAAAAGCTCTAAGACTTATTTTTTGTTTTTAAAAACAACAGTTGCAGTCTATTTTCTTTTTCCCACTCAGTATGAACGCAATGAGTGCTGATGCTAATAATTTTAGTGTAGTTTGCTAAACTTTGTAAGACCAAGATATAGAGCAAAATTTGTCATCGTCCTGTAGTTAGAAGCAATTGTGATGTGCTTGTAGGGAAAAAAATCATGGTATCTTTGAATGTGGAAGACCAACTATGTGTGTGGCATTGCTGATGAAGTCCAGTGTGACCTTGAACAAGTCCTTCTTTTCCTTCTCTTGAAAATGAAAATATATTCCTCTGCATCATAAAGGTTGAAAACAAATAGACAAGTATTTGCAAAGGGTTCAGCACAACGGTGAGAATCCAGGCAACTTCAAAGGTATTCACCTCCAGGAAATGGGCTCTAGCAGATTTTATGCTAAGAGGATAAATATTTTTCATGTGTTAAAAAAGGAAGGAGAGCACAGTGCATAAAATTAGCCAAATATGGATAAGCTTCCAAGTCATGGCCTTGGAAGCCAACTTGGATGACTTTTTTCGAGGAAGTGTTATTGAATACACAGATGATTTGGGAAACCGTATAGAAAACACCAAAATAATCAAGAAGTATAAGCTTCCTCTTCAATCTCTGAGCAAAATTTCAGTGATATACTCTTTAGAATATATTATTTAAGTATCTCTGATGGATCTCTATACCAACTTCCCAAATTTTTGCGTTTGATCTCTCTCACAAATGATATAAGAAAATGAAATTATCATGAAGGCCTCTGAAGTGGGTGGTGTTTTAAAGCACTCTGCTTGAGCTGTTTAGAAGCTGTCTACTGTGCATATTTCAAGAGATAGAGCTATCTCTGTGATGAGATCAAGGCTGTGGTGAATATTTTGAAGAACTAAAAGCTGTTCCAGAACTTTCATTTAAGACAATCTGTTGAACAGAAGAGAGACGGAGAAATTATCTTTGTGTGACAACTTTGAAAAACACCAGATTAACTAGCAAAGCTCTGCCTCTTCTAGTTGAAAGAAAAAAATCTTTGAATCCTCTTTTGCAGTGCTTACTTTCATTTTTCCCATTTCTCTGACACACTAACTGGAAAAATTGAGGAGATAAAGTGATCTCAACACTTGTCAAAACATTGATTAAAAATTTGGAAAGGTCTTAATTTTTCTGGACTGATCTGCTCTGGGAAAGGAAAAGGAATTAACTAATAGGCAACTTTAATGCAAACCTCTCCCCCTGAACATTTCAGTATTATTTTAGCTGTGTTCAACACTCCTGATTTCTGGTAGAATAAATGATAAGTACACTACAGTGGGGTCATGAGTCCCAAATAAGAGACGGACAAGTTCTGTGGGCCTGTTGGACAGAATCACTACCACAGTCAGGCGTGCCTTTGTTATTGCAGTTTATGTAGAAAGTTCAGCTGGAATCAGCAGCTTCTCCAGGAAAGGTTTTTTTATAACAGGTGACTCTCGGCCAGCAGCTACTCACATTGCTGACTTGCATGTTGCAATCTGTGCGAAGCATTGTTCCAAATTGAAGCCCTAACACAGTAATTCAGAAGTAATACGGAAGTTAAAAAAATACAAAATCTCTTCTAGAATATAGATAGAGCCACCCTAGGACATGTTCTTTTTATCTTAAGTACAAATGATTAAAGATACTTTAAAAACTATGAGAAAAATAATGGAAGTTGATACAAACAATATGCAGGGATCCAGCAAATTTTCAAAATAATTGTTTAATTGATGAGACTTGGGAAGACAAACTTGAGACAGAATTCCAAATCATAATAAAATGCGGTGAAGCTGCACTTTTTGTCTCATCCCTTTGCAAAGATAAGGGCTAAATTTAAACTTTGGTTTGAATCTCACATTTAGATTCAGCTTACACAAATAGTTAGCATTTTAGAATGTGATCAGTGGGTTGGATGGAAGTGCGTGTTAAGTCTGTGATGTAAAACAGTTCTGATATTCAAGGAGAGATTCCTGTTCACTTCCATTTTTCTCAGACAGGGTACGTGGTATGTTACCTATACTCTTTTTAAACTACTCAAATTCAATAAATACAAAAACCAAAGAAACAAACAAACAAAAACTCCCCAAAACCCCAACAAACCCACCAAAAAACCCCAACCAAACCCAAAACCAAAAAAATCTCCCAAACCAAAAAAAAAAAAAAAAAAAAAAAAAAAAAAAAAAAAAAAAAAAAAAAAAAAAAAAGCAGAAACTACTGATGGAACATCCTTATCTAAAAACCAGCTGTGCAAATTGGTCTGTCCTCATGAATAGACATAGAAGTTAATAAGAATAACATCAATAGGGTTCTCTGCTGTTAGAATAGGTTTCTGTAAGTAGTTCCTTCAAAAACAGAATTTTGTTGATATTCTTTGTATAGATATTTGAAGCATCCCGTGGAGCTTAATGTATTTTAAAAAAAGAAAGAGATTGTTTTTAAAGAAAACAAACCTAAGAGAAGTTCTAATTTACTGTTACAGTTTTGTGGTGTTTCTTCTGTCTGGTATATACAGGCAAAAATGATAAGGATTTGATGACATAGCATTTTAGACATGACTCAAAAAAGTGCTTTCATGTTCTATTGGATGACATTAATTGTACATTAGGTTAAAGCGTTGGTTTTTCTGCTTGTCTTCTCATAGGTCATTGCTTGTGAACAACAATATGACTATTCATATGATGCTCGATGTGATGTATGGTCCTTGGGAATAACAGCTATTGAACTGGGGGATGGAGACCCTCCTTTATTTGACATGCATCCGGTGAAAACCCTTTTTAAAATTCCAAGGTATGGCACTAGATGGCTCTCTTCCCTCACTAGTTTGTTTAAAGGCAGTCTAGTCAAAGGGGATATATTTGGTAAATGTTTGTGCTTCAAATCCTAAGAATTTCTTCTATACAAAGACAATAAAAAGTTGTAATGTCAAAGATTTTTTTTTCAGCCTGACTTTTACGATAATTTATATTTAGAATTCCTTGAAATGATAAAGACTTATTTATTTTATTCTTTTTTTTAGAATATAAAATCATATAATATCCAGGTACCTTACTTCCAGTAGAACTTTTCTTAGCTTCTATTGAGGAAAACATTTATTTCAAAAGGAGGAGCCAACATTTGTAACTGTTAAACAACATTTTCAAATGTTATTCCCCTAGAGTCTTAGGCTTGTTTTACTGTAAAAGCAAAACCTACAATTTTGACAGTGCTGTGAAGCAGTCTGGCAATTTCAGCAAACTGTAGTCATAATTTATTTTTTCAGTTACCTGAGGATTTAAAATGTGAAGATTTGGATTGTCATCCATGGACAATCCAGTATGAATTATATTGGATTGGATCTGGAAAAGGAATATAAATTTCCTTCTATACATAGTCATGTAAATTAGCTGTATTATTTCATACTGTCTATTTTTGATTTCATTTGTTTTTATTTCATTGAGTCTTCCTGAATAAGTTGAGATTGACAGTGTAAAATGGAGTTTAGCAACAGAACAGTTGTAATAATAGAAGAAATATAGAAATTGTCCTTCATTGATTAGACTGGCATGTATTTGTCTTTTCCACATTTTGGCTCATGAAGACTCACCACTGACTTAACAGTTTAAAACCTTCAGCAATACAAGTGTTTGACCTTTTATTATCTACATGGTTATCATAGGCTTTTAAAACTTCTTCTGATTGCAATTTGCATTTCTGATTAGGTCTATTTATATGCAGATGCAGTTGTGCTGGGTTCTGGCTCATACAGTTATCTCCTTCTCCCCAGCTCAGATGTGAACTACCACCACTCTTTCCAAAATTATTCACACTGAAGCAGCAGTTGATCTTGTTGCCTTCACATGACTGTAAAACAGGTCCGGGCAGTTAAGGAAGGGGAAGCTTCAGATTACTAAAACAATATCTATAAATTTTATCAGTGCTCAAAAAAGTTTAAAAGGACAGAAATCTTACCAAAAGTAAGACCGAGCAATAGGAAGATACATGAAGTAGGGCATGTAGAGTCTTTGATTTCTGTCTACAGTTTGCCTCTATGTGCTGTTGCATCTCTGTATGACCTAGCAAAAGAAAGGTGAATTATCTATCTGATTAATCAAATAATGTATACATTTACCAAATAGTATCAGTTTTTAAGTCAAGATATCTTCCTCTGTTAAGCATTATATGAGCTATAGCCCTACTGCTTCTAACTATGCATTCTTATTAGATGAAGTGGACTATGATGAGTGCTGGATGGCATAAGCACCTGGGCTGTAGGAGATGGAGCTTCTCTCCTGGCACTTGTTTGAAATCAATTCAGAGGGATAGCAAATATGACAAAAAGGTGCCTTCCCCTCTTAGGGTAGCTTGACAGTTCAGAAGTATTCTCAGAGCAGTTCCTGATAACTACGCTGAAATACACACGTTTTTAACAGCCTTTTCAACATGAGCATTGAGGCTCTTCTCAGACTGAAAGTGGTTTTTCTGAGCACTGGATATTGAGTGTCAAGCGGGAGCTCACCTTCTGAGACCATTCAATCCAAAATCCTCTGAACACAGGGTGTGAATGTGGTTCCCTACAGTCAAGCTCCATTTTATCTGGAAGTGCAAAAAGCTTCTGCAAATAACAAACAATAAATGTAATGGGTAATAACAAGCACTAAATGTAATGGGCTATTGATTCATTGATTTTTGTATGTGATTTCTATATATGTTCTCCCAGGGTAATTTTTTGTTGATTGGGCTGATTTGACTGTAGTTTGGAGAAGAGGTGACATTGCTCTTTACAGCAGAAGACACTTAAGCGTCACTCACTCAGAGAGTTATCAAGAATTAGTTCCTTGTTTGCTTACATTCTTTACTTCAGTTGATCCACATATTTTTATTTATACTGCCTTCTGTGTACTAGACGGATCTGTTTTCTGTGATGCTGGTTTCTTTACATTAGAAGAAAATTCAGCAATGGTTGTAAAGTTTTGTTATCAAGCACTGTTTATTAATCTGTTCTCATGAATATTTTAAAATGTTAATAATGGCAAAATTGCCAAAACTAGATACAGAAATCTCTATGTGTGTTTCTGTAGGCTTTTTCCTTTCTCAAGTAGTTAAGTTTCTATGTCAGTTTAGTCATTGGCTTTTTTTCTAGAGAGAGCCAATTGTGCTTTTAGCCTTTACATTGAGTTTCAACATAGCAAGCAGCAGAGCTAGGCCTTAGTCTTAAATGAGTATAATTTAAATCAATGAGTCTTTACTTTGACTTTATAGGATTTGAATAAACCATTACATGAATAATTTTGTACTGGCAATCAGAGCAGTTGCATACTCCCAAGATCTTTGGAGATACCTTCTTGTATAGAACTCAAGTTAAGGACTTGTGGTAAACTCACTACCTCCAGCTAACATAGATTCACATCTGCACTATGTAACTTGGACCAGGGATGGACTAATCTCCAGACCGAATAGCTCAGAGGTCTGCAAAGGAGCACATCTGTGGATGGACCATAAGATCCCAATATGTGTTGTGGCATTGTGGCAAGAGGAGGCCTCTTATGCCCATTTAAATCCAGATTTTCTATCATTGGGTCAAGCAACATAAAATGTGATTAGAGACCGAATTAATCTCAACAGAATAGCTTATTTCTAGAGGACAGGTGAACCCTCAAAAATCACTGAGTACTTCAGCTTGGGCACGAAAAAAAATGATGCCACTGGGCTGCACTTCTCTCAAAGCCTGACTAGTGTTTCACAACAGGAGATGCTGGATGCTAAGTGTTTTTGAAAACACAATCGGTTTTTTTAAGGTGTCTAAGTATTAACTTCATACTTTTGACAATATGCCCTGAGCTGTGAGCCAGATATTTAAGCATCTTCCAGTGGTTAAACACTTTTCTTGTCCTACAGAAAATGTAGTGTCTGCAGCAAATAATCTGATTGCAAAAATGGACTGAAAAAGAAAATGCCAGTTAATTTTTAAGTCAGATGTTTCATTAGACTCTGGACCTTATTTCTATGTATATTATGTAGATTTAGAGGAGAAGGGGATATGATTTCCTGGACTAATGCAAATTTTAAAAACCTCTTTCATTCATGAACATTTTGTTGTATGAAGGTGCAGTATCTTGGAAACAGTTGTGATAGCACGTGCATGAGACTTCTAGAACTGCTAATGAGAAGGAAGCATTATCTTAGAGCAAATGTTAATGTTCTGTTTTGCGGTCACAAACATATTCTCTCTCATCAAAATGGACTCTTGGATCTAACTAATAAATCTCCTGAAAAGGGACCTCCAGTGCCTAGAGATAGGAGATAAATCATACTGCGAAGACACTGAACCATGAAATTATTCTGTTAACATGTCATCTGCCTAGGATATATTTTCACATCTCCAACAGAAGGGTCTAAATTATGAAAGGAAGGTGGCCTAGCAAAGTTGGTAGTTTGGGAGTTGATACTTTTAACCTCTTCCATCTGCTGTCACTACTTAGGTGTGTCTGTTTTGGCAAAATATTACAAAGTGAAAGATTCTCAAATACTATTACAGCTAAGCTTTTAAAGGTAAAATAGGTCCATAAATTCTTCAAACTATGTTATCTTGTGAGAAATGTTACATCATATCAGCACTGTCTTTTGAAGTATCATGACAAATCACTGGCAATGATTTGAAATTTTTAAAAGTAATGACTATAAAAATTGTGTGGCAAAGAGGAGATAAAGATGGTACATTATAGTCTGGAAACAGTGGGTGGGATGTATGTACCAGCGTAAAGCGAGAATTTCAGATCATGTTGCAAAGATCCTGCTTTTTAGGATTTGTCTCTTTATATATAGTCTTTTTTTACACGGACATGGTAAAGAGCAATTTTTCTAGGTTAGACTGACAGCTGACACTAACAGAAACTAAACCAAATTCTCCACTCATGTCTTTATCACTCAAGTGTTCTTCTGAGAGCAGAGGAAGGCACCTGTTTTAAAATTCATTGGTGATAAGAAATGGCTGTTTAATTTTCTAACTCACAGAATCTGAGAATTAAGTGAAATTTCATTTTAAATTATTATGCTTCATTAACTCATGTTAAATAGCCAGGAGTGGAATGGAATTGAGCTTGTGAGTGCTTGTTGAACGGTGCAGTTCTTCACCTGTGTTGTACTGTGTTGAGACTTACAGCTCTTGGGAGTTCTTATTAGTTTGAATTTAGTGATGCTTGATTGCTTCAGCAGCTGACCTGCATCCAGCAGGATCAAACCACCTCCTACCCCATCGCAAATTCAACTTCATGGTAATTTGTACGTAGGCAGTATCTTCGTACTTTCTGTGCCACCATGTACTCCCCTTTTATGTTGGTAAATAAAGTCTGAAGAAGTTCTTCAAGATTACTCCATTACTGTCATTTTTTAGGTATGATTATGTCAAGAGAGAGAATAGATAATAGAATATAACTTCAGTAGGTAGAGTGATTGTGGGACAGTCCATTGCACCTTCACCTTGCTTTGTTGTATACATGTGAAGCACCTGGTGTACTGCAGGTAGTTTCATCCATCTGAGCAGGTAAGATCCATTGCGGAGACATTTTAAATATTAACATTTTCTAACAGAGCCTTTCATACTGCAGCCTCTCATATTCCAACTTTTCTGTAATTTTGCCATCTGCATTGGTATTGACATGATCCTAATATATCATGTAGCATACACTTTTACTGCTGTTGCTTGGAACAGTAAAGGAACACAAGTACGTGTTGTAGGACTGTAGTTGCTTATTGCCGTTTCCTGGAGCGGAGAAGGAGAGAGACACAGCAGGCAGGATTCCAGCAGGATTTATTTATTTAATTATTTTACAGCTCTTTTATAGGATAATTTCCTCATAGTTTAATTGGTCAATTTCCTAACCACCCCTCTGGGGTGATTGGTTGAACTCTATTCAAAATATTTTTCTCTGCTTGTACTAAAAACAATTTGCAGGTGTCCATAGTTTACAAAGCTCTACTGATAGCTTTCGTGAGAGAGAGAAGTCTCTCACAGGATAGGAAAGAAGCAAGAAAAGTTCTTGCAAGCAGCAATTCTGTATCCACATAGGACAATAAAGCTGAGAGTTGATTGATTTTGTAAAACAAAATCCAAAAGAATTTATACCATTGTAGTTACTTAATATGAAGTGTTTAATTAAAGGAACATGCTAAAAATGGTCTTATGGTAAATAATTTGGCATTAGGAATAGAAGGTTCAGAGCATAATATTGTTCATTTCTGAACAGGAATGTGAAGTGCAGTTATGGCAATGTGACTAAACTACTGCCTGTCATTATAGTTAGGGCATTGTGGTATCTGTGAAAGCCATGTGTAATTGTCTGAGGAATAAGTTGGCTTTTATGCAATCTTTTATTGTCTGATCCACTGGATCTCCATTATTTTGCGATTGTATTTTTATAGAAAATTCAAAATACTAAGATGTAAGGTGATGTTACATTTAGTGAGCAGAACTAAATGTCCTTGGGATTCTCTTTAGTTCGTGTAAGAATAGCAAAGCAATTCAAGAATAGAGTCTATCGCTAGGTGGAAAAAGAGATGGGTCTGTGACTGGGCATTGGGAAGACCAGTACTAATTCTTCAGGAGGTTACAGACTTGTCATACAATCTTGAACAAGTGAAATATGACTGGATTTGCAAAATTATTTAAGTCTCCAAATACGTTTTTGTATAGCTAGTGGAATTTCAAGAAGCACTTTGTGGTTTATTTCTGTTACAATGCTTTAAATCTCCGCGTTGAGTTTGATTTTTTCCAAAGAGTTCAGGATCACTGATTTCACAGCAAGTAAAGCATTGATGTGTTTTTGAAAATGTCAGTAAGTGTGTGTGCTTGGCTGTATTTTCTTCCAGCAAATCACAGAGTGGTTGAGGTTGGAAGAGACCTCTGGAGGTCATTTTGTCCAACCTGAGTCATCTGTAGCAGACTGCCCAGGACAGTGTCCATACAGCTTGTGAGTATCTGCAAGGATGGAGACTCCACAACTTGTCTGGGCAACCTGTGCCAGTTCTGTCACCCTTGCAGTGAAAAATTTTCCTGATGTTCAGGTTGAACCTTCTGTTTCAGTGTGTGCACATCAACTCTTGCACTGTCACTGGGCACCACTTAAAAGAGCCTGGCTCAGTTTCCTTTACACTCTCCCTTCATGTATTTCTATATTGATAATACCTGTTTTGAGCTTTCTCTTTTCTGTGCTAACCAGTCCTGCCTGTCTCAGCCTTGCCTCACATGAGAGGTGTTCCAGTCCCCTAATCAGTCTTGGTGACTTTTTGCTGGACTGTCTCCAGTAGCTTTGTGTCTCTCTGGTGCTGGGAAGGCCAAACCAGACACAGTGCTCTACGTGTGGCCTCACCAGGGCTGGTAGAAAGGAAGGATCACCTTCCTCAGCTGCTGCCCACACCCCTCCTAATGCAGCCCAGGATACCACCAGCCCTCGTTACCATGAGGGCACAGTGCAGGCTCATGTTCACCTTGGTGCCCACTGGAACCCCCAATTCCTCTGGTGCAGGGCAGCTTTCCTGATGGTCGGCCCCCAGAAAATACTGGTGCAGGACTCTGCACTGCTTTTGCTGAGCTTCTGAGGTTCCTGTTGGCTGTATCTCCAGCCTGTTGAGGTTCCTTCCCTTCGGATGGCAGCACAACCCTGTGGTGTATCAGCCATTCCTCACAGGTTGGAACATGGGCAAACTTCCTGAGGGTGCACTCTGCCTCATCATTAATGCAGATGTTGTGTGGGACTGGACCATTTTGACCCCTGCGGTACACCTCTAGTGGTGCACGTAGGTGTTTGTATGATTTGACAGTACATGTGTTAAGTCCACGGGGAAAGAGTTTTGTGCTATGAGGACAAGGTATTTTAGTACTGTTACTATCACATTGTTTCAGAGTATGCAGCAGTGCCAAAAGGCTTCAGGCCAAGGGCTCTGCCCTTATAAGGATGTATAGGACTTATTCATTACTAATTCATTCCTAACATGTATATGAATTCATAAAAAGTCAAATGCATCCTTGGGTGTGAATATCAGATTTAAATAGATTTGTGCCAGGGTTTAACAGAGTGGTGAGTAGCTGATGGTACTGTTACCTTCATTACATCATCTTTATTTAAAATAAAGCAGAGAGCTATTTCTGTCTAAGACTGTACCAAGCATGCATATGTAACTGGTCTTTTAAGTCTGGCAGTAGATCTAGAAATTGAAGTGTATGCAGTTAGCAGCACATCATAGCAAAATGGGGTCTGTTTTCCGTTTACCTTATGACATTTTAATATATTTGAGAAAGTGGTAGAATATTATAAGTATTTTTATATATTACATAAGACAATAGGGAATCAGCCGTAAAATTAAATCATCTTGGTGCAATTTCCCTCCTTTCCTTCCTTAACTGTTCGGTTATCACATAACTTATCTACAACTGCCTAACTTTCTCATTGATTTTGTCTTTCTCTTCCTTTTAGTAAGTCATGTACAGATAGAATTTGATTTTGCAAATGCACTCCTTGTTCATATGTCTTCATAGCCTGATTTCAGCAAGTAGTTGTAATTCGTGCTCTGTGGCTTGCTGTTGAATAGTCTGTTGTAGCATTTACTGTTTCAGCTGCTAAGGAGGAATTTGCCTGCATAGTATGTTTCTAATTTTTGATTCCTTAAGAGTCTCTCCTCCAACTGGCTTTCTCATAAATAGAAGGGTATTGTTTTATAGGTATATTCTTTGGTGCATATTTAAAACAGACTGCTTTACCAAACATTTCCTGCCAGTATAGTTGTTGTTAGAACACAGAAGAGCTAAAATGCATTCAGCTGAAATGAATTCATCAGGAAAGTCGAATAATCATGAAAATAAACATGCTCAGCTCTCAACCATTTTCTGAGCAAATAAAAAAGAATCACTTCTGATGCTCTGTGTTACTCTCCATGCTGCACTCAACTGCTTCTGAACCCTAGGTAGAAGCTGAGATGCCTGACAGATATTTTTAGTGACTCCATATGCAGTTAATTTTGTGCATTAAATGCACATAAACTGTTATAGTCATCCAGTTTCTAAAGTAAATTATTACTTTCCAAAATCCACTGCATAAGTAATAACAGACTGCTAAGATACTGTGAATGCCATTTTGTTTTGCTCTAGTGGAAAATTTCTTACTGACAAGGTCAAGCCCTGCAGTCTGAGAGCAGTCATGTGACGAAAGACACATCCAGCGGGAGGAGAGGTGGAAGATGGACATCTACTGTTCTCCTTTTCAGAAGTGAGGCTTTGAAATGTGGTTTAATTAGATTTAGGGGATAGAGTTGACCTACCAAGTCTTGCTTTTATAATTATACACTAAAAATATGTTGGTTTTAGTGTGTTTTCAAAACTGCTCCCTGTTTCTTGACAGGACTACAGTAATTAACAGCATTGTCGTTAGTTGTCTTTTGGCAGTAAGACAGTCAGCGTAATCCTTACATAGAGTACATACTGATTTTTAAGGAGGTTCATGCTAAGGTGCACAGTAAACTGGAGGTTGCAATGGAGAAGATGTACCATGGCTGGTTTTTGTTTCTAGTGCATCAAAATACTTGTGCTCTGCATTTAAAATGAGTTTGAAGATTGTGAGAAAATCTTACAATAGTTAACAGCCAATTTTCCACCATTTACTACAGAGAACAGTTTCCTTTCAGGTAGATAGCTCACATGTAATATTGCTTTGCCCTAAGACATTAAATGTTCAGATTTTTTTTATGATTGATTAATATACTTTGTTATGGAGATAGATTCTTAGGATAAAAATAATTAGGATAATATAGGAGTCAAGTTGCTCAGTAAAGAACTAGGTAGTTACATTTTCAACATATAAGCCTCCATCATTACCAGAGGTTGCTGAGAGGCTGCTGATGCCTTAATAGATAAGGTTTAGATAGATTACCTGCAGTACTAAACAATTTACTGGGAGCAGAAAATGGGCTTGCAATACAGTCTAGAAGTGAAACATCACAATTATTTGAGGTGCTCTGTAACCTTGGAAACAATTGGGAGCAGTGACATCAGCAACAATTATGTGCTATTTTGTCTTCAGTTTATCACCAAGGTAACCAGAGCAGGTTTCCCTGCTTGAAATTTTAAGAACGTCGTGGCCTGGTATTAAGTGAACATTGACAGAGCAGACTACTTAGAGTCTTTTAAAATTGCATTCTGCTTCCCTTTTAAAATGTTCATTTAGGATTTAAATTGTGTAAACTCCTGTGTTTGTTTGGGATTTTTTTCCTTTTTTTCCCGCCTTTTTTTCTATGGAACAGCTACAGGCAAATAAAGCCTTAGTTACTGTGCTAAATTCTCTAAATACTGGAAAGAAGGAAAATCTATTTCCTTATTGATTTCTTTTTGTGGGCCCCAAATACCAAGTATTGCCACTTCACACAAGGACTGCAAATAGCATGATGTTGTTTTTGGGCATGGGATTTACCCCCAGTGGAGGACACATGAAGTTCCCACATCTTCCTTCCTTGAGGGGAGCTCTGCATTAAAGTCTGGTTTCACAAGACTTGTATTCAGTGTTGCCAGAGGAAAATACTGGATGAGTAATTCCCTTAGACTTCCTGTCTATCAAACATCCTTAGTTAGCCTACCTTACCTCATGGTTGTGCCACATGATAATCATCTTCATGCTTAGTCCAGAGAGGTGTTTGGTTTCTTTGAAGTGGATTTGGAGAAGATGATGTTTGAATTAAAGTTTTGTTATACATGTTACAAAACTTGTAGTCCCCTTTTTAATTGCATTTTGATTGGAAACTTGCATGGTGTCAGAGCCATAATGCTGACAGGCAGGTTACTCAGACCATACAGTCTCTCATGTATGCATGACTAAATTTTAGTGAGAGGTATTTTATATTAAATGGTGATAAAGCTTATCTGTCAGTCATGGAGGAAAAAGAGGAGACTGCAAAAAAGTTGCTCTTTTTGAAGTCTGGAACACTTTCTTGGGTGAAACCCATATCAGTGCTATAAATTTTCATTCATAAAACTTTAAAATTTTGCCTACAATATCTTACTTTGTCAAACATTTCCTTTTTTTTTGCAGACGTCTTTGTCCCTGGATTGCTGCACAAAGTACACACTTGTGCTCTGTTGAATTATTGTGCATTTAACATATGGTTTTGCAGGGCCATTGGTGTGCAGGCAACTTGCCATACTTGTGCCTTAGAAATACAAGTTAGAACTTAATGTTTAAAATAAAGTAATAAAATTCTGTTCTGGTTTGAAGTGCAGTCCTAAAGAATTGAAACTTCATTATATGCCATTGGCCTAAAATAAACTTCATAGCCTATGGTTAATATTGGAGGTCAGTAGCCCACATCACTTAGGACGAATTGAGCCAAGTAAATTAAATTAGATTTTTGCATGGATGTGGAGCTGCCTCCTGGGGGGATGGGCCTTGGGAGTGGAAGCATGGTCGGGTTACACGGGGTTTCCAAGCTGCCTGATGCTGTTGTGTCTAAATCCTGTTCCTCATCGGACTTTTCAAATGTAAGCCTGCCCTGGTAATCCTGTACTTAAGTGGGTGTTCACATGATCCTGGGGGTTGTTGTAGTCAGTCTGTGCCAGGCCCAGCCATGAGGCTGTAAGAAAATAAGGAGCATCCATGAACATCTGTCAAGATTATTGTTCCTGATTCTTTCCATGGGCCAAAGCTGTCCTGCCAGGGAAGGTTGCAGCCACCCCACTGCAACACGTGAAAAAAAGATAATCTCTGCACATAGTTTGCTACTGCAGAGTGAATAAGACACCTTGTACATTTAACAGTTCCAGAAACTTTCATGGGATGTAATCGAAAAACAGATGCCTTTCTGAGAAATAGAATATTGATGTTCATATTTATAAAGGAATTAATTCACTAAGTGATAGAAGCAGAAGAAAAAGAAAGTAAACTTTTTAGATACTAGTCACATTCTAACAAGATTGTAATTATCCTTAGCATCATAATGAATGTGTTGGTTATTTTTTTGTAATGAAAAGTCACCAAATGCCTATATGCTTTGCTCTCTAAAGTAATTTTCAGAAATATGCAATAAAAAGTAATCACACTATTTGCAAACATATTTGGTGAAAAGGAGCTGTGCTTTGAAAGGTATTGATTTGCTTGTTGCAGTTATCAGTTTGATTAATGTTAAGATTTTATGCAGTATATTTAATCATTGCTCATGATTAGTGCAGTGCTAATGCACTACACATATCTGCACATTCACTATTAACAATTAGTGGCTTATATTTCTTTCCTATCACAGATGTAGTCATAAGTTAGAACTCCTAAAATTTTTAAAGAAATATTTATTGGAGTAGGCATTGGTTATAAATCTTTGTAACTACAGTATTCTGAGAGTTAATGATGATTTCAGTGGGTTTATTTCATGATAATGAAAGGCCATTTAGATTTCTGTTGTATTGCAACTTCTCCCAGGAGTTCCTACAGGAGATGTAAGTTTTCACAACTGTCACGAGGCCAAGGAAAAACTCCCCGGCAAGACACTAGGTAGTGCACTCTTTGCAGAGAGACCACATTTTCCATATGAACAAACTGGAATGTAGTCAGATTAAATGACTTGGCAGTGCTAGGTTCCCAAGTGTTACAGTGCTGTTTGAAGAAATAGCAAGCAGGGAATGGAGAAAGGAAAAAGAATAAAGTGGTAAATAATGATGAAGTCCTGGTAAAATGGCCTGTAAGTTGGTTCTGTGCTAAGGTTCAGTATTTATATGTGGCTAAATGTGATCTTGGGAGTATAGGGATACAAAGCAATGGCCATGTTCAAGGACTGGGTTTCAAAGTGCTGACTTTCATGATAACTAAAGAGTCCTTACCAAAAATTAACTGAAAATGAAGACCTGAGAAAATAAAGCCTTGAGAAACCTGAGCTGAACTCATAGATGATCCTGCTTTGAGCAGGAGGTTGGAGTAGAGACCTTCTGAGGTCCTTTCCAGCTTGTGTTATTCTGTGCTGTGGGAAAAATGTTCACTTCATCCATATAGGTGTTCTAGGAGGAATTCAAATAGTAAACAGGATAGTTTGCTTACTTAGCCAGTCTGAATAAACAATCACTGGACTAATTTGTCCAGTGTTGTTAGTAACCCTTAAAAATTTGCATTGAACGCATACAGGTATAAAGGTATAAAACTAGGTTTTATACCTTTATACCTGGTAAGACTTATCAAAACCAAGTGAATTTTCCAGGGCAGGTGTAATTACTTTTAAAGAGGTCTATATTTGTTTTATGGAAAAAGTGTCAAAATTTTTATAGTGTATCCAAAAAAAAGTTAAAGGCAACTTGAACATAGCCCTGCTGATCTCTAAGGTATAAAATCTTTAAGACTGGCATTTTATTCTACTTGGCAAATGAATGTTGAGATCCAACGAATGAAAGCTGTATTTACAAAAAAAAATAAAACATATGTCTGTGAGAACAGAGGAAGCAACTCTTTTGCTCTTGGAAAGGAAGGACTCACTTTTTTTTCTGAGCAAACCTTTCTTCAGTAGCTTGGAGTGTGAGAGGGGAAAGGAACATTTCCCCTTTTGAGAGAATTGGTATCTCTGCTTTGACATCCAGCACCACAGTCTCTGAGAGCAATAGGAAAAAACCAGTAGTAACAGCTTTCATCTTTCTACCTGGCTGACTAAAGAGATTGACTTTATGCAGTTTAGTTTGGTTAAATTAGCTAAAATGTAACTGGTAGGTTTCTTCATTCTCAGTATATTTACATCAGATTCCCTCTTATCAGACTGTTCACATATTAGTACAAGTGCTGGATAAAGATGTTCTGAATTACAATAAGATAGATTCATTGGGCAAGTTGATGGTCCATGATCTCTTGCAAGCTTGCAAGCACATCAGACTTTTAGAGCAGGCAGCATCTGCTTGAACTATCTGGGGACACAAAAAGAACAGAAAACATCTTATGTTACAATAAAACCAGAGATCTGACTTGATGAAAGTATAATTTTCTTCTTTGTTTAGCCAGTGTATGTTTTATTTAAAATTGAGTGTTCATGTCATGTTAACAAGTACGTAATCACCTTAGTTACTCATAATTAATTGCTGAGAGGAAATTCAGAAAGGAAGGAAGAATTGTGTTGCATATTATACCCTCTATTTTTGTTGTAGATGTATTTTTACTTCTCTATCCTAGTTTTGCCTTTGGGGATTTTGGTTTATTTGTCTTCATTTTTTTTCTCTCATTTTTACTTTTTGCTCTTCTCACCTTGTTATTTTGATATTTTTCCCAATCTTGGCATTGTCTTGTCTTTCCTTTTGCCAAGATGTTGCTTCCCATCTTCAAAATGTTCCCTTGTCCTATGTCTGTCATTTACCATTGCTTCTTTCAATTCTTCATTTTCTCTGGATTTTTTAACTTCTTTTCATAGCTTACCATAGAATATTCAGCATGAGATGTGGGTTAAGTCTTGCATCAAAAAAAAATCATCCCTCTTGATTTTCAGGTCTTCCATGGTGTTTTAATATATCAGCTGTGTAGGGGATTTTTTTGGTTTCTTATTGCATCACTAATTGCTTTGCTGTGCATTATGTGCATCACTAGTGGTTCTTACCTTAAATGTGTTTTAGCTACCTTTATCCTTTCCTAGATCCCCTAGCTTATGTCAGTCAATATTTTTCCCAAAATATTTTCCGCGGCCTGTCCAACTGTTTCAAGGAACACATGAGTTTTAAATTAGCATCTTTACAGGTTTATTGGGATACTGTATTATTGTCATTTAGCTCTGCATGAGAGAGGGTTTATCTGTGATGCCTGAAATGGCCACCTAAGAAACAGAGACTAGACAGGAATAAGGGAATAAAGGTAGGTATTGATATGAAGGGCCTTCAAATGTACACCCTGGACAGGCCAAAGGCTACACCCAAGATGGACCCCAAGTCATGGGTTCTTCACCCTTTCATAAGTTTTGTTCATTTGCATATCAGGGTTAATCCTCCAATTAAAGCTTCAGTTAATGATGTAATTTCCCCAGGCTTACCCCCCTTCTAAGATTTTGGTTTACACATTTTGGGCTTTGGACAATCTGGGTGTCTTTGAAGAGCAAGCTTGGAGAGGCTTTGTTATGTCTAACTAGCATGAGAGAACAGAAGTTAACAGGCTACAAGAAACCTCAGAGTTACACACTAGGCAATACAGGATTTGAAAAATATGGAAGTTAAAACTTAAGGCATCATTTGAATTGCTGTCACGGGACTTTTTGTGGTAATTAATAAATTTTTCATGTTTATCATACTGTGTTTATTAGTCTTCATTCCACTTATAATCTACAGGGATTCAGAAGCCATACAATTTTAAAAGAAGCCAGACAAAATTTTAAGTACTTTATAATAAAGCTTATTGGATGGAATAAGAGAGGGAACAAATAAATTCCGTTCCACACACAGTCCTCTTGCTCAGCAGGTATATTACCTTAAATGATAATTCCTTATTTTAAAAACGGTACTTTTACACATCTTGTACATTTCTTTATGTTTCAGCATTTATTCAGTCTATTGCTTCAGAATATGATCCTCCTAATGGTCCATTGGAAATATGCCACCATTGACTAATGTATTCCCTCTGCAAGTGTTTATTTCTGAACTAGACTGGTAGAGCTATCAGAATAATATCAGTTCATACAATACTAAACTGAAAACCGTAAGTAATGTTTGAGTCATAAAATACAAAGAAGGTGTCATCCTTACTTCCTTTGAAAATGCAAGGTTTAAGTGCTTGCTTTTGCTGAGTATAATGATTGGATCGCATGTTCAGTACCAGCCACATCAATCATGTGGTAATAAACTTCTTTTATGGGGTTACTGTTAGGTTTATTTGTATTTCTGTGGAGCCTCAACTAAGAAAATGCTTACCTTCATGGGATGGGTAAGAAGGTGTCTTCCTCTTTGAAAATAAGAGCTAAATTAGACAAAGAAATTAAGGTAAAGAAGCGAAAGTGGAAAAACCTCTTGCGTGGTTTTGTGAAGCAAGTCCCCCTTTTCATAGGAGCAATGTAGTGAAAACATTTTATTGTTGATGGAATTTTATTGTTGATGGAAGGCCCCAAAAAGCATGTTTTCAACCTGTGAGTTGAAAAATCACAGGTATCCTTGTGTCCAGGACGATATGGAACCTAATGACAGAGTCACCATGGTATGACAGGGCCTTTGCTCTGCTTTGCCCTTCTGGGCAGAGGGAGATCTCAGCAGGAGCACAGAACTGTGGTACACTGTTCCATGTCAGACTCCAAATGGTCTAGTTCTTCCCTTGGCAAACTTCTATGCTTAAAAGAAACAGTTTGTGGCATCCCTCTGTGTCTTTCTTGAGCCAACTTTTAGCTTTCCAAGAGTGGATCTGCTTCACTGGGTAGTGCCTTCAGGCAGGTGACCTACTCAGGCCTCTTAAACTGGCTAATGTACAGTGGGAGTTTGAAACATGTACAGTTCAGGAATTGTCCTTAGAAATTTATCCGTGGGATTTTTGCTTGCAGTTATAAGAAATCTATTTTACTTTCTCCTAAATTTCTACAAATATGCTGTGTAATTGCAGTATTTTAATATTCCAGCTACAGGAGTGTAGTGTCTAGACACCACCATATGTATTTCAGTCAGGCACAGAAATATTGCTGTCCCATTTTCATTTCTTTGGCAACTGACATCCTACTGCTTTGCAAATTCACAGAGCAATGACTTTAATAGAAAAGCAGAATATTACATTGCACTAAAGATGGGAACTGGTTATAAATAAAAATTGTTACTATTACTTCCCATTTCAATTGCTGTAATTTGCTGGTGCCTCTTTAACTCTCGGAAACTTCTGTGAATAAATGAGATAACAAAGCATAATTATAAGTCAATTATGCTTAATTTTTGGTTGGAAGCTTGACCACTGGAATGCAAAGCTGTATGTTTTTACCTCCATCCAAAAATATTTCTGGAATGAAACACTTGTTTCTGTCTCAGTGAAGCCAGAAACTGAAACTGGAAGCTGAAGAATAAATGACAGAAATAAATGATGCCTTGTCAGGTTCGAAGAAAGGCTAATGAAACCTTGTGGCTGCCAAATCTGACTGAAACCCATGGCCTGTGAATTGCAATATTCGAGGGAAAAAGTCAAAGATAATCCAGATGTTCCCAAGCAGAACACTTTGCAATACTTTTTCATCCATTTTCTTTTTGTTTGTATGGACTAAAAAAATTACATAACTGAGATTTGGTTTAATACATTTTCTGAAGGTTTTTATTTGACCTTCAAGATAATTTCATGTGCTTAGCACATTACTTCTGTCTGTACTCATTACTTTAAAGGTGACGTTTATCAGATACATACCATTTTGAATCACAGATTGTTCATGTGATGAAGGTTTCTTACAAAGTTTCTTTTGACAGCCTCTTTATAGTCTTCCTGGAGCACTTTTTTTTTGGCAATGCATAAAGTGAATCTTGACAATCAAAAGGAGATTTGTGCATAATTCTGGAACTGACTACCTTTCACCGTTTATTTTTGCTCATTATTTTTCTGCCTAATGAACTAAGCAGGAGACTTGTGAATAAATCTTGATTTAAGTGTGCTTTAAAGACCTAGTTGATATTTTGTTCATTGGTGGGTTTGCATTTGTTTTGCGGCTGAGCCCATATTTCATTGTTAACCTGCTAAGTCACCTACTTAGTGGCAGGAAAATTAATAGTCATGTAAAAACACAAGCAAAAAGAGGCAAATGTGTTATAGAATACATAGCCATCATTCTCTTCTAAGAAAGAGGGAAAACAGGTATCCAATTTGTTTTTTACTAGGTCAGGAGTCTGTATTACAGAAAAACCCCCAAACCCTAAAAAGACTTTTCCAGGTAATTTAGAATCCTGCAGTCTGTTTAACTTTCAATTTAATATAAATTTATCATATGCGGTTGGATTGAGTCCAGACTTCTGTAATTGTGTATAGCCTATGGAAAATTCCAGTGAAGAGGGAATATCAGATAACCCTGTTTCTGTAATTAAAAGATAGTAAAATTCTTAAGCAAGAAGAATATTTTTGTTTCAGTAATGAGGCAGCAGTGTCTTACGTTCTGCTTGCTTTTAACCAATTCTTTTCCCTCAGTAGATTTTGGTCTCGGTTTACAGCAGCATAGTCTTGTTAGAATTAAGGTGCTTACACATTATTTGAATAGATATGCCTCTGATAATTCTAGAAGAGAAGTTGTTGAAGTTGTATATTAACAGTTTTGAATTATATATTTACAGAAGAAAATGAGTCCTCAGAGAAAAGGGAGGGGGGCAGTAGGAAAGGAGATGACACTGTTTAGAAGTGAATCAGTTGCTAGTGGGAAGGTGTCTGGAGAGCAAACTTGGCAGGAGCATACTCCTTCTTCCCCTTTTCCTCAAATCTTTTCCTAGGATGTACTGTATCTTTCATTTTCACAGAATAAAGGTCATTTTACCACGGTTCCCTAGGGGCTCAGGCAAGGGACATTACTGGAAAACTTTCCAGGTCACAGTAAGAACCTCTGATTGCTGTTTGTTATTGGTTGTTCAAGCTGTCAGTGGTGAAATAACAAATAGAAATCTGAGGGCAATCAAAAGAGACTTCAGGGCCTTGGGACAATTGGTTGAAGGAGCACAGGTAATGATTTCATCAATCCTACCAGTAGCACGGAATTATATTGAGAAGAATAGGCAGATTCATCAGGTCAATGCATGGCTCTGAGGCTGGTGTAATTGGAAAAACTGAGTTTTTTGACCATGGGATGATCTGTTCAACACCTGGTCTACTGAGGGGATGTGCCTTTCTCAAAGGGGAAGAAGAGCTCTAGCACAGGAGCTGGCAAGGGCTCATTGATTGAACTTTAGCTTGAAAGAGGGAAAATACCACACTTACTAGTAATGAGTAATGGGATGGTGTGCCAAAACTTGAGAAAATAAATACTAACAGGATCCCCCAATCTGCTTCATGAGATATTGGCTACAAAGTACAACACCTGAAACACGGCAGAAGGAACAAACAAGGAGCTCGAAGCTTTCGCCCGGTCCTAGAGATTTGACATCACTGGCATAATTGAAACCTGGTGGAATGAGTCCTCTGATTGGAGTGCCCTGTTTGACGGTTACAGGCTCTTAAGGAGGAATAGACAAGATGGAAGAGATGGGGAGTGGGGTGGCACTGTATGTAATGGAAAGGCTGGAATGAACAGACCTCACAGTTGGCAATGGCACAGTTGAGAGCCTCTAGATAAGAATCAAGGGACAAACAAATAATGTGGATGCCATCATGGGAGTCTGTTGTAGACCTCCTAGCCAGGACAATGATGCTAATGAATTAGTCTTTGAGGAAGGGACACTTCCAAATCAACTTGTCCTTGTGGGGGACTTCAACTTTCCAGAAATCAACTGGGAGCATCACACAGCTGGTACAAACCACACCAGAAGATTCCTAAAAAACCTAGATGACAGCTTTATGGAACAGGTCCTAGGGTAGTGGACTCAGAAGGATGCTCTCCTTGATCAACAGAGAATCTCATGAGCAAAGTCGAGATTGGCAGCTGTCTTGGCCACAGTGATCACAAAGTGAACAAGTTTAAAATCTCTGTTGACAGGAGGAAAAGTGCCAGCAAAACCTCAACTCTGGACATGAGAAGACCAAATTTCAGGCTGCGCAGGGAATTAGTATGTAAAGTCCCCTGGGGAAGTGTTTTTGCAGGTGCTGGGGTCCATCGGTGCTGGTCACTTTTTAAACATCACCTCCTAAGGGCACAGGAGCAGACAATTCCCAAATGTTGCAACTCAAACAGACGAGGCAGAAGGCCAGCTTGGCTGAACAGGGATCTTCTCTTGGAAATAAGACATAGAAGGGAAGTGCATGCCCAGTAGAAGCAAGATCAGGTGACACAGGAAGAATAGAGATGCTGCCACTGCAGGGAAAAAAATTGTGTGGCCGTAGCTCAGCTGCAGTTGAAGCTGGCCAGAAGTGTGGGAACAATAAGAAGAGTTTTTTCAAATGTATTAATGGCAAAAAGCAGTGTAGAAACATCCTCATCCCAATACAGGATGAGGATGGTCAGCTCACAAACAGGGATAAGGACAAGGCAGGGGTATTTAATGCATTCTTTACTGCTGTCTTCAGCATTGATGGTGGACCAAAGGAGTCTCAGTGTCCTGAGCTGGAGGATCATGACTGCAAGAATTATCAACTTACTCCCAGTCAACCCTGAAATTGTGTGGGATCTGATGCTCCAGCTGGATCCCTACAAATCTATGGGGCCTGATGGGATTCATCCAAGAATCCTCAAGGAGCTAGCTGATGTCATTGCAAAACCTCTCTCAATGATTTTTGAACAGTCTTGAGAATCCAGAGAGGTCCCATCTGACTGTCCTGATTTTCAAGAAGGGCAAGAAGGTGGACCTCGGAAGCTACAAGCCTGTCCATCTCACTTCAGTGCCCAGTAAAATCGTGGAATAGATTATTCTGGAAGGTATTGAAAAGTACCTGGAGGATGATGCAGACATCAATCACAACCAGCACAGCTTCATGAGGGGAAAGTCCTGCTTGTCAAACCTGATTTCCTTCTATAACAGGGTAACCCACCTAGATGATCTAGGAAAGCCAGTAGATATAATAATTTTGGACTTCTGTCTCTCCCGGTATCCTTCTGGACAATATGTCCAGCACACAGCTGAATAACCTGGTTATATGATGGGTGAGCAACTGGCTCATAGGTCGGGCACAAAGGGTTAGAGTGATTGGGGTAACAGCAGGCTGGCATCTGGTTGCTAGTGGGGTTCTGCAAGTCTTCATCCTTGGCCCTGTTCTGTTCAGCATCTTCATTAATGACCTGGGCACACAACTTGAAGGAATACTAAGTTTGCCAACAACACCAAATTCAGAGGAGCTGATGACTCTGTTGTGAGCAGAGAAGTCCTGCAGAGAGACCTTGACAAATCAGAGAGACGGGCAATCACCAAGTGTGTGAAGTTTAGCAGGGGCAAGTTCCAGATTCTGCACCTGGTATGGGGCAACCCTGGTTGGGTGTACAGACTGGGGACTGAGAGGCTGGAGAGCAGCACTGAGGAGAGGGACCTGGGGGTCCTGGTTAAGATGAATATGAGTCATCAGTGCCTTGGCAGCCAGGAGGGCCAACCATGTCCTTGGGTGCATCAGGCACAGCATCGCCAGCTGGGCAAAGAAGGCGATTGTCCCACTCTGCTCTGCACTGGTGCAGCCTCACCTTGAATATTATGTGCAGTTTTGGGCACCACAATATAAAAAAGACATTTAAGTTTTGGTGAGCATCCAGAGGAGGGCCATGAAGATGGCGAAAGGTCTGGAGGGGAAGCTGTATGAGGAGTGGCTGAGATGTCACTTGGTCTGTTCAGCCTGGAGAAGAGGAGACTGAGGGGAGACCTCACTGCAGCCTTCAACATTGGCACAAGGGGTTGGGGAGGGGCAAGTACCAATCTCTTTACTCTCCTGACCAGTGACAGGACCAGAGCAAACGACATGAAGCTGAGTTAGGGGAAGTTTAGGTTGGATATCAGAAAAAGGTTTTTCACCCAGAGCGTGATTGAACAGTGGAACAGGCTCCTCAGGAAGTGGTCACAGCAGCAAGCCTGACAGAGTTCAAGAAGCATCTAGGCAATACTTTCAGGCATGTGGTGTGATTCTTGGGGATGTCCTGTGTATGGCCGGGAGTTGGACTCAATGATCCTGATGGATCCCTTCCAACTCAGCATGTTCTATGATTATATATAGTTAGAATACTACGATTTAGCAGTAATCTGTTCTCTTGCCCAAGAAAGTTTAATGTAATTGTGCTGAATCCTAAGAAACTAAAGATACTGTAAGTAGCTGCTACCTTTTCCAGTTGTCTCATATGCTGTGTTTTGGTATGTACAGTCTTAAGACATCTTTTACGCCTTGTTGTCTGGATAGGCATGGGAATGCCACGCTTACAGATCTGGTTAAGAAGACTTAAGGGGGATTGATGCCTGATACTGTCAAGACTTGCACAATTCTTGGCATTTTGAGAATGTTCAATTGCCTATGGAGTCCCATAGATCAACTCAATAGGCAGACAATTGCATTAGGCCTGGAGCTATTTTGTCCCAATCCCATGCTTCTGATATGGCTTCCAGTTTTGTTGTAAATCCTATATTATTTCTGATCTCCTGGTCTGCTGAGCAAATTGCAGCTGTGGTTCCCAACCATGGAAGTTCCATGTAACAGCATTCAGATTGGTGACATCTTTCCACTGACCTAAAAAGCAACTTCAAAGGCCTGCTTCCATATACATGGAGGATTATGTACTGACTCTCCACTTCTGCAAGCTTCTACAGTTTCTATCTTCACAGAGGTGATAACAGTACACTGCTTCCTCATGAGTGGACTTTGGTGAAATACATTACTGGAAGTCATTTGTACTTTAGTGGACTTTAGTAGGAGACAGATGAATAGGAGAGTGTTTAGGGTCTGAATTTTTCTTTCAGATCAGTGAACACCTCTTACTGATTTGAATGGGCCACAAACCAAGTGTATCAGGAAATCTTCTGAGGACTTTTGAGGATTACCTGGTTATTTTTGGAGGATTACCTGAGGTGGAGAATCCTGTGCTGGAGTAGCAGGAGTTTAAACTTGTATGAGAATTTATGAGGTATTAATTATTGTCAATTATTCATGTATTTTAATAAAAATAATTCTTTTCTATAACCTTTTGTAAGGAAATATTATTATGTGTGGTTGAATTAGTCCTTTTTCTTTGGCTGTTTCACTTAGTGTTTTGAAATATGCATGAAAAGCATATTTTCATGTAAAATCCAGCTGTGTATAAACCTAGGAAACTGTCAACAGAGCCATGGTCTCTTCAGTCTGCTAGAAGAATAGTTCACAAAGTGCTTGTGTGGAGTGGTGATTGTCAAAGCCTGTACAGGGTGACAGGTGCTGGTTGTTCGTCTGCTAATTTCTCATTAGCAACAATGTGGTAGGTTGATCAGTTGAAGTTTGGTCATTGAAAGCACTGTTGTGATTTCTGTTGATAAAATGTATGGCTGTGTTTACTAAAGTAGTTTTAAAAATAGTAGATGTGTTTTCAGTTTTAAAATTATGTCATAAATGAAAATATTTGTTTTCTCATTACCAACACATATCTATTATCCATGATCTGTAATTAGGTTCACACTTTAACGTAAAGGATGAGTGGCGCTCACTGGACTGCATCATTGGCCTTACTGTGGTAAAATGATCAATTTTGTCTCACCAGCTGTGACTTTGGAGGCAGTGACTTTGGAGGCAGTTTGAATGATGGGAACACATAAAGCTCTACAGATTAAAATATTTCCAGCGTACAGCTGTGTGTGTATCAGTCAGAATTCAGCAGCAGTTCTTGCTTGATAAGCTTGCTAATGTCTTCCTGTGCTTAGAAGGAACATTGTCCCCCTGTATGGATGTCTTGTACAGTCTCAACCCTGCATTCTTTGCTGAAGCAAAACTCCCAGTGAAAAACAGCATTAGTATGACCGTGGAAAACACTGAATGCAAGGATAGAAAAACTACTCACAAGGGCAATGCATCTGCCTAAGGAAATAGAGCATGTAGTTCTGTGACTAATTATGAATTATAGAAAGAACTAAAGGAAAAAAGACAAAGTTGGGAAATAAATGGTTGATTACTCATCTTGCATCAAAAGAGGACATTTTCAAAAGACAAACCCAATTATAGCTGCTTTTTCCAATAATATTCCTGTCTACTTCTCACAATTTCCATCACGTATAATAGAAAATAAGACTATATTGTGCTTCAGCTTCTTATACATTTGGCAAAGATGATTGAAAGATTGCATGCAGTGTTCTTATTATATGAGAAAAAAGTAGAATAAGTTATGTCAGCAAGTTAACGAGAGGTAGCTTTTTAGTTTTTCAATGAGTGTGTTTTGAGTGCTGCAGAAAGGGCCAGGTGTTGGCGAAATGCAATGATACTGGCTGGTGCAAGTACACAAAAGCCACAGAACTCCATACTGAAATTAACATTATCTGGAATTCAGAATGGTCCTAGTTTGATCCTTGAGCTGAAGTGGTCAGGCAAGTGTTGTTTCTCTGTGGTTTAGCATCTGATGATGTATATGAACTGTTTTACCTTTTCTCTTTAATGACATATGAATCAGGATATGAATTACAGGTATCTTCATGGATTATTAATTTCAAACTGCAAAAGACCAGGTGTGCTTATGAAAAAAATTTAGAGTTAGCTTTGCATATCTTCCTTTTTCTATTACCCTAGAGCTTAGAGTCTTTACTGCAGAAATCCACCTTCGGCGGTGCCATGGAAGCAGTGGTGTCTTCTGCTATCACCATGAAACAGTTTCTAGTGTCTTAGACAAAGTGAAGGTAGGAGGCCGACACTCTTATGCCTCTTTCTGGAAATCATTTATTCACATGATGCCAAAAAAGGATGGACTGATTTTTTACTTTGTAGTTAAGGTAATGTTTTTCATCAAGGAGAACCAATGTAATTTACAGATGCTAATGATTAAGGTTCTGGTTTTGTTTATCAGCTCAGTTTTACAGGGAGGGTACCTGAAACATCAGTTTATAGTGGTCTAAGTACAAAGTTGAATGGTTTTGCTACAAAAGCACTAAGAATAACATAGTATCTTATATCAACAAATACAAAAGTGTCAAGCTTAAGATAACATCTGTAGAGTTACTGCTTCCTTGGTTGTGTTGATTTGGGTCAGCCAAAGAGTGTAGCTATCAGTAAGAGCTTAGTAGCGTAGTAATTTGTTAGACAAAACATGTTCTGTTTGGTTAAAAAGATGGCTTTCTTCATTAATCATTCATCTGCAAATGACAAACTGTATTTCCTGAATGACATGTACTCTGCTGATCTGTTCTTCCATGATGAAATCCTACCTGTTTCCATCATAACATCTGCAACTAATGTAAAGTATCTCTGTGTCTTTATTCAGAAAGTTCCTTGTGAGATTGTTAACAAAGCCTCCAAACCATATGCTTTTTGTCAGCACCATTGTTACCATCTGGAAAGCCTTTTGGAACACTGTGAACAGAAAAGACAAAATTGCATATTTCTTTAATAGTAATTGAGCTTTTGAAAAACCAAATTACTTTGCAATGAAATTCAAAACTTCACAGTAAATATTCAGTGGACAGTGCTAGTATAATTCTGAAGGGAAATACGCTGTACTTCACAGTACAATAGAAGCTGGTTGTTCATCAGGATCCAAAATATCAGATAGAGTACCATTCTTGCAAATAAAAGACTGAAACATACACTAACCTCAGCTGGCTGTTTCTTCAAGCTGTTTTCAGAGGTCACATATGTGGTATGTCTGGACTGATAACCATTTTTATTACAGACAAAGATCTTTTTAAAGTTTACCATTCTTTGATACAGGATTTTTTTTTCTACAAGTATACCTAGAAATAGTTGTCTTTTTTTTTATGCTTGTAAAAAAATCAGATTCTATGATGTGCATGAACATATGAGCCTGGTAAAGGGGAGACAACCACGAAATGTTATTGTCATTGAAAATAACCAATCACTTTTTTTTCCCTAATGATAAATTTGCTAAATAATGCACATCTCAAACATTCTGGATTTCTTCACTTCATGAAGAAAACTGTATTCCATTAGTCTTCTGAAGCAAAAGAGAAAGGTAGTAATATAGTAATCTCAGCAAACTTGTCATCCTTTGGTGTAATTTGATGGCTGCCTTTGTTTTGAAAAGATGCAGATGAAAAAAAGTGGTCCATCTATTACAAAGCCACATTTCAATATTTTTCAAACTGATTTGCTTGTATTTTTTAGAGTAATTTTTTAATGGAACACATTTTTCAATGAATATGCATGAAAAACTCATGCCTCTTGAACAAATCAGCACTAATTTATGTTGCTTGTGCTGTTTTCCTTTTTGTTTTGTGAGATATTTCCTAGCAGTGTTATTCTGTGGAATGTGGCCACAGTATAAATGACATGATCTGTGATACAATCCAGAATATTACTGTGTGTTTCTGTTGCAGAGTAAGTCTTACTGTGATAGTTTTTCCCTGCCAGTTCAGTAATACACGACCCTCAAATGCAGCAAAAGATAAATCATTAAGATTTCATAAAACGCAAGTTTAATCTTACAAACTTAAGTTAGGCTTCAGTATGTAGGAGATCAGACAGCTGCAGAGGCTGAGAGCACAATGGAGTTAAACAGCAGTGCAGACCTCCTAGCCCTGGTAAGGCAGAAGCCTTGGGAAAGATAAAGGCAAAAACAAGAAGTGAAGACGGAGTGAAGAGAACACCATGACCTGACTCCTCTGGCACAAAAAGGATGTTAGCAAGGACAACACTGTGGTGCAAAGAGGATGTTAGCAAGGACTCAAAAAGATAATGTTGCTAAGGGAGCAGGACAAAGGGGGCTGAGTGAAAATTTTGTGCGGAACTTAGCAAACTATAAATACTGACGTTTAGTGTAATAAACTGGCTTTGCTTGCACACTGCAGGGTCCGTCTCTCAGTCCCCGCATCAGTACTTAGCAAATTTTAAGCTGCAGAGGAAACCTCTGGAGGATAACACAGTATAATATAACATATGATTTTACAAACAATTCCTGCTGTAAGTTGGTCCACTTAAATTTGAGCATCTTAAAATTTGGTTCACTTAATATGACCTGTAGGTCTTGCTTTGTATGTTTATGTAACTGAACTGTAACAGTAAAAATCAGGAAGGAAAGGAATTTTATGTCAAATACTATGGAACTTATCGGAATTGAAAAAATTATTTTTAAAAAGGCCATCTTACTATGTAAGGTAAAAATACTGTCTGCTAGATGTCAGTTTAAAAGCATCACCTATTTTTAACAATTTTAGAGTTTACTGTGTCATCTAAACTAAGTATAGATTGAAACCCAGACTGAAAATCTACAGGTTGTTCTTATCCATACTTCAAAAGTTTTGATCAGAATAAGTGATCTTGGGCAAAGGGTTAAAGTCATTTCATGACTGGGTTAATATTACATTTTCAGTCAGGCTGAATTGAAAGGGAAATGTTGGGAAGTACACTGTGAGCTACACTGACTACCAGCTTTACAGGTGTTGACACAAAAGGAGAAGGACACGAAAAGAGAGGTGTCAGTGAATAAGCAACAGGAAGAAAAAAACAGCAGGCATCTGAAGGCAACACAGACAATTTGACTATTACTTTCTCAATTACCATTTTCTCCTTGGTGGTACCAGTAACATCTTTGGTGACTGTCTGTGAGATAACATTAACATTTGAAACCTCAAATCTTTGTTTTTCAGAAACCCTCCACCTACTTTGCTACATCCTGAAAAATGGTGCAGAGGATTCAACCATTTCATTTCACAGTGAGTTTTATTTTCTTCTAAAAACAGCTTATTCAGCAAGACCTATGTGTGCCAATCTGAAACCAGAATTTTCTTATGGAGTTTTTGTTTTTGCTTTTGCCTGTAGGGGATTTCCCTGAGCAGGAAGATGCTATGGTAATATTGCAGCAGCTAAGCTGTGAGAATCCAGACTTGGTATTAGAAATTCTCAGTGGAAGATACATGACATCTCATACCTACATTTGCCGATTTTTGACTACAGTTTTCTTCTCATAGACTCTAAACCATGCCTCCCTTTTTGAAAGCTTTACAGCACAGTTTGATCTTACGTAATTTTCTTCATTTGAGTGTCTCTTGATTTTCGTGGACCTGGAACAGGTTTATAAAATATACCTCATCTCCTTGATGGTTTTCCAGTGAAATTTTGTGTTAAGCAGAAAAAAGGATTAGTGAAAATGACTGCTGGTCAATTTAAAACAAGAATTTGAAAGATAAGAAAGAAAATAATTGCCTTTTTTCCACCTTACTAAGGTTCAGTAGTTTGTATACCACAACATACGTAATTGAGCACCAATAGTACAAAGAGCATAATGAATGCAGCTGTCACCAAGCTAAAATATGCTTTTGCTTTACATTTTTCTTTTTACAGTGAAACTAGGAAATCACAGTTTAGTAGTTGTTAGCATTATATTCAAAAATCTTACTGCAACTTTTATGAGTGACTTTTAGTATTCTTCAATATTTCATTGGAACCTATTACAGCCCAAGTTGTGTAATGTGGGGAATACTACTATAACACCACTTGTAAGTACTGACTTTTCAAGGTAGATTTGTGAACATGCACATCTGCATTTTGAATCTGTTCTGTTCCTTGGTGTATCCAATTACTTGTAGAGTACAATATCCCTACCTAATATTTTTTTCAGCTCGTTGTGTAGTCGTGCCTTTCCATTTCAGAAGAAGTTAAAAATAAAAACACTGGTGCAAATTTTATTAGTAATACGTGATAAATACTGTTATTTACAATGCTGATCTTTAACCAGACAGGAAGGTGAGATACAGTGTAATGTTTGACCTACAGAGGAAGGCCATTGCTGTTATTGCTGCAATGTAATTCAGAATCTCTTCAGTGTAGGTAGTAGAAGTACATTCCTCTAGAGCAGGTTGATCGAAGTTCTGGTTCTCCATAATGCATGTCCTTGTTTACACAGCAGTGTACATTGGGATCTATGGCAGATTCAGTGTTTAAATACAAGAATCACCAAGTGGTGGATGAATTTCATTCTATTGTAAGAAACCATTGGTTGTATTGTATTTAAAAGCTGTATTCTGGATGACTAGCACTAGTGGATTATATTCCACTTGTACTTTAGAAAGTCACTGCACCTGGTAAATAAGATTACATTGCTGTCTCAGGAACATTGTGCATTAACCTTCAGCATTGTTATATAAGTTTATCTCTCTTGGTATATTCCCTTTAAGAAGTCCCCACTGAGCTTGAGAACAACACAAAAACTTAGTTAAACATTTCTTAGCGTTTGTTCAGTCCTTTAGTTCACTGTGCACTGTTCATAAAACAAGTCAGATGTTAATACTTTATGGCCAAACTTGTTTTTAATCTTGTCCTTTGAGTTTTTTATATCTTCAAATTGTATATTTTTAGTCACATGGATTATTATTTACTTTTGCTTAATTACTTCCTCACCATCAACTTTTGCAGGTACTCAAATCTTGCTTTTCCTTTTTATGGTGATGTGCACAATGAACTAAGGAAATACACTCTACATGGTTCTCTTAACATGGAGAAGTGCAACAATTGTAATAAATACCCTGTGTTATAGCTGCCTTTAAGAGAATGCTGAAATTGAATTCTCTCTGACATCGTTGCTATTCTTGGTTAGTAAAGTTGTTGCGATACAGAGGTTACAAGATGTTTTTATGGAGGCATAGGTTTACATTAGTGGATTTTCTAGAAAAATTTAGATAATGAAACATTGGATCATACAACTGCAAACCTTTAAGCCATTACTGATAATTGGCTCATTTATATGCATTAGTTATGCATTTGTTTGTGCTCACCTTGTGCTCAGCCTAGTTATGATAAATTAAAAGCAGTGATTGTATAAATTCCATACTGCCTTTTATCCATGTGTTAGGACCTTGCCTGATGTTTCTGTCACCCTTGTGATGAGTGACTGGCTTTTGAATAATTTCATTATCTACCTCCTTCTTGATGCTGACATCATTTGCATAACAAGCTTATCTATTCAAGTTGCAGGCCAGACCTGTGTACTGACCAAAACCGAGCATGTAGCTTTGGTTAAGCTTTTGATTTCAGTTTGGTTTATGCGATAATTTTGTTTATGCCAAGATTGCCAAACCTTGTCACTGTAGCTTTTTTCCCCCCACTTTGCCATCCCTTGAAATGCCATTGTCTCGAGAGGCATTTTTTAATAAGTGGTCTCTAACATATTACAGTGATTTACAATATGCCTGAGCTGGAAGTTTCATTTTTGGTAACTCTTTAAGCTGTTAAAATTGTGATCATATATTTTTCAGAAATTAAGTCTATATTTTAAACTAAGATACTACTGCCCCAAGAGATGATGATTTTGCAGCAGCATTTTAGTCAGATGCAGTATTTACAAAATCTGAATGGGGAGTGCCAAGATCATTTTTAGCGTGGTGAATCTATGTTTCTATTCCCAGCTCTGTTGACCTTGACTTGAGATGAAGACTGTAATGTGTTGTTCTCATAAGGATTTTTACAATGAAGATAGTGAATCTGAGTTAGATATTTTGTTTTAATAAAATACAGAGAAGACACAATTTTAGCTCTAATCTCTGACAGCAGCCCAATTTTGTATTTGGTATCTACTAAGATACAAGTAGCACATGCATACTTCTAAAAGGTCAATAAAGTTTTATGTGTGTGTATTTATATGTACTACTGTGATTGTGCATAAAAATTTGGCTCTCCAGTCGTAATCTGATAAATAATTAATTACCTTTATTTTATCTACATATCAGTAGGGTTTTTACTGTTTCTGTAAGACCATGTAAACTACCACGACAGTGACAAATAATTTTGTTGGCACTTTAAAGCTTGATTGAT
The DNA here is from genome assembly GCA_013397175.1 of Platysteira castanea. Lineage (NCBI taxonomy): Eukaryota > Metazoa > Chordata > Aves > Passeriformes > Platysteira > Platysteira castanea. The sequence goes on along the minus strand of VYXC01010125.1, from coordinate 151,364 downwards.
CTCTAGGGATAAATACAAGAGTTAATATGTTCTTGTAGCAAAAGAATGCAATAACTTTTATTTACATTACATCACAAAATAGTAGTTTTAATTAAAACTAGTAGTGGTATCTCCAGAGAGAGGCATTCTCCTTTTAAATTTTTTTAACCAGTAATTAACTATTATGGGTCTTTGAATTAATTAGTCATTCTTGAGCTGGAGAGAATTAAAGAATTAAGAAAATCAGGAAGTAATAAAGTCAAAATGTGAACTTAAGGATTTATGGTCACACTTACCATCAGAATGTAACTTCTAGCAATGATGTTGCAAATACAGTACAAATACAAGGGTTTTTGTCCTGATAAACTCCCTTTTTTGTACTCAATTTGAACATGGCTTAGCAAGCTGAATTTCATATTGATGAGTCTACATTCAGAGTTATTCAGTTAATAGATCATCTAGATTATATAGGTTTTAAGTGGTCCATTTATATTTAACTTCTCTGAATGCAGATAGAGTTTTTTCACAATCTAAGCAATTATTTAGTGACATTCTGTTCATATTACATAAAGAACATTTTACTGTTGCTTTCACTGAGAACGTGATATGCATTTGACATAAATTACTAATTTCACAGTGTCTAGGAAGGCAGAGGTTTGCAAATGTCAGAAAGATACAAATTGCGATGTGTAAGGTTACCACCAAATCTGTACATTTTTGCATTTCATTCACTGATGTAGACTCTCAGAATCTGTCTACAGATGAACTTGAAATACTAAATTTTAGTACTTGACAAAAGATCACCACCACTTTTGAACATTGCATGAAACATATATATTCATACAGAGGAACGGACATAGATAATGAATACAGTGATCTTCTACTTTCTAATGAGCAGTTGTAGTAAAAAGCCTGCCTCAAATCAGCTGCATGCTGTAGTGTCGAAGTGGGTTAGGTACCTAAGGGAGAGTATCTGGTACACAGGCAAAACTTACTGTTTCTAACAAAAAGCTTCAGTTGTACCAAGTTCTGAAGGTTTTTTTTTTTTTTCTGGGCCTTCAAGGACAGACCAAAGAAACAAAGCAAACCAGTTCCTGATGAGAGGCTATTCATCAATTTCATCATTCAATAAATAAATGTATTTGATTGTTTTGAGATGCTCCCCAGAGTTTTTCTAATTGTATTTCTGTTGTCAGTCGTAACATTTCAAAGATTTCAACGTGAGCAACTGTCGCACCCACGCTGAAGAGCTACTAGAGGTGCCACTCCATAGAGTTTCTGTTGTTTGTTCTCTAACCCGTGTATATGAGCCAAAATAAATTATAATGCTTACTCAGCCCAAATAAGGCTGGGAAACCTGTTGCAGTTTTTGAAGATTTAGAAGAAGTAAAGGTATTTACTACACCTGATTTTACAGTGTCAGTGCAATAGAATCTTGGTTATGTTTCAGATATGTGCTCTAAATTATACTGTATAGTGCTTGATGTTGAACATTAAACTGAAAGAAAATTTATTAAGAAAAAAGGTGATGGTGACATTTCATTGTTTTAGTATTTGTCTCATTCTTAGGGAGGATTAGTAATTTACAGCATTTGCTACCAAAAGGCAGATCAATAATGTTAGAAATGTGTTCTAACCATCAGAATTTATACCATGCATGCAATGATTGAGTTCTTTGTCATAAAGTCAGTCTTTCATCCTGATACCTGATTGTAGCAGAATGAACAGTATAATCCTTTTTATTTATCATGGGACGCTGTGCAAGACAGGAGACCTATTTAACCTACACACATATCCCTAGTGCCCAGCATTTACTTTTTGTGAAGGGACAGCTATATATAGTCCTGAAGATAAGGTTATTTCTATCCTGTGAGTCCTGCTGAATTAGGACTGAAGACAAAAATGCTGTTGGCAAAGCTGTCACAGTTTTTTAGTTCACTTTTGCAAATTAGTGACCTGCAGGAGTGGGGGTTGGGCAGGCCTGGAAGTGGAAAGCAGGGAAATGTCAGAGAAGTAGGCACATTCTGCATCTTATCGCAAATGTAATTCATGAAATGTCTTCTCCACCTCTCTGCTGTGTGTAACTGTCCAGTGCCTGCCACAGCTACGTGTGGTACAGAGGTAGAAAGAACACTCAGTTACTGAGCATTTTAACCAGCTAAAAAAAATCTCAGAGATTGTTATTTTTCCTTCTTTGACTGGAAGGTTTCTGACCTGATGTATCTGGCCTAGATGACCTTGCTTGTCAGTGTCTGTCCTTCCATTTCTCTAAGCAGGGGGAGTCAACCCAGTTGAGGTCATGGTCTTGATTTCATTAATCTTGCATCATGGAGCAACCTTGTGATGAAAGTAATCAGGCAAGTATGTGGAGTGAAAAAAAGTCTCAGAACCTAGAGACCTCATTCTCCCTGCTTAGGAGTGAGTGCTCCCTTCTTTCAAGAGGGTATGACCTTACTCTTCTTCCTCTGGGAAATTTCCACTCTAGAACCTCAGCTGAGCCATTCTTTGGGGGAAATCTGGTAGCTGTATTTTCTGGGACTGGGAGGAGAGGATCTTAGCACCTCAGGATGACCTGAAGTCTGATTCAAGACCCTGGAAAGCTCTTTTATCCTAATAGCAGAGTCCTGGAAAGATTTCTCACTGCTAGACAGCACGTACTTGTGCAAGGAGTGAAATATGTGGAGGGAAAGGGAGAATGGTCTAGAGCTGTGAGAGGAGCAGGTGATGGGGAAAGCACTGTGATGGGGAAAGCACCCTGATGAGCCAGGGAGTGGCAGGGAGATAGGGCCCAGAGGAATGGCAGTGAGGACTTAAGCTAACAGATAACAGATAACAGTTGAACAGCACAGAGATTTTATATCACTGTCACCCAGAGGCTGTTGTGTGAATTCCCCAGCTCTAATACAGAGTCTGATGGACAGTCATAATTTCTTCCGAATATTGACCTATGGATCTTCTGTGCACGTTAGATGTTAAATAGTTGCTTGATGTCTGGTTGGATATTTGGGTTATGAGACAAAATGAGTTCCAGCAATACACTTTTAACAGATAAGAAATCATCATAAAATGTAGCATTTACAAAATGTAATAATTGAAAAAACCAAAATACTGGTGATAAATCATAACGTAACTAAGCTATGAGAGTTGCAGCTGCTTGATTTCCTTTTTTTTAAAGAAAGTACTTGGGGTCAAATAGTTCATATTAGATCTGATGAAAGAATTTCTGAAAGAACTGCTGCTGCTCTACTTAGGTTTGGCTGCAATAGTGAGTGACATTAGTAATTATTTTTCTATTTCTGAACACACAGGAGACTTAGACCACCACTGCAGTTCTTATGAAATCTGTTTCTTTCCGTTTATTCATTAATAAATATTAGCTCATGAGTGCTGATAAATATCTCTCTGTTTCAGCCATCTGATTCGCTGCTCTTGAAATGGCTGTTTACATTGCTGAGACCCAGCAATTCCAACAATGTTATCATCCGAGTGCAAGCAGCCAGTGAATTTTTAGAGGCTGTCTCAGATGGGCCTATGTGGATGGGAGGCTGCTCTTATCCTCTGCTAATAAATGCTTCATTTTGCTTGTAATCGTGGCAGAATGGAAATGGTGCTTCGGAGCCTGGCTGTGAGATTGCAGCAAATGGCTGCAACCTATGTTTAATGTAGTGACGCTAATGAATTCTGAGAATTAATTTTTAGCTAAGAAAACGTGATGGAAGATACTAGAATTTCAGATTAGATGGCAGATTGGCTTTCATCAGGCAAACACACATTTTTAAAAAAATCTCTATTTACTTAGCCTTTCTATTATTTTGGATCCAAACAATAGCAGACCAGATGTGATGCTTTCATCATACCTTATTTGAAACCCATTTTGAAGTAGGTTTGCTAGTCAATTTGCTCAGTTCAAACTAATGCACCATCTTCTTCTTTTTTCTTTTTTCTTTTTTTAATTTCCACAAGCCCAAAAAATTGGCTGAATTTGCAGGTGCGGCACATTTATTGGTTTTATGAATAATTGCAGCATGGTTTATGTTTGACAGTGCCTGAGCTAGCTGTCCAAACGGGTCTTAAATGAATGCTCAGATGAGAAGCTGAAGATGTTTTCGTTTTCTCTTTTCCTCAGAAGCAAATCCTTCATTAGTAGGGCTTTTTAATGTTGTTTTTCAGTTGTACAATGCACACACTGATTTCAGAATATTTTGTGATGAGTGAAATTGTAAAAGCTGTTTTGTTACTGCAATCCTTCAAATGTTAGTATTACTGAATTTTTGTTTATTGCTTCTTGAATTCTTTTTTTATGGCCTATATGATCAGTACGTCTCCTCACTGAATTTACTGGCAACGTTGAACTCAGACACCCATATAATTAACTTTTCACACATTATAATTCCATGTCAGAGTGCAGGTCAGTAGAAAACTTTGTGATAGTTCTCACCTTTGTGCGGGCTTTAGCGTTGTAAGAGCTGATATTCTCTATTAATTTTCTCTTTCTGAAGAGCATTCGAGTGTCAATACTGCTTCCTGAAGGATGATGGTGGCACCTTATTGAACACCTGCAGTGACACTGGCAGTCTGATGCATCATTTTTCATTAGCACTTAGGTGGTGGCCCAAGAGTTGTTATTTTACAGGTGATGTTAACTAAGAACAGCAGCAGCAGCAGGCATTCATGTTGCACTAACAGCAACACAGTTGAACTGACAGTGTGTAGAAGCAGAGTATTAATAGGTCTTTTCTGCACAGAGAGGAATAAGGACAAAGGAATATGCACTGAGAAACATGAGGGCTATGTTTTCAGTGTCACATGACAGCTTACCATCCTACATTCCATCACAGCAAGCCTGGTGAGACATCAAATTGGCACTGAATATTTGAGTACACAGTGAGCCCACAGTACTTAGAGTGACTAAGCTGCATGCTGTTTACTGCCTTTGAAGCATAGTAAGGAGTAATTTCCAGAAGTGACTGTGTCAAAACTTCTGCTATTTGGAGATAGAGTGTATGCCATACACACTGGAATTCCTTATGGCCTGCCTGGTCTTCCTGATACTTTTAAAGTGCTAGGAACTTGGCATTTGACCTGATGAATTAAGCAGACTCCAGTGGAAGTGTTCATTCTCCTGTCAGTCTCTTCCCTGAAGTTGAAGTACTCGCACATGAAGTCACAGACATGAGTTTTAGCAGCTCTCCCTCACCCTTGCACAGCTGTTAGTTACTAGTTCTCTGCTTTGTTGTGTTCTCTCATTAACCATCTGAAAGGAGTCTGTTCTTCCGATGCAGGCACAAACTTGGCACAAGGTGTACTCTGTCTGAGCTTGGAACAGAGTTTGATCACAGAACCATGTTGATGTGTCTTGTGTCATTAACTTAGTCATCCTGCAATTTAGCAAAGTTTTGGTTGTTTTTCAAGCAAAATCCTACATGAACACCAGACTGCAGCAATATCCTACTACCAGAGAATGAGGGCTGCATTTAGATGAAACAGTAGAAAAACATCAATTGTTGCAAAGGTGAAGCTTGCACACAAAGTGAATAGTCAGTGGGGGATTTGCAGGATTACGCAGCAGAAGCAAAGACAATCCTAAAGATCTCCAAGATTACCTCCTTCACAGAACTTAGCTGTGCTCATTTAAACATCTGCCAGACCTCAAAAGCTCCCGTTTCAGACATGCAATAGAGAAGCTAAAAACTTTTTCTCGAAAATGTCTCTTTTTGTTGGGCTTCCACAATGAGTGCAATATCCTGGACATTTGGATGTTTCACCTAGGGGCCATCTATAGGGCAAAACTCTCATGCAACTTCTGTATCTGTCTGTAGAGTGTCTCTGTGGGTGCACTGTTCAGAGCTCAGAGAATTCATATTAATAAGTGCATGCCACCAGGTCAAAGGTTTGTATGTTCTTCCCACTTTTGATAAACACAAGATATTCTCTCTGGAACTGTGTAATTTTTTGAAGAGAATCCATTTAAACTCTAGTGTTATTATCTGAAAAGCAAATGCCTTTTGTGATAGGACAAGAAATAATGGTTTTAGACTGAAAGAGAATAGATTCAGACTAGATATCAGGAGGACGTTTTTTACGTTGAGGTGAAACACTGACACAGGTTGGTAGGTGTCCCATCCCTGGAAACAGTCACGGTCAAATTGAACAGGGTTCTGAGCAGCTTGATATAGTTGATGTCCCTGTGCATTGCAGGGGATTTGGACTAAATGACCTTGAAAGGTCCCTTCCAACACAAACTATTCATGGTTCTATGATGTAGATTCACTTGGATTCAGTTATAGTACTGAAAAACTTCAGATGAAGTCAAATTTAACAAGAACGTTTATATATTAACAAGAAAACATAAATACTGTAAATTTGGAAGTATTGTTAGAATGGTAAGAATCATGAATGCATGGGCTTTTCAGACTGAAATCTCTGCTTCGGATACTTGCCATCAATCTGTGAATTTGTGTAATGTGTAGCATTTGTTGTTTTGTTCTCTTTTCCTCTGTCTTCCTGATGAATGTTGTCTTTCTTTTCAAATGCTATTTTCCTTTTTCTCAGGAAACATGAATTTAAACAGGATTGGCATGGACCATATTTTCTGTGTGGGTGTATTGACTTTTAAAACTCCCAGATTACAAAAAAGAAAAGGGGTAGGGGGTATTGTCAGAACCTGTTCAAAGCTAATGATGGATCTTTTCATGGAGGGGAAGGACTGGTATTTATAGCCTTGCACTCAGAGGGATGGAGATAAAGCAGGTTGTGTTGCTTTAGTGTTTCTATCAGGAGGCTACAGTTCTAGCCTATAGCAAAATTCTCCAAAATAGTTTCAAAACCGGTAACACATTTTACAGACTTTCTTTTCTGGACTGGATGTACGGAAGAGGTTTGAAAAATTATTTTTGGGAACTTAAAGTATTAAAGTTATGTTCAAAGATATTTCAGGATCATTTTAAGACCAGACTTTAGTCTTCAGTAAAGTCTTTGAGGTGAGGCTAAACTTAAATAACTTTCTAATGTGTTTGGTAGTATTTGAAATCAATTAATGTGTATGATTTTTTGTAATGTAGTTTAAATTTTGTACATTGTTACTTCTATAACTAGAATATAAGTTCTAAAAGGTGTTAAAGTTTCAATTAACTTTTGGCTAAAATGATAGTCTTTATTTGTGATATTTGGCCCTGGAAGGGAAGCACTTTAGGTAATTATTCAGCAAATATGAAATGAAATTGAGAAGTATGTAATATGAATGGATCTCATCAAATAAATTCATCTTGAGCTATAATTTGGTAAAATTATAGATACTAGAAGGGAGGTATATACTGAATTGCAGCACTTCTTTTTCACATTCTCAAATAATGTCAATATCATAATTATTTGAGCAAGATGAACAGAATGATTTAGTATTATTAATTAGAGGATACTTGAAAGCAGTGTTATCCTGTTGGACCATTCTTCTGTTTGAACGGTATTATTTCAGCTTTATTATGCAGAAAATAATTCAACTTGAGTGATGGCTTCTCCAAATTTAAATCTTGATTATATAAATTAGCATGGTACTTTATTTTATGCTGATTTAATAGGACGTATTTTTTTACTCATTATTAGTTCACCTCTTCCCATCACAGAAAGAACTTTGGTACCCTGGCTAGCATTTAACTCTGACTCATACCTTTCTCTTCCAGGCTGAATTATGCAGGTTTGCAGAATTTTTTATAATTCTTATGCTAATAGTCATCATTGCAATATAGAATATCTACCCGTAACATTCATTTTAAAAACAAAGCTCTATATCAAATCGTTGTGATTAGTGTTGTACCACAGGTTTCAGTCGTGATTTTTAATAGGCTATATCCTACAGTTCATAGCCAAACTCTCATTGGAGAGTAGGTAGAAAATTAAAGTGAATGAAGTATTGTCTATTGATCTTAATTTTTATGTATATTAGCTGTACCGCTCTTACAGGATAAAATGTCATTTTTTCCTTTTATCTAGTTACAGTTAAAAGAGAGATTAAAGAAGCTGGAGTTTGTAACCTTTGTACTAGTATACTTGTAGAGTGCATTCACTCAGCTAAGTATTTTATGCCAGATTTATTGCAGTGTGGAAGAGTCTTGTTACATACTGAGGAACTCAAATGAGTGGAAAAAGAAAACAGAGTAACAGCCACACAGTAAGCTGACTCAGTTTGTGCTGTAATGAAAAAAGATCATTGTCTGAGACCCCTGTTTCTCTGTCACAGGTGTCTAATCAAAGATTTTGAAAAGCGTCCTTCGGTCACCCATCTTTTGGAACATCCGTTTATTAAACAAGTGCATGGTAAAGATATGTCTCTGCAAAAACAGCTGGCTGAGCTCATCCAAGAACAACAGCAGCTAGGGTCCATAGCCAAAACAAGGTACTGTACAAGGTACGGTGTGTAGCAACATATATGCTATAGCCCTCCTTCCCCACACTTTTACTGGAAGCACAAATTGAAACTTTGAATGGGACTTTTACTGTTTCAAATGAGCATATCAATGTGTTGATTGGCAATATTATTAGCAGTAAGGGCTGCTTGCCCTTTGAATGTAAGAGACATATTTTCCCTTTGATACTTTTAAAGGCTATTTTGATCAACCATAATGAAACCTTCTTTGCCTTTTTTTCTCCCACTGAACTCTGTTCTGTACTTGTTCTCATTTGGCTCAGTCAGAAAGATGTTGATAATTCCAGAATGTTCTGATTTGTGGAAATACACGTTGGCATGAAAAATTATATCATACCTTGGTAACAGATCTTCAAAAATACAACTGTGAGCATTCAAGTGACTACTAGAAAAAGTTAAGAACAGAAAATGTTGAAGTTTGCTGTTTGATTAAATCCTATTAGTAAGCAGGCTGTTCAGTACTGAAAATAGTTGTTTTGTCTGTAGTTTAATAATAACTTCTATTTTTTTTCATTCAGCCCAGGAATTAATTATAAATGTGCTTGAAAAGCAATGCATGTTTATCAGCAGAAGTGGCGTCTTTTGAGGCTGATTGTAAATATGTCTTAGTTTAGTTGTTGTCCAGAGGGTGGCAGAATTTCACTGTTTCAAAAGAGAATTAAATGCAAATGAACACACTGTCCCAAGCTCAGCAATCATTCTGTAATACGAAATTCTAGAGCTAGATAAGCTCTGGCCCATTACTATAAATAACCACTTACTAATGTCGATGAAGTAAATTAGATGTTATGATTCATAAGTCATAAACATGTATATACTTACATGCCATAAAACTCTGTGGCTTAAATGCTAAAGACCCAAACAAAAATGTACAAGTTAAAATAAAGGAATGGCTGTTGAGTACAGTTTCAAGGTGAAGCTGACTTCTGTGGGTAGTGGGGGTTTGTTTGTTTATTTTTGTGGGGTGTGTGTATTTGTTCTTGTTGGTTTCTTAGTTTGTTTTCTGGGAAAACATACCTGGAAATGCTCACTGTGTGTGGGTGAGGGAGTTATGCCAGTGCTACAGTATAAGTTTCTGCTTTATCTAGTTTGCTAAGATTCTTCTCCATATAGCACCTCACAGATCACATTGCCTACAGCTATGGCATGGCTGGCCGAGGAGGTATAAGAATTTTTCCAGCTGATGACCTGATTGCACATATAGAAAGAGTGAAATGATCCTTGTGCTAAGAGGAGCTCTGGAAATGGATTTGTCATGGTATTCCAATACATTCTTCTGGGATTGAGCTCCATAATGTGGAGTGACAAAGAACCAAGACCAAGACAGCATTTCTTTCCTCAAGTCTTTTCATGTATTAACTGGGTGTGCTGTGATAGACAAGCTTCTGCACCTTACACATGACTGGAATATAGGAAGGATTTTGCTTCCCAGCACCCTAGTATGAATCAGTCCTCATCTAAGGGAGTTTCACTCCTTGTCTGTCCTGTCACCACCTAACCCAGCTTAAATATTTTATTTTCAAACTAAAATCTTTCTGATTGTTGTAGCATTATACTGTGGTAGCCTTATTTGTTCTGTAAAGCACCAGCCCACTGTGATCAGGGTTGAGAGCATGCTTAGTAGGGACAAAAATCTAGTTATTGTTTACCACTGAAGTCTCCAACGTATTGTTCAGAATGATATTCTAAAGGTTTTAAACTTGATCAAATTGGTATGAACTTTATTGAGATAGCAAAAGCATATCCCTGCAAAATACTAGGTCTGTGGGCCAGACAGTTAATTCTGGAATACAAACATAACATTATTACAGAAGATACAACCACCAAAAGCATCTAATTATAATTTTCCCCAGAGGATTGACATAACCTCATAATAGTAAAAGACTTGGCTCTGCAATAGGGCTATTGTACCCTCTAGGAAAATTGTTACCAGTTAAAAGCCTTTAAAACCTCTATAATGCATCTACAACATAATTTTCAATACAAAATTTGACATGCAGAAGAACATATAATCAGATGGTACTGTAAAAAATTTACTGGCATTCATTTGTAATGATCTGTAGAAGTCATCTGAATGTATAGTCACCACTTCAAGTAAATAAGGCGAATTCAAACCCATGTTAAGTAAAACCTTTCTATTACAACATTGAATATAGTGCATGCTTTTTCTGTTTATTGATGTGCCCATGAGAGGTACGATGAAATGTACATTAATTTCCTGGTGTTCAGAAATAAAGAAAAATAGACACTTGTTTTTGGGAGTAGAGCATCACTACAGATCAATCATTTAAAAGATAAGTAAGAGAAAACGTTCTCAGACCACAGGCTGAAAATTTTCAGAAATAGAAAATCATCAGTATGCTTAACAGCACTTCTTCTTTGTGGTAGCCCAGGGAGTCACTGGTGATGAGAACTGATCAGGAGGTATCTGTGTTCTGTCTCATATGAAAGTCTTCCAGGATGGTGCTTTGGATTTGTGTTTTTTGATTCTGCACTGACTTAGCACCTGTGGGGTTTTTAACAGGATTCTCTTTCCAATGGAGCCATGCCAGTTTTGCCTATTTTGGTACATCACTTCAGGTCATTGTGCCTGACAGCAAGCCTGCAAACTTGAAAGTCAGTACTAATGATTTAAAGAGTGTGAAAGAGAGACATGGAGAGCTTATCTAGCAGTGCACTGTTAGTGAAAAGGAGAGAACTGGCTTCTTTCTCTCATTTTCCCTCAACTCCCAGGAACAAACTCATGATGCTATTTTTATTGCAGCTTCAGTGATTGTCAAAAACCTCCTGAGCTTGAACTTCTACAGTGAGAGAAAAAAACTAAGCCAGCAGAAACACACAGATAATTTTCTACTCTGTTAGTGATTGCAGAGAGGTGCCTCAAGGTGATATAGCTGAAGTGGAGGACGGAATGCTTCACATGACCAGGAATAAGCAGGAGAGTGGTAGAAAGAAACAGGCTGGCCCCTTTTGGCAGGATCGTCTGGGTTGGCCTCTGGAGTCACAGATTGAAACATCCCTTTATTTTAGTTTCTTTCAATCTTCTTTTGTCAGCTTCTTGGTGTGCAGTATAGCTAGGCTTAACTTCAGTACATTTCTTCAGACCTCTGAACTGAAGGAGCTCTCTATTGACCTTGAGCTCAAAGAAGTCTGTTTACACACATTTTTTGCTATCATCAGTTTGTTGCTGACAAACATACTGTTGTTACTTTTCCATGAAGCAACTTACTAGAGAATTTTATATTCTATGATTTCCTTTAGGTTACAAATTAATAACAAAAAGAAAATGTTTATGCTAGTAAAAGACCACTTTTAAAATTAAAAATTACATTTTTATGAAAAAGATACTCTTTGAAACTTTTCCACTAGTTCTGTTTTTCCCTAAATGGTTTTCATTGGTGAGATGCAGATATCTTCTATCCTTATGCAAATAGGTGTTTTCAGAAAACTCAGCCAGATTACCCCTCTTTCCACACTTGTAAAGAGGAAAAAGATTCTTTTCTTCATCTGTTGGCATCTTTTAGACTGAAATTCTTGTGTTTTGCCATTTCAGCATTAACACTCCACTCCTGCATTGCCTGTGTCTTATACTCTCATGGGGAAAAACTTGGTGAGAGAGTCCAGTGTCACAGCTGTGTAAAGATGAGCTCTGGGTATTGTCTTTCTTATCAATATCCCTTTTATAAGCTCTCAGTTAACTGTGTGTGTTTTCTAACAATACCAAAGCATAATTGCTAATTACCATCAATACACTTTTCATTAACAGCTTTGACATAGTAACAGTTATATGAAGTTTAATTCTAAGAAATTTATTCAATGTTAAGTAGTCCACTAGTTCTGTGTTTATAAAAGTTCTTCAATCCTTGAAAAATAGAAGTTAGTACATCAGAATGTTGCTTCACATGTATTCATTCCAGCCATGCTGAACTATTCTTCCCCATCTATTCTAAAGTCAAGTACAGAATTCATTTTTAATACATGGATAACGATTTCTAGTTCATCTTGAGAGTCACAGCAGTCTTATTCTTGTCAATATATAACTGCCTCTAGGCAGGAAGCATTTCTTAGAATCAGAGAGGATGCTTTCACAGGCTCTCACTCAGTTTTTTCCTATTTTTCCTTCTATTTTTTTACTTTCCCACTTCTGTATTCACACAAATACTGTAAGATGGTTGTTCAAATAGTGTCCTTATGCATAGTAACACTGTGAGAACAAGAAATGTCATTCACTCCTAAAGAATTATACCTCATGTAGCATAAAAATGGACAACAGAGGAAAAAAGAAGGAATCTAAGTTACAACAAGGTATGGACAACAGAACAAGCAAACATTGGTCAGGAATGATAAGCAGCACTATAAAAATGTTTTTGTTACAATAATAACTGAGTGTCGATAGACTCAGTGTGTCTGAGTGTGATTCATACTGTATTCTCTAGGTAAAAAAGGGTACACAAGCTTACCATAAACTTGCTATATTTCAGGGATAGGTTTTTCAAGATAAAGATTCATATGATTGTTTGTCAGTAAAATACCAAGAATGTTTAGACAATCCCTGAATTATAATGCAAAAACATAGTAGAGGTTTGCGTTCTGTTCCTCATTCTTGCTCTGATTTGCTGTGTAATCTCTGTTCTATCACTTGCCTTCAATATTTCTCTGTTCCTTTCACTTATGAAATGGCTATTAATAGCTTTACTTAATATATTATACCTATGAAAAAGAGATAGCAGTTTGTCTGAGGCAAGGACTTAAACTTGTTCTAAAAAGCTGTACTGTAATCTCAGTCACTGTAAACCTGTTAATGAAGAGAAATGTGTATAATGACTGCAGCTGTAGCCATTTTTATTTTCGTTCTTCCTGCCCTAGAGTCTGGGGAAGGCTCTGGGAAGGCTCTAGGCAAAGATATGTTACAAATTATGGATATTAATAATTCTCCCTTTAAAGTAAACATTTGCTCTGTTTTTGCAGATTATAATTTTGTTAAATAATATTTAAGTGTGTTTGATAACCCATTAAGGGAGGTTATGAGAGAGCTGCTCACTTTCCAAATACACCTTTTGATCTCTTGAACTTATTCGTGTGGTTGGTTGCTTTTTTGATTCATAGTACAAGCGGTTCCAACATACAGGCTGATTGCCAGCCTACTTAAGGAGAAAGTCAGAAGAGATTTAGTCTGTCTCCTAATATTGCTAAATTTTAAATGACTCTTCATGCTGTCTACACTGGCAAAATGCACTGCGAAAAGTGGGTATATTCTCTGGTGTTTGTTTATAACCATCAAATATTATTCCCATTTTTTTGTGCTTGTCAGGACTTTATCTCAAACTGGCAAAGCTGGCAGCTGGTTCAGTGTTGAAAAAGTTGAAAAACAGATGTACAAACTTCCAAAGCCTTTTAAGATAGGAATTATACCAAGTTCTGTAAATAATGTTTAAAAATACAACAGAGCTTGTCATGGAGACGTTTAAAAGGGAAACTCATTTGGAACCCCAGTGTTCTGTCTGTTGTCCCAGCCTTCCTTACATAAAATATGGTAATAAAATCTTGCATCCTTTAGGAAGATTTTCTCAAAAAAAGTAAACTCTCAATTTTATTCCATAAAAAACCAAAACAAAAATTGTTTCATGGCTTGTGAGTAGAACAAATGGAAAACTGTAGAATTTTAAATCTTTAACTGAAGGCCTTGAAAAGTACTGACCATCAGCAAAAGGGAATGAAATTAAAATGTTCTGGTTTTTTCTTTTCTTGTTTAAATGTACAGCAATTAAGACATTATGTACTTATTCTCAGTCTTAAAATAACAGATTGCTTTATCTGGAATAGCATGTGGGAGAAAATCTAAAAAAGAAATATCATAACAGCACCTGAGATGGAGAAATTCAAATGTAGTAACAGATCTATTAACTGCCTTTTCACTGTGATGGAGAAGCAGAACATCTGGGAGGAAAATACCTGATTAAAAGCTTAGAACTGGAGACAGGGAAGAAGAGTCTTCACAGAATGCATTCTAAAAATTTTGTTCTTGGTAATATTCTTTGAAGCTATCTTTCAAACTTTTAGATACTGTGGGTTTCTGTGTGGCCTTTGGCTGTTCAGTTTAATCTCATGATGTTTGTTTAATCTCAAAATCTTTGTTTAATCTTAAATTCAAAAATCTCAAATAATCAGGATGTTTGTTTAATCTCAAAGCTACTGTGGCCTCCGAAAGTGATCCTGTTCTGAGTATAGTGTATGTGTTTTTACTGGAGGTTGTAAACGATAGCTGTAGCATTTATGTTGTAATAAGGGCTGTGTCAGTGTCTCTGTTATGACCTTGCTTCAACAAATTACTTCAGGCTGAAACTTGATGGAGGAGATAATGTGGAGCACGCGTATGAAATGCAGTAGATAAGTCTGTATTATTTTAAATAACAAAAATATTTAATAATCACCACTTGGCATCTACATTTATTTTGTTAGCCCTGTCTGTCAAATGTCACTGGATGTGAAGTTGAGAAAAACCATGGTCTTCTGTATTTCCTCAATAATCTAGTAACTCCTGATGTGAAAGTTACATAATGATGTGATGTTTGAAAGTTAATGCTGATCAAGCATTGAATGGTTTGGGTTATATGGTTCAAAGTGGCAGCTTCCCAATTATCAGCAGGTCTGAAGAGGCCAACTCCAGACATGGCTCATTCTTCTCTTGGATGTTTTCCTACAGATTAGGTATCTTATGTTCCTGTATGTAAGTATGCTTCTTCATAGGAATCACAAAAGATCTACTAACCTCTGGTTTCAGTTTTTAAAACAATGAAGAAACTTCAGCATTTTCATGAATATGTCTTTAAACAAGTTTAAGGTAGACAATGAAGAGTTCAGAGTTTACAGTTTTGGGTGATATTGGGTCAGTGTGCTACTGCTGGTCACCATTTAGAAGTTTGTTTCTGTAATGGAGAACAGACACTTGTGAAACCTTGCGTTTTGAAGGCTAAAATGCAAATCTGTACATCAGGAAGACTCAAACTTGAGGAAGCCTGGGGGAAAAATAGAAAAGGGGGAAAAAAGAGAAAAGAGCATTTAATAGTTTGAGAAGGGCAGGTATGTTCAGGCTACCTTGTCAGATGTTAAAAATACACTACAGTGTCTTGGCAGCTTCCCCCTTATGAACCAGCTGGAGTATAGCAGCAGTCCATCCAAGGAAGTAATTCTTACTACCAGATATCAAGCTTCTCTGCCAGCTTACATTTAGATTTGAAAGCAGTTAACCACAAGGAACTTGATTGCATCCAGTCAGTAATTTTCTTTGGACTCAGAGATAATAACAGAAACAGAACCAGAAATAGTTCTCTGATGCCATACACAATGTAATTTTACACAATTCTTCCAGCCTTCTTCTAGATGAATATTAGGCAAATGAGTTTAAAACTCTTTTTTCCCCTTTTTAATATTTTTTTTTTAATCTCAAAGCTGCTGTGACCTCCGAAAGTGATCCTGTTCTGAGTATAGTGTATGTGTTTTTACTGGAGGTTGTAAACGATAGCTGTAGCATTTATGTTGTAATAAGGGCTGTGTCAGTGTCTCTGTTATGACCTTGCTTCAACAAATTACTTCAGGCTGAAACTTGATGTAAACGAGCAAAATTAAGTCTTTGCAATGTATGGGAATTAGGCTGTGCATTTCTGTGTGGCAGTAGCACACTCTCTCATTTTTTCTTTCTCATTGTGTTGAGTATTTTTCGTGTAAATCTCAGGAATTAGTTTTGAAATTGGCAATATTGTAAAGAAAACCAAATGCAGAAACCATTGTACCTCTGTGAATCCTATAAATAAACAAATAAACAGTAAACAAAAATGCTTAACTGCACCAAGAGGCCACAGTAAAGGCCTCTTAAAAGGCCCTAAGGATGTTAGGGGTGGAGGGGAGAGAGATTAGAGAAGAAGCTTCCCAATGAAGGCAAAAATTCTTGATCTGTGTTGCTTTGTTGCTCAGGTTGGACCTGCCAGAAAAATCACTTTTTGATCTAGAAGTTTGTGTGATCCATCTAGCTTTTCTTTCCCCGTCCCTTGATAGCAGCATACATGAGTGTATGTGTAGCTATTTACAGTGCACTTCTATTAAGTGGTTACTTTCTTTCAGACTATCTCTTTACCACAAGTAGAACAAATGAATGCTTCCTGCCTTTTCATGAACTGATTGTCCCAAGGGAGAAATGCTTCTTGCCTTTTGCTCCTCCTACAAAATCCAAGAAAACTGTCCCTTCCAGCTATTCCTGCCTGATAAAATGGTAACAGAAGGGTGCTTTGGAGCAGAGAGCCTTTTTCAACAGATGGTGGTCATCACTAGATTTCTGTAATCAATCTAATGGTGCTCTTCAGGTCTTTTCTAACCCAAACCATCCTGTGATTCTATAATGAAGTTGGTGCCTTGAGTGACTGGCCCTTTGCACCCTTTACGGCAGTTCTTTTGTTCTGTGGAGAGACTACATCTTGCAGGACTTCCTTCAGAAAATTGCTAGAAACTCAAGAAAAATAATATCTTTGATTTTCCTTTTGCTTAGAGTTTGTACTTCTTATATGTTGCCAGAAAGGAAAGGTAATTGAAAAAATGGCTGATAATTCTACTTTCTATGCAAAAAACATACTGACAGTTATTTCCCCAATTAAGAGTGTTTCCTTCTGCTTTTTAAGAATTTTTAAAATATGTTTTAAAAGCAGATTGTATTTCTGATGTAAAACTGTGGAAATAATGAAAGGTTACTGTCTGTATTTTTCCTTCCCACTCTGTCAATGCACTGGAGGACATAGGGTCAGTAGAGAACTGATGAGGCCAGCAGGAGATTTGAAGCTAATGTGATGTTATGCTCCTAATATCCTCTTCTTAATCATGTACTTAGGAAAATGAGTTAAGTGCCAGAAAATATGTGCACAAAGGTATATATGTTTTAGTATATTTAATTAAGACCAGTTTCCTTACTTATTTACATAGACTTAAGGGAACTCTTTCCAATAAAAAAAATTGATTGGTTTGTCACTTAAGGTGAACAAACAGCAGGAGTTTAATACACAATCAGATAACAGATTAGTTTACAAAGCCATTCTGCAATTAGACATGCTTAGGTTTAAATGTGCCCTCTTCCCCCTCCTCCTTGCACCTCTGGTAGATGTGTCCCTACTTGCAATGATGTTGTTGCTATGATGTTTTGCTCCAGGAAGAAAAAGCTTCACAGATGAATTATGTTAGCTATAATGTCTAGCCATTGCTTTATTAGTTACATCTTCATGAAGTAAAGCAACTGTTAAAATATTTCCTTCATTTGTAGACCAAAGGGTGCTCCCATCTCTAAATGATTTACATTATTTACAACAGCATTTTTCTGTGTAGTAATATAAGAGGTTGAATTCTGGTAGTACATCATGCATTCTTACTCCTTTGAGGATCTGGCTTGTCAGCAAAGTGTAATGTTTTTGCATATAGTGACTCAAAAAAAAAAAAACCACCACCAAAAAGAACCCACAACCCAGTACCTAATCAAAGACTAGGAAATGGATGATTTAATTGAATGGAATTTTGAACAAATTCAAATGATGACTATGCTGCCCACAGGAAATAATACTCACTGTAACAATTTTTCTTCCATAGCTTCTTCTTTGTGTTCTTGTGTCCTTCTTTCATTGCTTCCTATGAACCATATCAAGTAAACTAGCGTCTCTGGGAATGTCATGGGACTGTCAGCAAAACCTGCTGTCTTCCCACTGTTTTATTTCCTAGCTGACAAAACAGTTTGCACAGTTTTATTTAGTTACAATTCGAATAAACCATTACAGAATAGTTTTCTAGAACTCATTGAATAGCCAAAAAGAAATGAGGAAAATGATTAAAAATAGACATAAGAAAAATATGATTTTTAAATGTGATTCACAATTATCAGTGAAGCTGTACTCATGGCTAACACTCTTCTCCTTCCTCTTTGTTAGAGGCTTTCCATGCAATAATTCTTCTGATGATGTAATAGCTCTTGGATATGAAAACATTGTCTTTACTGAATGAAAGCTGATTAGCTTGAAATACAGAATTGTACATAAAGGGGGAAAATGCAAATGCCTCAATGTTAATTTTTGAAAAAGGATTCCAAGAGCATATGAAGACCCACTGCATCTTCATATTAGCCTTGAACATTATATAGATAAACAAGTGTTTCCTGCCAAATTACAGTGCTGTTCTGTTAGTGCCTGATGTAATATTTAGCCTTGTTTTGGGATGCTTGATCATGTGATTCTTACTTCCTACATGGCAACCAATGCAAAAAACAATCTGTCAAGGACTGTCATTGAGGATCAATGCTAAATGTTACTCAGCAGGATGCAGACTGTATCTCAGTGGGTGTCCTTCTACTATGCTTTGATTATGTTTGTTGTAAAGAAAAGCCTAGTTGCACTTACAGCATTCATATTTCACACCCTCTGTGGAAGACATGTTACAGCCTCTTAATTTGTTCCCGTTTCAACATGATGTGTTGTTTAAAAACATATACACCACATTTTCAAAGATTCCTTCAGTATAATCTGATTATAAAGGGGTTATGTGACAGTTTGTCTCTGCTGCTTATTGTGTGGCTTAAATCTCTGGAGACAAGCTGACTGAACATCCATACAATTTAGAGTCTGATGGCAGCTGTGGTTCAAAAATGTTGTTTTGGGCCACATCTAGGGTCATCTGAGGACGCACTTTGGCATACATCAAGGTAACAGTAGGATTTTACTTACTGTTTCTTATAACTTCTTTAGATGACAGTACTATGGCTGGGCACGTGGGGGGAACATTTAATTAAACTGAGTGGTAGTTTATTAACTTAGAGCAAGGAGGGAAGGGAAAAGAGGAAGAGAAGAGAAAAGAACTTCTTTTATAGTTTACTGAGTTTGAGTGAGGAGTAGTAAGTCTGTAGCTAAATCTTTGCTGAACGTTGATAAATAGAGTTATATATTGTGAAAAAGAAAACAGTACACTGGACAGCAAGCTGAGCTATTGCTTTTATAAAAGCATATTGCAAGCAAAATTACACATTTCAGAGAGCATGTCTGTGTTTCTACATGACAAAAACATTCAGCCATGACTTCCCTTTGCATCTTAATGTTTGCTGTCTCTAATACACTTTTATAACACTGGTGCTCTACTAACAACTTCCAGGCATGAACGAATACATACTAGAAGACCTTACCATGTGGACAGAGCTGACAAGTACTCTTTAGATGACGATCTGGTAAATCTAGAAGTTCTCAATGAGGTACTGTACTGTCTGAGTAGCAGTTTCTGACAATTGTACCTCACATTCTTGCCTATTTCTGCTTTTTAGGCCTCTCTTAGATGAATGAAAATAGTTCCTTCTTGCAATCTTTTGTCTCATCAAGGCAAAGGAATTATCACGTGACTGATCTGCTTCCCTCACTTCATTAATCTATATAGTGGCATAAAAGTAGTAGCAGTGAATACCATTATGTGGAAAAACTTAATTAGGAGTGATGCTAGTTTAAATTATTTTTGTGATTTTCCAAAAATGTGAAGTTTAGTTATAAAGATCGAGATTTAAGTGATTTTTTTTTTCCTAAAATAATTGGTTTATATAGGATAATACTTTACCTACAGCTTCTGGATTAAAAGTGGTAGAACTATCAATTTCATATTTCACTATATTACCTATTTGCTGAGTATCTCTAAATTTTTGTGTTGATAATCCTTAAATTACATGCCAGCAAGAAAAAGACATCATACTAAATTGTGCTAGTGACCTGTTTAAACAGTCTTTTACCACGACTTAAAATTCAATCCTTGAAAAATTATTATCCTTGTTTCATGACCAAATAAAAAAATTAAATGGACATGTACGATGAAGTGCAGCAATAATGTGTACCACCATTTTCTCTTCAGAAGATTAGCTTCTCAGGCTGATATAAGAAAATATTCTAATTTGCAATTAGGAGTTGCCATTTAACTTAGTTTTATGACATTAGCAAGAATTTTGAAAATATTTGATTTTGTGGGTTTGGCATTTAAAAAATAATTAGTAACACTTACAATAAGTATTTCTTGAACAGTGTTCTCAGTATATTTACAAAAATTTTCCTAAGTGAGAAAATACTGTTTAACTATGAAACTTTTTGTAATCTTCTCAGGATACAATTATCCATCAGCTGCAAAAGCGTTATGCTGACTTACAGATTTATACTTATGTTGGAGACATTTTAATAGCCTTGAACCCTTTCCAGAATCTCAGCATTTATTCTCCCCAGGTAAGAGAAGGGTCCAAGCTGAGGACAGTAGTTGCTTTACATTTTATATTAACACTACTAGCTAAAATACTTAAGTGATGCTGGAAGTTAGGAGTACAGACTGAACCTCAGCCTTTTCTTTTTCCAGAACAATGTGGCTAAAAATTTTTTTTTGTTTTGTTTTGTTTTGTTTGTTACATTCAGTTTCATTTGATTTCGTTCACTTCTTGGAGGCACAAATTCCACAGGAGGGACGGAGATTACCCCAGGCACAGCTGTGCCTCTTGTGTAGCATTTAGGGCTTCCTTCTGGGAAACACAAAATGGTTATATGAACCTCCTCATGCTGAGGATTTTGCTTACTGAAGAGTTGCTCTGACTATGGATTATTACATGTCCTGTGCCACCAGCTCTGGCTTAAAAGAAACAAATGAATCAAATGCTGTAAGCATAAAGCCAGTTTCATTCCCTACAAATAGGAAGAGAGGTGGAACTAGAAAGAACTTAAGTCTCCATGGATGCCTAAATCAGGGCATCAGATAGGAGGCCAGATTTCAGATTCACTGTAAGTTTCATTTGTATAAATTGGTTATTTCCTTGATTGAAGGCTTGTGTTTGAAATTCTCTTCCTTGTAACAGAGTTCTCTTCATTGTCTTGTGCGGTAAACAAAGTACATTCTAGGTGTTGTAATTTGTATTCTGGAAATTGGGCAGTGCCAAGAATTACAACTCCTCTTCCAGGTGATTCAGTGGAAATTCTGTGGTATAACAGGCAACTGCCTTCTGTTGAACAGGCAGATGATAGTCACTGTCCTCTTTTCAGTTCTTAATTATGTAGCTAAGTTGTGTATTTTTACTATTGTGTGTATTTCTTTAAATTTAGTTCTCCAGGCTTTACCATGGTGTGAAGCGTTCATCAAATCCCCCCCACATATTTGCCTCTGCAGATGCTGCCTACCAAAGCATGGTTACATTCAGCAAGGATCAGGTAAGAATCTGTTCATTTTGGTTAAGGTTTTCTATTAATCATAATGCCACTGTGCTACAGGGCAGAATAATGTTCTGTTATGTTGTATTTTGGGAATTCTTTTCTTTAAGCCTTTTATTCCTATATCAGCAAAACCAGAGTAGAAATCCGGTCAGATTTGGGAGTTCTGAAGAGGACACAGTGGTATAAAAGAGACTGAAAGGTCAAATAAGGTGACCAATATAGTTTCCTGGACATCTATGAAGTCCTGGCAGTTGACTCCAGCAGGAAAGTATTGCTGCACACTCTGATTCTAGGCCTGTCTTGACTAGGTAGTTCAATAATTTACACTTGTGTAAAATGGGAAGTTCTCAATGCCATAGCAGATTAACACAGTTTGAACCACTTTTCTATTGCAAAAAGATGCTAAGTCACAAAAACTGGGAACCATTAACAAAATTTTTAGTAAAATAAATTAAGGATGGGTCTATTATAAATGTAATAAGGACACAAATCCAATTATATAGCAATGATTTTAATGAGAATAATATATCATGCTGTAGAAGATTTTACTACATTCTTAAGATTACAACTTCATACTCTTTCTAATTTGATGTGCTGTGTGTATATGAATATTGAAAGCTGATAATTATTTTTATTTATAAAATCCTCCTGATTGTACCCTGCACATCACACAATAGTTTATAGAAAATGTTTTCTTAAAGTCACAAAACCAGTATAAAATAATAAAAAGCCTGAAATCAGAAAATGCCAAGAAAAGGAGACAAATAAAAGGGACATTGAAGATGAGGAAAACAGGAGTTTTACTGATTATGTGAAAGTACACTGGTCTGAGAGATGGTTAATACTTCTTTAATGACTTACGTGTTCTTTGATGGAGGCATTAAAGGAAACAAATACTCATGTAGAGTAACTTATGTGAGACCTTGTTATCTGAGGAAAAAGGTTGGTTATTACATCAGCTCGTCAGGCTACCTTTGTGCATCTTTAATATAATATGTTTTGTACATCTTTAGGAAATAATCTTCATTCAGATCTAAATCAGTTTCCTGTTTTCTGTTTGCGAAGTGTTACAGGAGCTTGTTTATCTCCATTACCTGGCCAGTGTTATGTTGCTCCTTCACAGAAAGGTGCACCAGATAAGCACTATAGCCAGACTGAAAATGTATTGATTCTGTTTGTTTTATCCATTGAGCTTTCTCTTGGTTTTTTTCCTGTGAAGCTTGAAAATTTACTTCAGTCTAGTATTTCTCCTGAAGCAATAGTCAAGTTCTGACCAGTTCTACAAGGACTCATAGGCTTTAACTGTGTAACTGTTGTGCATGACTTCCCTAGTCACACAAAAGCAATTAATTTAGGTAGTGTAATTGATGTGTTACTTATTTCCAAAAGCAAAAATAACTGACAGGACACAAATAAATGAGCTGCAAATGCACACATCATGTAGAGTTGGTCCCTGCAACTGCTGTCAGGCACCACAAGGTACCACCATCTTTCAAACCTTTTCACAAGGCTCGATTCTATATGAAGTGCCATTGCAGCAAGTATTTTAGGACCTTGTATCTTTTCCCAACCAAGAATCTTGTGTATTCACAGTATTGTGCAAGTAGTTTTCAGATGTTTGCATAAAAACATGTGAATCCATGCAACTGCTCAGTGTTAACATTTTATTATATGTCTGTTGATACTGTACCTTAAGTAGAATAATATTGGTACCGATAGTTTATAGAATACATGGGCAAAATGGCAAATAATAAACACTGTTAAATTTCAAACTTTCTATGATCTGCATTTTTCTGTGTTCAGGTGAGAACTGGCTTTCAACTTCCATTTTGCCCATGAAGCATAAGAGCAGAGAGAAGGAAAATTATATAGACCATCCTAGCTAGTCTCTTGAGTCTGGAAGCCTTTTGAAGAGTCTATAAAATACCGTGTGTTAAGGACTGCTGATGCAGGAAGAAGGTGGATATGTCCTCCCAGAATCATCCAGTCAACAGATGCACATTTTTCTGAAATGTTTAGGTGCTAGTTTGCTGTTCTAGCTTGAATATCAGCATCGCCTACAGAGTAGCCTCTCTACAAAGGACCTATTATTTAAGATCGTATTTCAGAGCAAACTTCTAGTCAGTGTGTTAAAAAGAGCTGTACCCTGTAATTCATGTTAATTCATATGAAGTCAATACAGTGAGCTCAGACATGATCACTTTTTTATGTGTTCTAGCCCTTTGAAATTCAGTCACTGCTTCACACATGCACCTTGGGATCAGGCATTGCAAGATGCATTTTAGTAATCTAGGGAATAAATTATTACACTGAGCCTTTGCTGATCTCTCCTTTCAGAAGGGAGTTGATCCTTAAAGTATTCTGTAGTTTTGGTACTAAACATGAAATAACAGGTAGGAATGGTAATAACAGAAATCGACCATGTGGTGAACTATGCACTTAAATTTTTTTGTGTGTGTTTAGTGCATTATCATCAGTGGGGAAAGTGGTGCTGGAAAGACAGAAAGTGCCCATCTGATCGTCCAACATTTGACCTTCTTGGGAAAGGTATTTCCTAGCCAGTTACATAAAATTATGAAGAAATCCTCCCAACCCTGCATCAGTGTTCACTTTATTTAATCTTTAATACTTAAAGCTGTTCACGTGAATTGTCACACCTGATTTAGGGACATAGTAATCATTCATGTGAGAGTATTGAATTAAGATGCAAGAGAAGGATTCACACCAAGCCAGTCAATAGTTTTTTAAAGAGAAGGTGCCAGATTCTGAGTGTTCAGTACCTGTAGTTATGTACAGTGTTTATCACATATAACGTTGTTTATTTATACAATAAAGAATGAAAAATATTGCTGTGACTCTAATCTTAGAAGCTCTTATGCATTCAAATGTTATGAGTAATGCTATTAGCACAAAATAATGGGAAAATTAACCATGTCAGCTTAACCCGAAGTAGACATTTTTAGTCTACCATGGTTTTGGTACTCTTAACTAATTATAAAACTAGTCAGAGGTGGAACAATTGCAGAGAAATAAGAATCTGTATTTTTCTACCTGTGGGAGATTTTCTTATCAGTTTGGTAAACCTCTTGTTGTATAAATAGAAAGGTTAGCACAGTACCTAATTCCATACAAGCATGAGAAAGGGATTCTTTGCTTCTGAAACAAGAACTGGATTGTGGGTAAGCATTATATTCTTTTAATTATCCTTCTGATTTGTATCTCTTCTGTCAAGGCCAATAACCGTGCTTTGCGTGAGAAAATTCTTCAGGTGAATCCTCTGGTTGAAGCATTTGGAAATGCCTGCACTGCCATCAATGACAACTCAAGTCGCTTTGGAAAATATCTGGAAATGATGTTTACACCTACAGGAGCTGTAATGGGGGCAAAGATTTCTGAATATCTACTTGAAAAATCAAGGGTCATAAAACAGGCTGTGTAGGTATATTAATTGTCTCTCCTATGGCATTTATATAGTGTTTGAACTAATTTTCAAAAATTCTGTGGTTTAGGTACTTTTCTGTCTTCTGCTAAAAACATAATCCTTTGTACAGTGCTGTGACAACAAGAATAGTCAGGTTCTTTTGGAGTAGAAGCCAGAGCCACTTCATTCTTTGGAGAAGTGTATTCCCTGGGTTTTCTGTGTTTCACAGCTGCTGATCCTACACTATTAAAACAAGTGGGAGATTTCCTTACCTTGCTTCAGTGAGCTCATTATGAGAACTACTTTTACAATCATTGTACAAGGTGCCACAAGAATAAACACAGGTGCTTTAAAAGTATACTTTTTTTTTTCCAGGGGAGAAAAAAATTTCCATATATTTTATTATATTTATGCTGGCCTTTATCATCAGAAGAAACTTTCTGAATATAGACTTCCTGATAAAAAGCCTCCTAGGTAACTATCGCTCACTAGTTTTAACTGCTCATTGGAATTAGCTATTGATCAGCACTTGTTTTCAGTATGATGCCTTAAAAACTCTCTTAATCCTTCTCCATTCCTTAAGGAACTTTTTTAATCCTCCCAAGGTGAGAAGAAGATGGACCGTAAGACATTATATTCTTTGTATTTGTTTGAGAAGGTGAACTATTAAAAGAGGAGGAGGAAGAACCAAGCTCATTATGTAGATATTTTATCATATTTCCAAATGAAGACAACGCACCTTATGATTTCTTACCATAATGCTTCAGGTTCAGGAAGAACCCAGCAAATGCTTTGGAGGTTTTTAATTGGTGTTTGTACTTTGAGTGCATCTGATCTGTGCTGGGTGAGGGGATGTGGGTGAAATGTTGGTAACATTAAGACATTAACAAAGAATAAGCAGATGTTAATGCAACAGAAACAAAAACTTCTTATGAATTAGCATCAAACTATAATTGGAAGTTATTGAAATAAATGTTCTTTCCCATTACTGAGGTATTTGCATTTAAGTCACTGGAGCTTGTATTGACATATGTGGTAGTGTGATGCTTTTTTTCTCCCACACTATTTAGATATATTGATAATGAAACTGGAAGAGTAATGCATGATATTGTTACTAAAGATTCCTATGGAAGACAATTTGAAGCGATTCAGCATTGTTTTAGAATTATAGGATTTACTGATGAGGTAAGAGATGCAGTTGCTAAACCATTATTGACCCTCTTTATGAAAACCACCTCCAGTGCTACCCTTTGGTTTTCTGGATGTACAAAATTTTTTGAGCCACAAAGTCTCTGTTATGACAGAAATGAACTGTGAAAGCGTAACCATACACTCAGAAGGCAAGAGCAGCCTGAGGTCCCAGTCAGTATTCAGGCAGTTCTGTTGCACTATTTCTTGTGTAAATAGAGGCTTACTTGAACTTGTAGAACTTGGTCTCAGAGGAAGCTACAAGCTTTAATAGCCATTCCAGTGCCCATGTTTTTCTTTCATAGCCTAAATATGATGTGTATATCTAACTGAATTCCTTAAAAGTGCTTCTTGTCATCTTTTATAGGAAGTGTACTCAGTGTACAGAATACTAACAGGAATCTTAAATACTGGAAATATTGAGTTTGCTGCTATTTCTTCACAACACCAAACAGATAAAAGTGAGGTTCCTAACCCAGAAGCCTTAGATAATGGTATATACTTTTTAACACTATCAGTTCTGTAAATGCAATTTGACTCTATTTGTGGTAGTCTCTAGCTCATGGTAGCAGTTGGTCAGTGCTGGTGATTTCCCCTGCATAATCACAGTTGTGTGTCGTTTTCCACTGTCTTTTAGCTGCTGCATTACTAAGCATTGGGTCAGAAGAACTTCAAGAGGCCCTAACCTCCCACTGTGTTGTAACGCGGGGGGAGACTATTATCCGCA
This sequence comes from Platysteira castanea, assembly GCA_013397175.1. Classification (NCBI taxonomy): domain Eukaryota; kingdom Metazoa; phylum Chordata; class Aves; order Passeriformes; genus Platysteira; species Platysteira castanea. Next base: position 124,395 of record VYXC01010125.1, on the reverse strand, counting down.
CAAACACCGTGGACAAAGCAGCGGACGTGCGAGATGCCATGTCTAAAGCACTTTATGGCCGGCTCTTCAGCTGGATTGTAAATCGTATTAATACGCTGCTTCAGCCAGATAAAAATATATGGCAAGTTACACATCACTGAATCATGTGTACTTACTGTGCATATGTCTGATGGGTTCATCCGTTTGTATATTTTTGATTTTGCAGGAAAAGTGCTGTGTTTATTTTGGCTAAGGCTTCAAAATGGCTTTCATGCTGTGATACTGAATCCTGTTTCCAGGACATTAACCCCATAATTTTCAAAGAGCTGAATAGAATTTAGCTACTGAAGTCAATGGAAATTGGGTGGTTGAAGTGCTGTACAATTTTTTTAAAAGATGCCTCCTGTGTAGTGAACATGAAAGCATACAAAAGGCTGATAAATAATTGAAGTACACTGAAAAACTTCAATATGTACTCACAGTCCTTACAGTCCCCCTGCTTTTGTAAGCAAGCAATAAATGCAGATTTCAGATTATTATTATCATGCTGCTACTTGAGATGCAAATTTTTTTTTAAAATAATTACAGAAACATTATATTGTGCATCCTTATGATTTCACTGCCAGGCACTGATCTGGCCAGTTTGATCTTTTGAAGAAACTGTAGAGATTTTAGAAAAAAGAGAACCTCTCAGATGCTGTGAAAATGCCTCTGATCTGAGATCTCTACTTGCTACTTCACTATGTCATATAGACATATTCTCATCCATTTCATGCAGTTCTGGTAGTGACTGTGGTATGAGTGTACTTGAGTTAGCCCATGGACTCTTAGCAGTCCAGCTTGTAGCAGCTGCAGACTTGGTAATTACCCTTCTGAGTGAGTGTAGTAAAAACATACCATTAAACCCTGACAGATTTCGTCTGCCTGGAGGGGCAGACAGTAGATTTTATTTGGGATCTGCCTACTGAAACCCCTTGTTTCAGTATGGCTGCTAAGTGTCTGTTACTTTGCACCTATGATTTTCCTGCCTTCTTCATGGAAATTAGTAAGAAGCAAGTGGAAAACAAAAGTCTTAACAATGCTGAACAAATGCACAAGTTGTCTTAGGTTCAGACATACTTTTCCTCCTTTATTTTTGCAGCAGAGTGAATCAGTTATGCAATCTTAGTTACCATGTTTATTTTTATTTTAACTTGGTGTTGCCCATAATGAGTTTTGTTTGTATTTTCACATGCAGCAGTGCTGAAAGTGGGATGAATGTTGGGATACTAGACATATTTGGATTTGAGAACTTTGCAAGAAATTCTTTTGAACAGCTGTGCATAAATATTGCTAATGAACAGATCCAGTTCTATTTCAATCAACACATCTTTGCACTGGAGCAGGTAAATTCAACTCTGTTGAGGTCTAGCTGAATCAATTGTCCTACACCACAATCATATTCAGGAGTACTCTATAAAATGGATATGTGATTTAAATATGAGATAATGACATCTTTCTGTTGAAGTTTTGTAAATAATGTTGCTGAGTCCTATAGAGCATTGCTGTGCATCATAAATGCCCTAATGATGATATTGCTTTTACTGGTTCAATATTAAAACCATGCTGGTGACTTTTGTAGATGGAATATCAGAGTGAGGGAATTGATGCTACTACAGTGGAGTATGAGGACAACCGTCCACTTCTAGATATGTTCCTTCAAAAACCTATGGGTCTCCTGTCTCTGCTAGATGAAGAAAGTCGATTTCCTCAGGCGACAGACCTAACTTTAGTTGGTATGTGCAAGCAAAACTCTGGGAAGTGACAGGTCTGGGAAATGACAAATGTATTGTAAGAGGGTGCAGTGTCATCTTCATTCAAGTTTTCCTAGCCTAGTTGTCCTGAGTTTGTGTCATTTCATTTGACATTCTAAGTATATTTTTCATTGTGCTTCATCATTTTCCTCTGCTTACACGTATTCTGTCCTTCAAATTGGAAAAGTTGTCTTAAGTACCATGTGGCAAGGGCTTATTGTTTTTCCAGCGTTACAAGGAAATATCCTATCTTGTCCATTACTGTGGGGTACATTAGGCAGTATTTATCCCCATTTACTGAAGGGAAGGCTGAGACATAGTAGAATCTTGTATCTAGGACCACCCTGTGGGTAGCATTAGTGTTGAAAGTAAAATTTAGATCTCCCAGGTTCCTAGGCCCATTTTTATCCAAATAGAAAATACTGCTTCACTCCAGATTATCTAGTCATAAAGAGGAAGTGTGTGTTATTTCTGGTGTGCCATCTGGCTAAGTATTTCCCTGTCTTCATGCATATTTTACATACATTTTAACAAATCTTGGTGCCAACCTTAAAATATGCAGCACATGCCACATTTAAAGCTGTTGTCTTGCGTTTATTTACTAGAGCTCCATTTTTCCCTGCAATATGAAACAGAGTTCCATTTCCTTCAGTGGAATGTGCTGCAGAGACTCCAACTGTTAGAGAAAAATAACAGTTTCCAGTTAAATTGCACAATACATGTACAAGATTTTTCACTACTGCTAGGCTGAGCTGAAACTGGAATTCAGGTCACAGATAGAATGAGTACTATGTTTTCATTCAGCTCCTTGTCTTGGTTTGAACGGCAGATGTCTGCCAAGGAAGGCAGGAACCTCCTTTGGAATGGAAAATATGACTTCCTTCTCTCTGAATTATTGTTATTATAACTTTGAAATTAAAGGTTTCAGGCAAAGATATGGGAAAAGGAGTAACGGTTTGTGGGGTTTTTTAAAATATATATATGTGTAAACATGTATAACAAGACAAACAAATAACAAGAGCAGCAACAACAAACAGAAACAAACCCAGCAGCAGCCTTCTCTGGGCCTCAGGCCCTTTCCCCTTCGGTGCAGTTCCGGTCACAGCCGGCAGGGGGCGCTGGTGGCTCCCGGCCGGGCAGGGCGGGTGCGATGGTTCCCCCGCGCCTGCAGGGGGCGCTGTGGCGCGAGCTCAGCCGCGTCTCCCTCACGTGGTGATGGCGGGCGGGCTGGGTGTCGGAATGGGCTGCAGCAGCAACCTCGGAGCGGCGGCCGGAATGGCAGGGACAGGCACACTCCGGGGCAGCAAACGCAATATAACAGAAAACTTTACAACCTTAGCAGGAGCCGCAAAGAGTTGGGCAGACCCAGAGTGTTGAGTTAGAGTGTGTGTAGCGAAAAAGCCCGAGGCAGCGGCAGAAAACAGCGGGGCTGGGCAGCGACCGCCAGGCTTCTCCGTAGCAGCTGCCACATGCAGCCAGGGAGACACGCCCTCCGGGAAGGGGGAGGGAGGTCGGGGTCCCGGGTTTCCCACTAAGGCACCCGAGTAGATGGTGAGGGTCTTTTCCAGTGAGGCAGGGTGTTCCATAAGGTCTCAGTTCACCGGCTGCTCCTACGAGCAAAGCCTCACTCACAATAGATGTAGTAAGAAGACGGAGCTCCGCGGTGGCAGCGAATTCTTCTCAGCAACTGCAGACTGCCTGTCTCTCCCTCCAATCCCAAGAGCGAGAGAGAGCTAGGAGCTGAGCCCAGCCCCTCACCCCCCAGCTAAAGTCTCAAGGTATCTTTCCCCTTCCCAAGAGAAAACCTCTCAGGTAGAGGAGTAGCCTGCTGCACCCTTCCCTCTACCTTGGCCACTTCTTTGTCTCTCTTAAGTACTGGTCATTATCGTCTCCTAGGCGACAGATGGGACAAAATTCCCTGAAAGAAAAAAAAAAAGGAAAAATATTAACCTCTAACACTCCTCCTTTGTGTACTAAAGTTGTCTGCCTCCCTGTGGGTTGTATAAATCAGTTAATACTGAATATCGAACTTCTACTTCCAGAGGCACTTTCCCTGGTCCCGTGCTGATCTGCCTTACTGCTGGTCTATACACAGCACAGCAAGATCCCTCAAGGAGACAGAAAAGTGGGATATTTTGCCCTGTCCAGGTGTGCCAGACAATCATTAATTCCACTACTCTGACCCGGCCCCAAGAAATTCCAACCTTAGTTATTTTTGCTTTAAATACAAGCTCAATTAAGTGGTAATAGAAAGAAAAAGCTAACACAAAGTATTAATGGACTCTAACATTAGAAAAAATATTTTGATAATATTTTCTGATGTACACAGCATGACAGAATTTTATCAATTGATTCTGGTCTCAGGTCTCTAGTTGCTTGTTCAGGTAAATTAGTATAATAGCAAGGTTTACAGTGTAAACACTAATTCTTATTAACATGGGTTCCTTTGGATCCTGCTCCCTTTCAGAGGTGTTTCCTTGGCTCAACAGGCAGGAATTGCTACCTGGGCTCTCAGTGCTGGACAAACAGCACTAATTTCATTGCAAAATATTAAAGAGCCTACAAAATACCACAGGGCAGAGAAGACATTTTTCTTAGAAACTGGTGTTTCTTTTTCTGTCAGCTCTTTAGGGATAATCATAGAAAACAGAAAGTCTCCTTAGGAAAGATGTCGCCTTGTTTTCTTTAAGCCTTCTGTTTTTAACCTTGGAGTCAGATTTTTTCTCATAGTTTTATGTAAATAGTAGCCGATGTTTACTTAACGGTATCTTCTGTTTTTCATTCCTTTTGTGATATGACCACTTTGATGAGCATCTTTCTTCTCCAGTGAGATGGAGAAGGAAGTGACATGCTTTCCAATCCCTTGTGGAATTGGAATGTGTATAAAAATAAAATAATGTCAATAAATCGACGTCATATCCTTCTTTCTGCTGAACCTGGCAGGTGTAAGAGCGTCTTTATTGTGTCTCCACAGACACAGAAAGATTTTATAGAGAAGCTTCTTTTTTTCTGTAGAAGTCCAAAGGTACATGAGAGACAGTTCCAGACTGAACGCATTAACATATCTTTAAAATGTGATGCACAAAGCTAAATGAATGCAGAAAGGAAGATAGAGAAAATACCAATAATAGGCATTTGAGTGTGATATATGTACACTTTTGAATGTACGTAGTTGAAATAAACTCACCCCAAACCCTGCATATACATAAATAAATTGGAAAATATGAGAAATCGTCACATGCTCTCCTTGGGTCTTCTTACTTAATATTTTTCCATGCAGAAAGGCATCCACAAACAGTGGTGTTTGAAAGAGAGTCTTACTGGGCTAATTTAAAATGAACTGTTCCATTCAGATGTGACAGCTTGGTATTTTTGAGCAATCTGATAATATGTGTTTGTAGCAGTTCTGACTTCTTGAGCAGCAATTTAGAAAACTAATTAGAATGAAGATTATAGTTAATTACTTTGTCACTTAAATCAATGTCTTTTCTCAATGTCTAGATAAATTTGAAGATAACTTACGATGCAAATACTTTTGGAGACCAAAAGGAGTGGAACTGTCATTTGGTATTCAACACTATGCTGGAAAGGTAAGGTCATGTGATTTTTATTTAGTTCAAATAATAGTGGTATGGCCATTATTTGTTTTTATCCAGAGTTTCTGCTTTATGGGATTTTCTGACGCTGGTAGCAGACTGCCCGGGGTCTGCATAGCGCCTTGACTGCTGGAGGTGTCCCTGGGGACGGGACCTGGCTGCAGTAGAGCAGACGGAGCTCGGCTACAGTGTAGCAGCCAATGCCAGCTCCCCCGCAAGGAGGAGGCTGCAAACCTATGTAAAAGGAGCGCTGGCAAAGGTAAAGGATGAGAGAGGGGCTCTCTGCATGGTTCCAATCCTTTATTGCAGGCGAAGCGTAAAAGCAGAAGAGCAAAGAACAAAGCCGTACGGCTATTTTTGTACGGGAGTGAAAAGGGGCGGAATAAAGGGTTACAACCAATGGGGTTCTGTAAATTGTGGGGTGACAGGGGAAAACATCCAATGGGACAAACTCAGGGGAGGGTTCTATTCGCATTAACAAATGAGATACCGAATACAACAGAACTTTCCAGAAATTATACATATTCCATAAGGGATATGCATAAACATAAGGGCATACATAAAACTAGGTGGGGAAATCTTAAACCTATGTCAGAAAAATATGCAAAATACAGTTCCCAGGGGAACATGGGAACTTGCTGTGACCACAAAGTTAGAGTCCATTGCCCTGGGTGCTTTTCCGCCAGTGCTTTGTGTATGTGGATACTGCAGTTGCTGCCACATGCACTGCAACATTTTTCCTCATTTTAATAAAAAAATTATAAAATTTATGCAAACATACACACTGCAGTGAACTTCTCACATGTAGCTGTCTATTTTGGAGCCTATCCTTAACGCTCTTACACAAATTGTGTAGACAGTAAGCGTCTTTTTCCTGCAAGAAATCTAGCCTCAGAAATGCTAGTACTACAGTCATTTCAAAGGAAGAACTCTCTGGAGCCAGAGCAGGCTACATGCTTGGTGACAGCATGTGAATGCCACAGTAGTTCTGTGTTAGAGTGTATGTGAAGTATATTCATAAAAAGCAATGTAAACCAGTATCTGTAACAGAACTTAAAATCCTATACAGTGCATTGGAAAGATTGGGACTTGCTAGTAGAGATGTTTTCTTGTAATGTGTAACACCTAACTTCTTTTGTTCTTAGAGGTTCACATTCACATATTTTTTTATATGGGGAGTAACAGTCCGATTTTCACCATCACGTGAGCTTTGCTTGCAATTTCAGGCCCAAATATTTGTTCATAGACAAAATCAAAATAGCCATGTTTTATATAGTTATCGATGAAGTCTCATCTCTGGATCATTATAAGACTCCAAAATTTTAAGATAGATTCTAGTAAATTCTGTCAGGCTTTCTGTCTTCTTAAGACTAACTATTAAAATGCACACAGGTTTAGTTAGTTCTTTGTGCCCACATGGCGAAGTAATAAAAACACTACTGACTAGCTCTCTGTTGCAGGAGAACGTTCAGTTTCTGTGTAAATTAATGGACTCCAGGGAAATTGGGCTAGAGGGGAATATTGCTAGTGATAATAAAGCAACAGAAAATTATTGCAGTTAAACAAAAGGCAAAATTAACTGATTCTTATATTAATACAAATATCCAGGCATTAATTTCTAATCAAAACCAAATAATTGGAATAGAGGAATGTTTTGTTTTCCTAATATGATTTTCAGTGCCATGAGAAGCTGTTTTAATGTACCTACAATGTGTCCAACTTACTCCTGTTCCTCCAGCAGGTCCACTTATAGATCACAGGTTTGATGCAGACAACCAATAGAAAGTGACCACCTGAGAACCATTTCTCACATCACACGTAAATAATCAGTTTAAGCTTTAATGAAATATCTCTGTTATGTTGCGTCATGCATAGAATAGTTTGACATGGCAAAGCATAGCACAACAGGATTTAAGCCATTTAACCCAGTTTGATATGTAATGGCATTCTATGAATATAGGTATAGCCAATTTACATTCTGAACACACTGCTATAGTTCACTTTTAAGTCTTTTGCAGATAATTCATTTGCATGTAGACCCTAGCTGGTCTACTTGGTCATCCTGACTGTTCACATTCTAAAGAACATTGTAGGTTTCGGGTAACCCATTTTGCCAAATTTTCTGATTCTGCTTTCCCACACTAGGTATTATATGATGCCTCTGCGTTTCTTGAGAAGAACAGAGACACTCTTCCTGCTGATGTAGTGGTGGTGTTGCGAACTTCAGAGAATAAACTTCTTCAGCAGCTCTTCTCTAGCCCATTAACAAAAACAGGTATTTTCTGCACAGCTTTGCTAACATTGTAACTTCTTCAGCTACTTGTTTCTCTCAAACTCTTACTTGATTCTGGATGATTTTTTTTTTTCAATGATTTTATCATATCTCCTTTCCTGAGTGTTCGTTATACTTTGTTCTCTGATTTCAGGATTTCGTTTCCTTTCATGAAATGAAGAATTTAATTTCATGAAAGGAAATGAAATCTTGCAATTTCAGTGAGGATCAATTTGGCAAGGTTTGTCCATTTCCCTGTACTTCATGTTATCCCATGCCATTTTATTGTTTTCACTTCACTTCAGAATGTTCTCTTTTTTTTTTTTAGCATTTCATTTCATCAATTTCTTCTCCTGTCTCTTCATTACACTTTGTTCCCTGATTTCAGGATTTCAATAAGTATAATTTTGTCAAGTTTCAGTCCTTTTCACTGCACCTCATTTTATCCCAATCCATGTCATTGGATTCACTCCATTTCCAAATTTTCTTTTTTTTTTTTTTACAATTGCATTTGATTTTATCGTATCTCCTTTCCAGAATGTTTGTTACACTTTAATCTCTGATTTCAAGATTTCATTTCCTTTCATGAATTTTTTGCAGCAAGATTCTTCCCTGATTCCAGAGAAAGGGAGATTATCAGATGTGTAGGGCAAGAGCTCATTCTCAGAGCAGGATAAAAATACGGGAGTTTCTAGTTCTTAGTCCTTTGCTAAGACCAGTACTTAGTTGAGAGATTCTTGTGTACCATCTCTTAGAGTTCTTAAATCATGTGATGTAGATCAAGGTGTTTTGCAGGTAATATCCATCTATTTAGAAGCACTGATGTAATACATAGTTTCTTACAAATTATAAAAGCCCTGTACTAGTAGTCTAGAACTAATTCCATTGATTTAAAGCTTGTTGACTTTGACTTACATGAAAGTGTAATCTGTAGCTAAATAAAACAGCAAGATGAAGTTTGATTACTCCATGGATAGATGCCAGTACCATATGCAAATGATAGTTCTGCAGTATCCATGCAAACAAGCCAGCAGATGAATACTTCTGTCAATACTTTCTACACTCTTAAAGCATCTTTTTTATAATGGGTAAGAAAAACATGTGATACTAAATCAAAAAACAACAGATTGTACTAGATTGCGAAATTATTGTGAGCTGACATACACAGATGAGTTTGTATGTTTGGGTGGAAATACTTGGTAGATGCATTAGATAATGCTGTGTAGGCTTATTGTATGTGGGCTGTAGATGCAAATCTGTGGCTGTGCAGCAGCTCTCTGCCTTGAATTTCTGGACTGTCAATAACCCAGCTGTAGCATCTGGTGATGCATTTAACCTCTCTTGATATTTCTGTGTAGAAAAAGAGCATCTGGAGAAAAAATTATATTGGAGGGTTTTTTGCACATGTAAAATTGATATGATAATATCTGTTTATATACTACAGAGGATCAATTCCTGTTACAGTGTAATTTTTCATGTAATTGGAAGGCTTTTGACTACTCCCCTTCAAATTACACTTTAAGAGGTCCCTGAGAGGTGAGGATCCAATGAGGAATCTGCTTCTTCATTCAGCTGTAATGAGTTTAGATGGAGGGGAATATAGTTTATGATGGAGGATTGGTTTGTGCCCAAGTGGGGAACAAATCTTTCTGTCTACTACTACTCTACATTTGCGTCTGTGTTAAATTGATAAAAGAGATTCTGATCAAGCAAAGCAAGAAAGAAGGCTTACACATGGTCCAATGTGCCTCCATACCCTCTTTACAATCCATTTTATACCTTGGAGCTATTGTCAGAATGAAGCCAATTAGGTGCTTTGTCCCAGTTACCAGTCCAAATTATTGTAAATATTGTACTTTTTATTTTATTGCTATTTTTAAATCAGAAGGCTGATGCCTTCATGCAAACTCATCTTTTTCTGGCCTTATAGAGAGATTTTCAGTAGCAGCAGCACTCAACTTGATTATTTTGCCTAAGATGAATAGAAGGTTCAGTAAGAGATACTTCTCATTGCAGTTAATGTATAGTTGCCGTGCTGGTGTATTTTACCTACTTTTTTAGGTCTCTTACATTCCTTCCTTGTATCCTATTTATATTAATTGAATGCTTTCTCCCTCCATTTACCTTTCTGTGCAGAGCATACAGCAAGTTAAGTGTTGTATTTGTCAAGTTGGTACAGGACATCCTGATAAAAAAAATTACTGTGCGTATGCATCTGTGCATGGTGTTACAAGAATAGCTTAAAGCCCTTATGTCATTTTTATTTTTGAAAAGCCTTTGTGATTTTGCTCTTTTTTTCCAGCTGTCTGATATAATTGGCATTCACATCCTGTGTTGGAGTCTCTGTGTTCTAAAATCAGATTGTTGCCAGGTTTAGTTTTGGCAGCTTGCAAGATAAATGAAAGGTTTGGCTGAGAACAGAAGGCATTGCTGGCAATGCTGCTTCGTCTCTGCCCAGTGAAGAAAGATAATGCTATTCTCTTAACTTTCTACAAAGTTGCCTTTGTAAACAAAAGAATAGTGAGTGTGTATATGTCCCATTGTACTCTGTCCCTGTCTCTTAACCTTCTTTCCCCCACTCAACATGTACTTCATTCCTAAAGCAAATGAGAAAAAATACAGATTAGGATTCATAATCTTGGTACAGTTTTCACCAGCTTTTGGTCTACTACTGACTGATGCAAAAGTTAATAATTTACATGGAAGCCATATTCCATCTTTCCAGGTAACCCTGACTTGAAATGGGCCTTCTACCAGTATGTGTGGTGTTTTGTTTGAAGATGAGTGGCAGCACATTCTCACATCTGCTTGCAACTATCTCTGGAATGTGCAGCGTAGGTGGCTTTTGCCAGGCAGCGGTCCAGCCACTAGGTGGTGCTATCCCAGAAGCAACAGGGAATGCGAGACTGGAATCGTGGGTCTGACAAGGACTGAAAATGGAATTCTTTAAATACCAAAAAGAACAAAAAGATGCCTTTCCCACCCTAAGATGATCCTCTGTTTGAAGTATATTTATATAACTGTCGTATCTTCCACTGTCAAAAACTGAGCAGCATCAAGAAAATAAATACTAAAAAGCTAAATTCTTTTGCTAATTTAAGATCGTGTTAATCCCTGTAATTTATCAAATATACTTATCCCCTCTTAACAAATGTTTCTATTTCACAGTAGCGGTCTGTGCAGTTTAAAGGGCCAGAAATTAACAGCAGGACATTAAATATACATTTGTAATAGTAATTTATCGTTAATAGAGTATGCAACTACTCATATGAGACATTGGAACTTAAACATTCTGGAACTAATTTTGTAGCGTATACAGCTTGTTTTGTCATCTTTCAGTGGAAACTTGGTCACATTCAGCGTGTTTTGAAATCTGCACTTTCTAGGGACCTTTAACTTCAAAACTGAATGAATGTTTTCTGATTTAATCTAACAGTTCTCCCAATTGCTTCCATATCTGTCACTTTTTTTCTATAGGCACAGCTTCTTGTGCTACCACTACTTTAGTTGAACATACATATTCCCATTTAGATAGAATATATTAGTGATTGTCTCTGGTTTTAGTTTATCACTGTTGCTGCTAAAGGATCAGAGAGAAAAGGAATCGTGATCTGGAAAATAGAATCCCCTTGTAAGAATAGAGGATTTTGGTTGGAAAAATAAGGATAGCCTTGGTACATTCACCATTGAGGAGTCAGACCATTTGACTCACTGTCCTGACATTCAAGAATTTTTGCAACATCACCTATAAGGGGTGGTATTGTTGGATTGCTTGGGCAAAGCACCCATGAGGGTTTTTGAGACTGCAGGGTTTTTATCTTCTTAGAAAAGCTGCATCACAACAAGATTTTCTGCTCTTGAAAAACAATCTCTGCAGACTTTTGCCCTTGCCATGACTCACAGACCTTTAGAACTTCTATCAGGGTTGCTCTGCTCTGCCTTAGGTTCTTACTTTAGATAGGGGAGACAGTTGTCTTCTGCAGGGAGGGAAAGGGAAATCCTCCAGCCTTCCCACCAGAGGAGTAGAGATGCTGAGAAGAATCCTTATCCTTGCTCTGAGGATCAGTAGGAGCTCTGCTTGGCTACAAAGAAGAAATACAAAGAGTACCATTACAGCAACATCATTTCTAATAATTTTAGTAGCATTGGGTATTGCTCACACATTAGAGTAATGGAGTTTTGATATATTGTTGCTAATAAGCACTCATTGTTTGTGGTGCCTATATATTTAAGCATAATCTGTCAAAGAGAATTGGAATGAAAGTTTTCGCAACTGGGATGAAGAGTTTGGTTAGTCATGTTTTAAGAAGGTAGTTTTTTTTGTCCAAAGTAGAATTTTTTTCCAGACACGAGTTATTTATAACTCACCTATCTAAAGGTCATTTCCCCATCTCAATATTGAGTTTTAGTCTGTGTTCTTTCTGTCTTTGAGTCTCTAACCTTGCTTACAGCCCTCAGATGAAAAGTAATTATAAACAGTGTATATCTGTTTACCAAAACAAAACAAAACAAATCAAACAACTAATGTACCATGTGCTAAGAGAGAATGTGAAGAAAATGTTTCAAGCTAGCTTTATGCACACTAAAGAACAAAAGAACTAGGGCCTTTTGCAAAATCACTTTGGAGAACTGCTTTTCAACACTTCTTGATGACAAGAGTACTATCTCCAGTATTAACTTGTCTGTAACTGTGATAGTATGTGATTCCTCATGACAAGTCAGAAACCAAAGGAAAGAGATTTTCTTGCATTTCAGTCCCATGAACAGGTACTGCTGGGCATACATGGAGTGTAATCTTGGCAAGTTGAAATCATAGGTGCTTTGCCATTGTTTTCAGTAGAACCATGGAGGGGGGGGTCATGTTTGTCACTGTACACTCCTATTGAGCACAGGCCCTTCCTCTAGCAATAAGTAGTGGTAGGTCTCTTGGTTTGGTGTGTTTCATTCACTGAAATATAGCATGTTTCCATTTGGGTTTAGTATATGTTTTTCCTCTTAATTCCATACATCACAATAGAACCAAAGGCTCAAATACATTTTAATTTTACTAATTCATTCCACAATAAAATCGTTTTGTAATGATACTTTTGTGTTAGTATTTTCACCTTTAAGAGATAACCATGGATTAAGTCAAATGAATTGGAAACAAAGTCACTGTAATTGCAGTATCTCTGCTTAAAAATGAATCAAAATTATATTTTGTAAGACTTTTGGTAAGGTTAATGGAAACTGTATTTCACTCAGGACATGGAGGCTTTCATACTTCTAACTGGTCTGTATGTTAAAAACACAAAAATAGTTTTTGCTCTGCTGCCAGTGAGTTGTATGCAAAGAGAGGCTTTAAACCACAGCTGTGCAGCATAACAGTCATGAACTTTGCTGGGTTGCAGATGTGGGACATCAGTAAACTAAATTAATTGTAGCTTAACTGAGTTTGGGAGGTAGAGTGATGGATTACTTTTTTTAGTTTCTCACTTGAACATTTTACAGTTCAGTGTTTATTTTCCTTCATATCCTAAGGTTTTGCATCATAGGACAAATGTGGTACAGATATTCATAGTGCTTGCTAGTGGTAGGATCCAAAAAATGCTCTAAAATAGCACTAAAAATGCAACTCATCTAGAAGCAGAACCATCTATCAGGTGAAAGTTAAGGGTCTCAGTCTTGATAAAGCTTTATATAAAGTACAATAATTATTTACTGTTGAGAATAAGTCCCTATAAATAGTGTCAGTGAATCTCTGGAGTTGCACATGGCAGTAAGCACAACCGCTGCCAATTGTCAAGTTAGATTTACCACAGTTATGTTTGGTAAAGGGTGTTGCCCAAACAGAATTACACTGTTCTTTAATCTGAGACTTCATAGATTATATTGTACTGAAAATGAACAACCATAGAGTAACCATATTTCCAACCTGTGTATAGTTTTAGAACTATTCTTCCATATACCTCTGGAAGAAGAAATAAATTTGTCCAGCCTGAGTAGATGTAAGTAGAACAAGGTTATTTTGACCAATCCTTAAAATCAATGAAGAATTAATTCCTCAACAATGAAGTTTCACAGAAAATTCACCTCTGTAGTTTTCTTCTAATCTCAGTTACAGATGTAGTACAGGTACCAGGGCAATCTGCTGGGGCAGCAGAAAACCTTGTAGTGATGGTGAGGTACTGTCCTGACAGCAGCAGTGGTCTGTCCTGTCTGCTCTTCCGCAGAGAATTCAAGGTTTGTTATACTGAGCTGATTACATACAACAGCAACAAACTGTGCACTACAAGAGATGTGGAAGGAAATTGCTAAGAACCATATCTGAAAGAAATGGCCCATGTCTTCTGACAACATATAAATCATAAAAAGCCAAGCCAATTTGTTCTGTAACACAGCAGCTGGAAGCCTGACTGGATCAGGCTGTGACGAGCCTCTCTTCAGCCAGGCAGTTGCTCAGGTCTCCAGCTAGTCAGGATACAGACCTGACTAAAGAAGATGGTGAACATCAAGCAGTAGAAAACTGCAGTATTGTTTATACAAGAACTTTGCTTTTTCTAAACTTTTAAAATATATTTAATTTTTGTCTAGATGCAGCTTCAGATAGTTAGCGCTCACTGTACTTAGTGTGCCACTCCTATCATTAGTCCTGTGTTTGGACACAGATGCCTCCTGGCTGTGGCCAGATAGCAATCTACTCCCTGCTCTGCCACTCTGTTTTCCAGAACCACATGATCATCCCTTGGCCTGTGCCCAGGAACTTCTTTATCGTGTTGTCAGGCTATACCTTATGTGTTTTGCCTACTCTCTGTAAGTTTGCTCATGTCACAGGACTATGAGAATTGCATAAGGTTTGCTTGTATATCCTATGATCACATACTGTACCCATGATATTTCAGGAAAGGTCTGTGTTTCAGTGAACATACTCCCAGCTGAGTAGATGACTACACATTTGATTCAATTTAGCTTGAAAATTGGGCATGTTGCTTAAAGCAGCAATCAGTACTCCAGATTGTGTTAGAAAAATATCTTGGGCACTACCACTAACTAGTTTAATTAGTACCATAATTTGTTCTTCTTTAGTAGGTAAGGATAAAAGATCTTTCTTACTGACATCATCCATTCACATATCTATAGTGTGTATAGATACTATGTATGTAGATATGTTTAGAGTACAGTAGGCAGTTTGACCTTCATTTCATCTCAGCTGCTGTCAGTGTCTTTGTTCCCTTCTATTCTACAAGAAGCCTACTAACCTACAGTGTTAAAACAACACTTAAACATAGCAGCAATGATGCTTACAAGCAAAGTTTTATTTGTTGCTGTAGACATGATGCTGTGTATTTGCCAGTGTGTGCCTTCTAATGTGGGAAGTGACCACTGAAGTGTCCACAAGGTATGCAATAGAAAGCATAACAGCGGTGAACTTATACTCAGGTTTTCCAATCCCAGTCTAGCAATGTAAAGCTTTAAAGTATCTGTAAATATGATCGGTGTCTACTTCAGGCTAAAAAGACTGAAGAAATCCTTCTTCTAATGGAGAATCAGTATCAGAATTCCTCAGTTCACTATGGCGTGGATTTTTCATTGTAAGTAATCTAGGCCAAAAACGTGCATATTTTTGCTCCTGAAGCAAATATTCCTAATTAGATTATTCCCAGGTGGGCTTCACAATTACTAAGGTTTTGTGCTGATAAGATTGTCTTTGGTAATATGTATCTGATTTTGGAAATACCATTTCTTGGTTTTATTTTGAATAGAAAGTAAAGTAATTCTCTTTTCAGAAGAAGCAGTAGTTGAGGTCTATCGGTATTGATAGTTGTGCTCTACAGACAGTATTTTTATAAATGCATTCTTGTGTAAAATGTGTAGTATATGAGAAAATTGGATTCTTTTTTATTGCACAAGATTAGCTTAAAGGACTTCAATAACTCAAAGAATAGAGTTTTGATAGTCAGTGACCAGATTCAAATTAGTACTCAATAAAAAAAAGTACATGTATTCATTTGTAGTTGAGCTAAAAGCTTAGTCTTACAGTAGATGAAAATGCATTATGGAGATAAGCAGTTGACTTCCTTTGGCTAGATAAAATGTACTGAAAAGAAAGACAGAGAAGAATCTGTGTATGTCAAAGACATTGTCCGGCTCTGTACCTCTTCTGGAGTGTGAGTGCTTAGCTGTGATTAGAAGTAATGTCAATGAAATATGAATGCATTTTAGCATTTCTGACCATATTATACTGTATCTACATGGTGTTTGAAGTAACCTCTCTTTATCTGAACCAGAAGCGTGAAAGAAATTAATAAAACATATGAGGATAAGGAAAGAGCTTGTACTTACCCTCTATATAATAGTAATATCCCTGGTACGACATGTACAGTAAGGTGACATTGTCATTAGGCTTTTTCTCTGTAAGTCATTTGCACTTCACAAACTGAATGTTCTATCAAAGCTTGATGTATTTCTTACCTGGCATGCTCTTACTTTGGAAGGAATGATCTATTGCAGACATAACCAAAATGAGGTTATAAATACAATGCTGATATTACTAATATTTGCTTGATACTACTTACAGAACCCATCACCTAAGAATAAATGAAGCACAGACAAACCATAGTTAACATCAGAACATCCAACCAGAGAGTATACTTTTCCTAATTAGTACATAAAGTCAACAGCTGGACAAATCATTAATTCAGCCGAATCACACAGTGAGTAACTACCAGGGGTGCCAATGAGAAGCCATGAATGCTAACTAGTCCTTTTTGAGATCTGGAGACCACTTCCAAAGTTCAGCTTGAAAAAAAGAAAACACATTTCTTCTTTGTGATGTACATACTTAGAAAACTTCTGCTGCTTGGCTTTGCATAATAGAAGAGATGCAGTTCTTTGATAATATGGTCTTTCTCACAGAGCTGAAATGAGGCATCAGTGAAGAATATGTTTGCAGAGATGTGAGCTCTTCTAAACAGCTTCAGGTTGAAGGGAGGTTTGCTGAGCATTGACACTGAGCTTAGCCAGTGAGTGCATAGATTTTGTGCTGCTACTTCTTTTTCCCTTGAAAATTCTAAGAGCATTTCACAGACTTTAGTGACTGAAACTTCTCAAAGCATTAAAGACATTCTCAACTTTATTGAAAAGAGGAAAAAAAGAGAAACATTAGACCTGACTGACTCCTCCACTGACACAATGAATCCCAGAGACCATAGTCTCTGATCCAGACGTATAGGTAGGAGCCTTAATTGTTCAGATGAGCAGTTGCATTGAACTGAAGTGCATGTGAGTAAAATTAAACATGTACATGTTTAAAAGATTAATCCTAACTTTAATCATTAACTTCTCTCGCCTCCCTCAAAAAAAAAAAAAAAAACCAAAAACCAAAACCCCCAAAACCTAAGACAATTTTAAGAGGGTTTGATGTCACTTAATTGGTCCATTTTATGGACTTGGATTTAATGTAGGTACCATTTGGTGTACAGGGATGTCATTTGTATTTTCTCTAAAGTTTTGACCATATAATTGGTGGGAAGCTAGACTTCTGAAAGGCACAATGCAGTCTTTCAACATTTAACCAGTTTAACCTTTCAAGGAACCCATGGCAGTTCAAGCTGGTGATGTTATTATCTAAAAACATTTATTCTTCAAATATTGATGCTTTTCACTAAGTGAAATAACCTTTAATTATTTTTGATGTGTTAAGGCGTAAGTTACCTTGTAAATGAAAATCAAATGCAGGGATAGGTACCAAATTTTACTGACTGTGAATACCATGCTCACCCTGGGTGAAATGTTTCTTATTATGTAGACTAATTTTCAAACCACATTAATTCTGTTCATTAGTTTTAATGGCTTAGACATGTTAAAGATTGGTAGTTATTTTTCCTGAGCATGAGCTGCATGAGATGAGTAATTCAGAAACTTCTATTGAAGCATCATTTTGTGTGTCTGCTGAAAAAGAAAATCCTAGTAATATTTTTTCCATGGGTTCAATCTAATGCTACAATTACAAAGGAATTCACTTGACACATGAAATAAGCACTGGTAAGAGTCCATTCCTAGAAAGAAGTAACTACTGAACAAAGGCACAATAGGTAAAGTGTTTCTTTTATTAGGAGGGACCTGAACACTTTGGGGGTTTTTTTGTTTGTGAAGTCATTAAAGATTTTTGATTAATGAAAAGGTTTGTTTATTTGCTTGGCTTACCAGATCAGAAATGTTAAATTTTAGTTTTGCGTACAAACTAAGGTAAACCTCAGGGGTATTAATTATGAACCCTAGAAACCTAATGCCTGCAGTGAGTGAACCTTGAGTAGCTATAGAACCATTCTAGATTTTATTTGGCTATTAGAGTTTTTTAAGTTGTTACAAAATGCAACAAAATTTTAGTCATTTTAAACGGTCTGATTCAAAGTCATTTCTTCTCCCAACTCCCCTCTTTTATCACATGTTGTGTTGCCAGTTCTTCAGTGCAAGGCTTTCAAGCTTTAGACTTGCTAATGTGAAACCTAGCCAAAACCAACCTTTCCAAGCTATTTTAGCCAAAAAAGGCCCAAAAGAGTAATTTCTAACATACAAAAATAGCAAAATTGCAACTAGGAGAAAAATTATTTCACAATCTACTTGTTCAATAGAGTCTTCATTTTAACTTCAGAGAGGTACATGTATTTACAATATGTGCCATGCATGTACATAAATATTCAAGATTTCCCAAACAGTTGCGGTTCTCACTAACATACACAGTATAATAGCCTAAAGCAGTTTCCAGAGGAGTGGACATACCTTGTGTTCTGGACCATGATTTAGACTGTCAGGTAACATATGATGTTAGATCTGGAAATGACATGCCAGCTTTGCAGCATTGCGTCAATACCAGTGCCAGCAGCTTAAAAGATAAATACTTCTTTAAATGAATTCAGAATGTTCCAATGAAGAATGCTGCGTTTGAGTTCTGGCCCCCAGATTGTTTTCAGGGGTTTCCTATTTCTCTTGTTTAGAGGAAAGTAAGAGCAAAAGTTCTTTCAGTGTTACAGTGGACACTGGGTTTGCTCTGCTCTCTTAGGGAATTAGTACCAGCAATTGGTTTTCTTTACCAGCAATTTCATGTTCTTGGTTTTCGTTTTTCCCATCATGCCTCCTTACTACTTATGTAATACACAGTTCAGCAAAACTCTGAAGACTGTTTAGAGTTACTGCCTTTCTGTAAAGCAAACAGCTAAACACCAGAGTTGATGCAAACAAGTCATTTAGCATCTGAAAGAAGTGTTAACACTTTATTTACATTTAAATTAAAATAGACACTTATTTATGTGTTCTGGTTCTGAAAGGTGTGTGGTACATCTGCAGAGGCCTATTGTTTATTCATGCTGTAAATCCTTTGAAATGTGTTAAAATGCTTCCCACTCATTATAAAAATCATGCCACCCATGGATTAGGGCTTTGATGTCACCAATCCTGCTTCAAAGGGTTCTTTCAATGCTATTAATCACAGTTTAGCCTCTGAAGATATAGCCAGAGAAAACATTTGGACATCTTGTGCTAGACTTGCTAAAACTTTGAAATATACAGAGTGTCTTGCATATGCAAGTCCGGTATCGCTTCCTCTCTCTTCTAGCCTTTATTTTGAAAAGCTATTTTGTGATGACTTTGGCTTTCTACAAGTTTAGAAGAAAAAGTTTAGGACATGTCATACTTTACATTTTTATAAAGGCACTAGTCTTTCGCTTGACACCACAATATATTTTTGCCTGGGAAACTGAGTCAGTCTTTTAACACCCTGAGTTACAATAAGATTGAGGATTATATGTCAGAAGGTCAAAAAATGATGCCATCTTACCATTTTCTCATCTCTCTTGTTAGTTTGCGAGTTTAAGATACTGTCTTTACACTTAAGGATCCACGTGCTTTCATAGAAATAAGATTGTTTCTGTAGTCTTTTTGCTCTCTGAAATCTCTCAATGAGTCACAGAGAAATTGATTAGTAGTGATTGAGCTGTATGCCTTTGTGCTGTCATTGTTTTCATCAGCTCAGTAGCTAAGGTCAGTGACATACCACCTTATCACTGACTTTTTCCTCCCCTCTAAATCAACACTGCACTCTGTCATGCCTGGGCTGAATGCTCTGCAGGCACAATTGGTAATGAGAGGGATGTGGAAGAAGTGTGGTGGTGTCTGCTATTTTTAGTACTATTGTACAGACTGATTTTACACCATGCAAATTTTTCCTTTCTAAGTTTCTTGAATAGTTTTTGCAGTATGAATTTCTTTCTTTTTGAACAGGTAATCTGGCACAAGCAAGAGCGAGAGTGACAGCAGCATCTCGGTCTTTGCCTCCACAGCTTAGTACTGGGCGTATCAAGGTTAGTAGTGTTCCCTTTGAAGACAGGCAGTTGTTTATAAAATATTACAGTGAGACTATGTACAATATACTTAGCTGATGTGGGTATATAGTGAGGTTCTTACCAAATAAGAGTCTGCCTTTACTATCAGTAACATGTACCTTGTCTTGGAGCATGGTTTCCAGTTTTAATGGTGAACCTATTATAGAATTCAGTGAAGAATCAATTTACTACTGATTAATCTTTAAACTTTTGGAGTGAAATCTCAGTTACATCGATATCAATAGTCCTCTTTATTTCAATGGGGTCAAGGTTTTCCTCTGACAATTTTGACCTAGAAAGATGTCTTACTTGGTAAAATTTCAGTAGTGTATTTAACAGTATGAAAGGCAAAATAAAATTTACCAAAATAATTGATATCTTTTTTATTTAACTTCGAAGTGAAAAACCAGGACATATTTGTGACTGGTAGATAACTGGAAAAGAATGACTCAGCAAAATCACTGTTCTCTAAAAAGAAGTGTAGAATTTTAATGCTGCTGAATTTTGCCGTGAAAGTATGTGGCCTAACTGCAAAAAGATGGGATAATTTTCTGGCAATTAGTAGGATTACAACTGAGTACACTTAATTTGTGAGGAAACCTCTTGTCCCTTGAAGCTGATGGCATGTACACCCCCTCCCTACTTCCTAAGTAGTACTTGTTAAAGTTAGCATAGTTAAGGTTTGGGGGTTTGGGTTTTTTGCCTTCAAAGCAAACAGTAATAAATTTTAAAAACAAGTATGGTAACAGCAACTGTTCAAAAGTCTACAAAATTTTATGTCCTGGATTTTCTATTTCTTCTTATTATCTTCTGGTATTTGGAGCTCATGCTCAAACATCAGTGTGGTTATTTATGTCATCCAGATGTCTGTGTCCTTCACTGTACCTGCAAATGCAGATGTGGATTTCAGACTATTATTTCCGGTCTGGTGTAAATACTTTCAGTGCTGAAGGGTGGCCTTTCCTATTTTCTTGTGTTATGTACACATTGTCTTCCACATCCAGCTATATTCAGCACAAGCTTTCTAAGCACGCATTATATTGATACAGCAGGAATGTAGTAGAGCAGTTGACTTCTAAAGATTCACTAAACAGAATAAGTTATTAAGTACTCTTTAAGTGGGCTTTATTCACCCTTCAAACCTTTTTAAAGGAGCTAAAAGAAAAGATGTGTACGTGCAGCACTATTCAGAAAAAGTTAATTTAAATACTTTTTAGATAAAAAATTGTTTCTTAGAATTTTGTAAAGCACCTAATAGAAAGAACTTCAGAAACATATTTTAAATTATTTAAAAATTTGTTTTAAAAAATCCAAATGTAATAATTTTGTTTGGAAGTTTGGAAATTTTTTAATCATTATTTAATTTAAGAGGGTTTTTTGCTTAACATATTTTTTGGTTTTACAGTATTTCATACCATGCCACCAGCAGTGTGGTCAATATATGGAAAGTCATAATTTCGAGTGACTTCATAAAGCGACATGATGTCATAAATCGTTCTTTTAAAATTGTTTCAAAACTATTAGAAATGATCTTTTTAGTGATGAAACAGTTTGACTTTTGTAGGTCAGGCTGTTTTCCATTACAGTTGTAATTATATAAATTCATATTGTAAGTCACTACAACTGTCATGTAAAAATGTGACTTAACAGTTGAAATACCTTCATTTTTGTTTAAAAAGAGTAGTTAGTGATTAAAAAACAAGATATCATGACATTCTTATTCTTATATCATGACATTCTTATTATGTTCTGTCATTTTCTAGCAAACCAGTAGTGAGAAAGCCTATTGTCTGTTGTACATGGGGTTGTTGCCCTACCATAAAATTGTGTGGCTTCATAGACAAGTGACATTGTAAATTAACGAGAGACAAAACTTCTAAAAAGTCTTACAAGAAAATCCCCCTTGCTTCAGGGTCTATCAGAATTTTTCTAATGAAACTTCAAATGTTTCTTGTCAAAAAGATTTGGAAACTAATTCTAGTTCTTACATATTGCACAGATCTGAATTTACAACTTCATTCATAGGAAAAGAAACCTAACAATACTGCTTTTAGCCTAGTTTTCTGAGAAAAAGTGTTTTACATCTCCTCCATGAGTCAGTCTGTGCATTCATTCCCTTTCCTCCCCCAAAAAAACCTCAAACCAAAACAAACTCTTTTGAACCCAGCAGCCTGTTGTAAACCATGTTTGATGGAGTGGCAGTCCCAGGATGGTAAGATTCTACAGGTTTGGTGAAAATAAGCAGCTGTAAAAATTAGATGATACTGCCCTTTATTGACCAGCAGATATTTGAGATCAAAGTATGAGGGGTTGAGTGCTCAATCTCAATATCACAATACACTGTCTCTCTGCTTTTCTAGACACAGAAGGTTCCTATTTAGAACCTCAAATTTGTTGGTATTTGGGCTCAGATGAGCCCTCAAATGATTTGCTTTTGTTCTTGATTTGATGTTATTTATAATAAAATTGTGTGTCTTTTAACATTAAATATTCCCAGTTATTCTGAACTTAGTGTTCACTGTTATGGCTTTTGTCTTCTACCTGACATTTACTAGAAATTTAGATAACAATCCTCAGAAACAAGGTGTCTTGCCAAGATAATCTTGAAACATCCCCATATCCTTCCCCATGGACATGCTTGCTGTTTTGATTAGGTCATTGATATTTACTTTGTCAGATAACCTCACAAGATGTTTGATGTTACCTGTGCTGATAAGGCATTTTTCCTGGAATATATTACAGAGTGTTCTATTAACAAACTGCATCTCTCTTTTTTTATTATTTTTTATTTCTTCTTTCTGTGTGTTTGTTTGAGATGTGTATCAACGCATGTATACCACTCTGGGCCAGAACGTCACAGATATACAAAAACATACTGAAATTCTTATGGTCACCCTTATTGAACTCTGTCTGCATTTGCACCATCTGTGTTCTGAATCTCGACCTCACTAGTCTTCTTTTGATTCCTTCCCCAACACAAAATCCATTTTTTTGATCTATTATTACTTAGCGCTTCATTTCCTTTGTGTTTTGCATGCAGTCTCCTAAATATCTCCTGAAGGTAAGAGTCTCAGTTACTTTATTGAGAACTGTAATCTTTCAGCAATTATTTTAGTGTTCAGATGTGTGTTCTTAAGTCAGTGAGTATTGGAAATGATTGTGTAGAGCAAAGTCCGGGAAGTATAGCACAGGTGCTGACAACAGCAGTATCTGGTTTATACAAATGCCACCTGGTCAGAGCAGATGGTAAACTGCCACAAAGCAAGTGAATGCTAAAATGCTGTTAATGCTCCATGCAAACAGGATACTGGTTAATTTTCTTTAATTTTGTTTAGCTGTAATGCAGCAACACAATCTGCTTGTTATGGGTATCCACAGTTATACTCATTCATAAATTCTGGTTTCATTTTGATAAGAACAGCTGTACTAACAATATAACTGAAACCTACAAGGAGCAGTATGTTCACTGTCCATATGTATCCTCTAAAAATAACTCTTCTGCAATGCTGAAAAAGTGGCAGGCTATGGCAGTTCAGCAGAACGAGATTGATGAGATTCTCGGTGTCAAAATGGCAATATAAAATAATTAATAGTAACCATAGCAGGAGAAGGGAACAGACTTACACATTGTGAGACTACCTACTTTGTTTGCCATGGATATAAAAAAATAATTTTTCCATACATGAGCAAAATGAGGCAGTCCAATTTACTTCCTGGCCTGTTGGAGTTCACTGTAGTGGCAATAACAGGAATAATTTTTAGAAATCAGTTCCTAAGGTATTGCAACCTGGCAGCTGTTTCATTGGCTGAGTGTTACACTATCATAAGTGTAGAGTGCTCTTGCACTATCAAAAAAAATTCAGAATGCTTACAGATCTCTCCAAAATCGGAGTGTGTCCTGCATCTGTTAGAAGCCGGCCTTGCTATGTCTGATAAAGTACTCTGAAGTACTCATGCCTGAAGGAATGACTGTAACAAAAACTGAACCCAGCTTTCATGGGCAAGGTGGGATGGGTCTGCAGTGTTTCTGGAACAATCCTAACATCAGAGTTTTGTCTTCCAGGTTGACACAATGGAAGTTATGCGGCATCCTGAGGAAACAACTAACATGAAGCAGCAAACTATGGCTTCCTATTTTAGGGTACAAAAATTAAAATGAAAACAAGCATTTTGATGATAAGAACAGCGGATATATCTAAAATATTTGTGGGATTGTTAGATCAAAGAGAAATATAAGAGAAATTTTTTTTATTCTGTTACAAGACCTTTGTAGATTCATAAACTTTTTTTTTTGCTTCTTTTCTCTTTGTTTCCTATACTTATATTTTTATAATTTCACTGAGTACATTGATAACAGAATCTGGAGCCTAGACTATTTTCTGTCTAAAATGCTAGAGGTCTAGAACAGGACTTGTTATAAACAGAACACCAATTTTGGGCAAATAAAATAGACGTTATCACTAAAGTCTTCATTTTTTTTCACAAGCTGAGGCATACATACCTTTAAAGATCAAGATTTTTCATTTGTGCTAATAAGTAAAAACAATCCATCTTTTGGAAGCGCTGTTATAAATCATATGGATTGCCAGGTTATTGGTAGTAATCCTGTCTGAGGTAATGCATGTTCTGCATGTGTGTTTAAATCAAACAGGCAAGGAAAGGGCGTTGAGAATGTTGGAACTGGAAGCTTAGGAGTCAAGAAAAGTGCTAGTCCAAGCAGTGCAGCATTGTCCGAGACTCTTGGTTACTGTTTTTTTCTTGTCACCATTGCAAAGTGGAAAAGTTTTCAGCAGTTGGCTCTTGGACTGCACTTGTACCATGCAGAATAGGGAAGTTCACAAAGCTGTGCTAGCTAGTGTAAGTCAAAACTTCCTGCTGTGTAGGAATACCTGTTCAATTTGTCTTGTACAATAGTGTAAGGAGAGGCATAGAGGAAGCTGGTGTATACTGAGTTGATGCCCCAGTGTGGAGAGTACAAGGACGCACATTGAGACTTGTCCTACAGGTGTGCACTTAGATTGCTCTTGCACAGAACCACACAAATGCCAGCTTAGGAGGAACTGTAAAAAGAAAAAAAAGTGTAGTGGGGGAGTGAGTGTGGAAGTACACTGTAAAACACACATGCACCCTGCAGCAAGGTGATGACAATCAGCTTGGAACTGTACATGATTTTGAGACACGTATGGGTATATGAGATTGAACGTAGTTGATAACACATACTTACCATACAACAGCTTAATGAGGTGAGTATAGAGCAGAAGTATCAGTATTCAGAGGAGTCAGTGGGAAAAAATATATATATGATCTGATCAAGCGTTTTTCATTTTAGTTTAAAATGCAATGGAGTAAATTGTTTTCTGTGTCCAGGGTCCAGTGAAGTAATGGACCTACTTTTCAGTGGGAAGATTTATGTTAAATGCTAAAAACTTTATGAATAGTCATGATAATATAGCACTTCAGCAGATTTCTGGGGAGACTATGCAGTTTATATTCTCAGTGATTCTGAAAAATGAATGTAACAGAGATGTACCTGAAATGTTAAAGATACATCTAGTGTTCTCTGTGGACAGAGCACTGAACTGATGACTTCTTGCAATCTTTTCCCATGATTTGCTGTGAATTTCAGTGATTGTTTCACAGTAAAGCTTGTGTTTCTATTGTGGATGTCTGATCAATCAAATGTGTCTACAATAGAATTATGGTTAGGACCATTTTATTTTTTTTTTTTAATGGGCCTTCATCAACTATGGAAATGTGATAAAAGGACATATGAAGAGAAAGGTGTTAGAAGTAAGAAATCAGATTCAGAACATTTATTGGTTTATTATAACTAAAACTTTTTAATAGGCTCCACATTTCAGCTGAGATCTTAACAATTAATAAAAAGGCAATGGAGATTAACACTACAGATTAAAATATAATCAAGCATTACAAACTGTTTACAAATATGTATCTCCTCCTTAAGTAGTTACATTGCAGTTTTTTGTTAAGTGTATGCATCTTTTTTATTTTCCTCACTAGTATTCCCTCATGGATCTTTTATCCAAAATGGTTGTTGGACAGCCTCACTTTATTCGCTGCATTAAACCTAACGATGATCGAGAAGCACTGATGTTTTCTCATGAGAGAGTTCTACTGCAGCTACGATACACTGGAATTCTGGAAACTGTCAAAATACGTCAGAAAGGGTATTCTCATCGCATCCTCTTTGAAGAGTTTGTAAAAAGGTAAGACTTGTATAATAGGGCTGTTTTGTAATATTCCATTCGGTAAGATATATTCTATGTTTAAGTACAGAGTGTTGTACAAACGTTGTTTGTAGGTATGTGGTCTGAATCTCAAGTGAGGGCAGGGACTTTCAGAGATAAAGACTACAAGCAGTATCTAATGGAGAGCAGTCGATGTGAAACCAGCAGTGAACACAAATAGCAAGCCTGTCCCCGCGGTTCCCTCTGTAGAGGCAACAAGTGGAAATTATGCATCCTCCTCAGATTCAAGGATTTTGGAAGGTCAGAGACCTTCAGCCATCATGTGGAGAATGTGCACATGTTTAAGAATGACCTGATATAAAAGCTTCAGATTTAGCTTTGTAGAGTCGTTTATCTTACAGATGTCATGAATTATAATCAGATCTCTGCTCACCCTAACCCTTCTCATGACTACTGTTACTGGCTTTAATACATATTCTCAATCTCAAAAAGTTACAAATCTGATTCAGGAAATGCTACTGTCTTTATGATGGCAATATGGCTACATGATAATTATGGTTTCCTCTACGTCAGAAATGTGGGTTTGTGTAGTATTTACTGGTTTTCAGTGTATAGAATTGATAATTCAACAATGAGCAGAAGCACTACCATTAACCATTTAGGTGGTAGTAGTATGAACAAGTAATGAATGGTTAAATCAACCATGTGATTTTTTTTTAACTGGAGGTGGCTCACCCAGACAATATAGAATTAATGAATCCACTGAAAGCAAGTCACTAGCCTCACTTCAGTGCCTGATAAAGTTAGGGAGAAGATTATTCTGGGAGGTATGGAAAAACACCTGAAAGACAATGCAGTCATTGGTCATAGCTGGCACAGCTTCATGAGAGGAAAGTCCTGCTTATCAACCCTGATTTTCTTTTATGACAAAGTAGCCCACCTAGCTGACCAAGGGAAGCCAGTTGATGTAATCTTTTTGGATTTCAGTAAAGCTGTTGATACTGTCTCTCACAGTATGCTTCAGGACAAAATGTGCAGCACACAGCTGGATAAACACATCATGCAGTGGGTGAGCAACTGGCTCACAATTTGGGCACAAAAGGTTATAGTGAATGGGGTGACATCAGACTGGTGTCCAGTCACTAATGGGGTTCCATGGGGTTCCATCCTCAGCCCTGTGCTCCTCAACATCCTCATAAATGGCTTGGATGCAAGCTGGAAGTGATACTAAGCAAGTTCACAGATGATGCAAAACTGGGAGGAGCTGTTGACTCCCTCGAAGGCAGGGAGACCTTGCAGAGAGAAGTCAACAAATTAGAGGGCTGGGCAACCACCAACCATACGAAGTTCAGCAAGGGAAAGTGCCAGGTTCTGCACCTGGGATTGGGCAACCCTGGATATACAGACAGACCGGGGAATGAGGTGCTGGAGAGCAGTGCCACAGAGAGGGATCTGGGGGCCCTGGTCAATGGAGAGTTGAACATGAGTGAGCCGTGGAGCCCTGACAGCCAGGAGGGTCAGCCATGTCCTGGGGGGCATCAGGCACAGCATCGCCAGCTGGGCAAGGGAGGGATTGTCCTGCTCTGCTCTGCACTGGGGCGGCCTCACCTTGAATATTACCTGCAGTTTTGGGTACCACAGGCTAAGGTATTAAACTATAGAGAAGCATCCAAAGAAGGACAACAAAGATGGTGAAAGGCATTGAGGGGGAGCCGTATGAGGAGCAGCTGAGGTCACTTGGTCTTTCAGCCTGGAGAAGAGGAGGCTGAGGGGAGACCTCACTGCAGTTACAACTTCCTCGTGAGGGGAAGAGGACAGGCAGCACTGACCTCTGCTCTGTGGTGACCAGGGACAGGACCCGAGGGAATGGCCTGAAGTTGTGTCAGGGGAAGTTGAAGTTGGATATCAGGAAAAGTTTCTTCGCCCAAAGGGTGGTCAGGCACTGGAACAGGCTCCCCTGGGAAGTGGTCACAGCACCAAGCCTGACAGAGTTCAAGAAGGATTCGGACAGTGTTCTTAGATGCATGGTGTGACTCTTGGGGATGGTGCTCTGGAGGGCCAGGAGTTGGACCTTATGATTCTTGTGGGTCCCTTCCAACTAAGCATATTCTCTGATTCTGTGAGATGATGCTAAAGGGAAAACAGTTTCACAGTCCTTTCTAAAATCCAGAGATGGCTTAGGTTTACACTTGTAAACCAGTCACTTGGAACTGGAAATCTGCAGTCCGTGTATTCAGATATCTTGAATGATAAACCAGAGTTTAATCAATTAATTCTGAAAACTTTTCTGATTTATAATGTATTAGTACACCAAATGAATATGTAATAGGAAAACGCTACAGATTATAATATATATCCCAGGAAGGATAACTAACGTGTTTATTTGTCCATGAAGGCAATTTAATTTTCAGATATGATCTTTACCAACTTTTTTTGTGTTATATGACTAATTTTAGTAAGGTCACACCATTCTAAAGCACGTTTAACAGATTAATTTTTGTGATCATTAACATATCTTTGCAACATCCTGAAGAGGCTGAAAACAGAATTATTAACCTTAACTTTTATTCAATTTGCACATAAGTGAACTAAGATCAACCCCGCAGAAATTAGTGTAAATAGGGAGGAAATTAAGCCTTCTCTTCTCAGGAGATCCTTTTCATTCAAAAATGTGCTGAATTTGAGTACAACCTTGAAAAGTAATGGTAACAAAAACAGCATTGACTGTAGTTCTCCATTCCTGCAGATAAGAGCAAGTGATTAACATCTTGTCAATTAGTCCCCAAGTTTTTAGTCCAACTTGATGTAATTTGTTAAGGAAAGAAAGTCAACACAAAAAGGGAAGGAGAGGGGAGTAGATTTAGCAATTTCCACAACGACAAAGAAGACTTATGAGTTCAGAATATAAGTAGTGGCAGGAGAGGGGATGTTCTTGCTCCTTTGTTCAGCTCATGCTTTTTTTTAAAAAAATTCTATTCTCTTTTGCTCTTGCAAATAAAATCAAACAATACTTTAGGAAGCTATCAGTGGAACGAGAAACATTTTTCTTCAACTTACGGCTATGACTACTCAAGTGTTTTTAGGAACTAAGTAGTTGAATACATAAAAATGTTTGAGAAAACAGGTCAAATGCTAAACAGATTGGCACTTCTTTGTTCATAATCAAAAAGACATTAGGCAAATACGAAGAAGAGTTTCAAAATGTCAGTAATGTAAGGATATCAAAGATTTTTTAAGCCAGTAAGTTAATTGGTATTTTGATCCTTTTGAGCAACTGAACAACAAAAATGGATGAGCCAGCATTTTTTCTCCCTTGATGTTATTAAACAAATAGGTGTGCTTCTTATCTGCCTGTTCAATAATGCTGTTTTGTAAACTCTTAGCAGGAAATATGAGGACAAAACAATCAAAGGCAGGGAACAGACCCATTCAGAGTTTATCAGGTGAGAGGTAAACAAAAGATAAAGCTCTGTCTAATGTTACTCCTTACTGTCTTTGGTTTTCATATAGAGCAGATTATTTGCAAACCTGGATGTAGTTTATCGGGTTAAAAAACAGATGGTGAGGAGAGAGCTTAATTGTAACTCATTTGCACAATGTTTCTTCAGCCAAGTATATTACCATCTGTTTTATGTATATAAATATACGTATTCTTTTACTTAAAGTAGGAGAATGTAATCTGCAGTCCCTGTAAACACTGAATCCCTGTCAAGTCTCAGACGCTTTGTATCCCTTGGCCCTGCCTTGCATCCCATGACATCATGCATCTGTCTGATGTTTGCTGTGAAGCAACATTGCCCCTCTTTCAGGCTGGAATCTCAGATTTTAGACGCAGGTTATTAACTTGGTCAGTGAACCAGCTGTGCCTGGAATGTGGGGTCACGTGGTGACCATGCACTGCACATCAGCTAAGGGAGGTGTGCTTTCTAGTGGGGACCTGTACTGAGGGTCCCACTGCATGGAACACTCCTTGCTGGGTGCCCGGGCCCTTGGAGCTTCACGTGACATGATGTGGTGTGCAGGTGTGTCCTCACCACATATCCTTCTTTTATATGGCATATACTGTACAGTGAGTTGAAGGATAAGGGACTTGGTAGGCTAATGGTACTAAATGCTGTCATGCTTGTAACACCTCATAGGCTTATAGGAATGTCTTGAGACCTTTTGCACCAGTTTAATTTAAGGACTGTCTTTTTTATTCCCTGCCTGTTTATGTTAGGCATTAAAGTTTTTTGTACTGCATTAAGATGCAGGCTAAACTTTTACTCTAAGCGTTACCTATTCCGCAGTAGTTAGATGATGTTACTCAGATCATACACTCATGGCAGTACCAGTGCTATTACTGTAGCAGTGATCCCCGTGAGGCTGGTTCTGCTTTTTCAATCCCACAGGCAAATTTGCATAAGGTCACTGTTAGTTCACTTGGTATACACAGTTTCTAAACCACCAATGTTACATTTCTCATGACCATATAAAGCCTCATTTGCCTTAATAAGTCACATTTTGCATTGAGTGGAGCTAGGAATAAAAACTGGTCAAACATTAAAAAATCCTGTAAAACATATAACCTCAGTAAGTGCTTTCGTCTAACACGAAAAATTCAGTCATGATACACTTGCTTATTATGCAAAATCAGAAGTTAAATTAGAAGTCAACAGATTTGCTACAGAGAAAGAATGCTTTCTTTTTACATGATGCATTTTTAATGCAAGCCTACGTTTAACAGTAAACCTGCACTATACCAGAGTTCGTAAGTGATTTCTGGAAACAAAATTTTAACATTGCCTGATACCTTGATTTTACTATTATCCATGGAAATATTTGTTTGTTTCAGTGGCTTTAAGATTTCACCAGATCTGTAGAATGTTCCCATACAGTTTAAATATGGTAAACTATTGTACCTTCCATACACACTTTCTAGACTTTTCTCATTCTCAGAACACTAGTAAATGGTTGCAGGATGGAGATGATAGGAAAACTTTAGGAATGGAAAGTCTGCTAGCTGCTTCTGGATAGTATATGCAGATTGAACCAAATTATGCTTTTCTGAGAGTCTTTCTGTGATTCTGTATTTATCTGATGATTTACAGTGTAAGTGCTAGGTATGTGTTACTGAATTTCAAGAGTATCTTAGCTGTTGTATCATTTTTATTTACTTTTCTAAATTTATACTCTTAATATATTGTATTTATTTTTGTGAATTCAGATTTGAAAGTTTCTGAAAGAGATGAGATACAACCAATACAAATTAGAAATTTTTGGAAGTTATTTTACAGCTCTTCTAGTTCTAGAAAAAATGTAGTTTTTTAAAACTTTCCAGTTCCAGGGCTGAGAAGGAACAAATGGTTTTGTGATGTTGAGAATCTTCCTACTGTTGCTTGTGGTCTCACTAGAAAGGGCTTTTGCACCTCATGCTTTTCATGTATCATTATCCATTATCCACCTCAGGCCATTGTATTTTAGTACAAAGATTTGTTTTAAAGAGAAAAAGGGTTAATCATTACTGTTTTAAGTTAATTATGTAGAATTGATGCAGCCTTTAAGTCTGGAATGTTAAGGGAACTTCAGTAAGAGACACTGGTATAGTAGTTAATGGTGCTGTTTAAATGCATTTTATTGAACAGTTCCACAGTTTAGCCTTTAGGGAGGGGTGGGAAATTGAACCATTTGTTTACAGTCAGTCTGTTTAATCTGAAACCACCAACACTAAAATGCCTGGTCCCTAAACAGGTAGTTAATGCATAGCATCTTTCTGAAGTTTTCCATATCTTAGCACACTTGAATGTCTTCAGCATTTAACCTTACTTCTGCATGTCCTAGCTTTGCAGTCTGAGGTTAAAGTCAACTTTAAAAAAAATACTGGTTTATTTCTAATGACTAGTAAGTACAGTTAATCCCATTTTAATGTAATTTTTTCTGAAATAGTATTCACATCCATGGAGGATAGTATGTATTGCAGAGTAAAAACCACTAGTTAAGAAATACTGAATTCCAGACTTTCATCAGGTTTGAGAAATCAGTTCTTTTGAGGGGAAATTACTTTTCTCTTACTTAGTCTTACCACTACTGAGAATGTGATTAGTCAAGTACTTTTAGGAAACATGTAGATGAGTGTGTGCCATGTGTAGGAAATTTTCAAGCAGAATATATAACCCAGGAAAATAATATATTTTTGCATAAATATGTGCATGCTTATGAAATAGTGCATGAAGCAACATAAACAATATTTTTTAGAATAACAATAAAGGTATCAGTTTAATGTAGAAGAACACTGAAATATTCCTGACTGCCACATTTTGTGCTGAAATTACAAGTGCAAATATGGAAATAAAAAGGTAGAGTTGTGAAGTTTTCATCTCATCTGAAAGCAAATGTGATTTCTAGCCCTACTTTTCAGAAAATAAGTTTCTGGTTTCTTGGTGACACATTGCAAGCAGAGGTCACTATGCGACCTATCTCTGCACAACAGATTTACATAAGTATGACAGAGGTGAAATTAGACCAGTAAATCAAAATGAACATTTGTAGTTGTATATACCCCAAAGCTTGTTTTCAGGCGTATTCTCTACCATTTCACCATGTACAATATTTACATGCTTTCACCAGATACATTTTACTTTCCTCC
Organism: Platysteira castanea; assembly: GCA_013397175.1. Classification (NCBI taxonomy): domain Eukaryota; kingdom Metazoa; phylum Chordata; class Aves; order Passeriformes; genus Platysteira; species Platysteira castanea. Next base: position 91,562 of record VYXC01010125.1, on the reverse strand, counting down.
AGAATCTTCCATAGGGTCCATTGCTGTACAAAGAATTTAAATTAGATAGAACAAATGGATGACCCTGTGTGGCACATGCTGTGCTGCCATACAATTATCCTGAGCACATTAGGTCAAACTACTTGGGCATCTGTAGTTATGTGATTCAGTCATGAAAATAGGCACTAAACTGAAGCATTTACTTGAAAATACCCACAAAACACATGGATTTGAGCTTTGGAACACAAATCTAGAGACCTTTTACAGTGCAGAATGCACACTAGAAAAGGCGTTCTGGAGGAAAAATAATCAAAAATAAATAGCCAGTCTCATATTGGTAGTCCTTATTTCTGATAAGGACAGTAAATTATGCCTTACTTTTGGTGAGGGAATGACCTGAAGTTGTGTCAGGGGAGGTTTAGGTTGGATATCAGGAAAAGGTTCCTCACGCAGAAGGTGGTCAGGCACTGGAACAGGCTCCCCTGGGAAGTGGTCACAGCACCAAGCCTGACAGAGTTCAAGAAGCATTTGCCAATGCTTTTGGGCACATGGTGTGATTCTTGGGGATGTCCTGTGCAAGACCACAAGTTATACTTATGATCCTTGTGGGTCCCTTCCAATTCAGAATATTCTGTGATTTAAAGACGTAACTGGAAAGCAACAGTAAGTATATTTAACCAGGTAGAGGTTTCTTCTCTACAGTGGTTAGATCAATCAAAATGTTTGGAAAATCACCATTTAGAGGAAGTTTTTAATAAATACTGGGAGACAGTATGTTTACATACAGAAACTGTAGTTATTCCCATGGTTTGTAAAGTTCATTTCATTCTGAATAGCTTACTTTCTTAGACTATAGATAAATATAAATTTATAAAAACATTGGTTAAAACAGGATTTGGTAAGAAACCATTGTTTTATTTATGTTTTTTTTCGGAGCACCAAGACAACTACATTCTAGGTCATGAAAGAGCTATTGGAGAGGGTGCTACACTTGAGAGATAGTGAAGTTTGTCATAAACAAAATGGTATAGTCAGGCAACTAAATCACACAGCTCAAAATACTTTTTACTCAGATATTTGTGACAAATAAGTCAACTTTTCAGTAAGTGGAATGTCAATGATGAGATAGATTAAAAAATTATGAGATTTCCCTTGAATATTTTATTGCCTCAGTGCTATCTAAAAGCTGTTTCATGGTTTTAAAATTCCCATCAATAACATGCCT